>JAVUPR010000299.1:7007500-7607500 GCA_036785695.1 Gentiana straminea | reverse complement strand
TGAGATGGCCTGTCTGGAGGAGAAGGAATTCTCAACTATTATGTTGTGCCTTGATGATGATATTATTAACAAGGTTTCCGAAGAGGAAACCGTGGCTGGCCTGTGGTTGAAGCTCAGACCAAAAAGTTGTTTCTGAAGCAACCTTTGTTCAATTTGAGAATGCATGAATATACACCACTTAGAGATCATATCGATGAATTAAACCCAATTTTTCTTGATTTATGTAATATTGATGTTAAAATTGAAGATAAAGATGATTCTTTGATTCTAAGGGTGGCGGGCCAGAAGGACAAAATAAGATACAAAATAGGAAAAAATGACAAGAAAAAAAGATAATGGTTGAGAATGACAAAAACACGCATGTTACTACATGTGTTACTACATGTGGTTGTAGCAACATGTAGCAAGCGCGTTTTTGTCCTTCTCAACCACTATCTTTTTTTCTTGTCCTTTTTTTTTCCATTTTAGATTAAAAGCAGTCCTTCACAACCTTTAACCTTTGATTGTATTAGTCTATTTGTCTGTGTCATATGCAAATTTTCTGCAATCGTTTATTGTTGGGGGAGATACTGTGTCTCTGGCAGAGGTTAGATCATCTCTTCATAGTAGAGAGTCACGCCATACGGCAACTGGTACAAGTACAAATAATCAGGTTGTTGGGTTACTAGCCAGTGGGAGTAAAGGACATGGAACTTCGGGGAAGAATAAACCCAAGAAGTCTAGATCCAAGGGTCCAAAAACTAAAGATATATGTAACTAAAGTAAAGAGCAGGGACAATGGAAAAAAAGGAATGTCCAAATAAGACGAAGCAACATGTAAAGAAATCAGGTAGTGCTGCCGTTGCAGAACATGACACAAATTATGTGGAGGATATAGCCCTAGTTGATCATGAACAAGCGCATCACAATGATGTGTTGATTCTAGATTCCGATGCATCATACCATATATGTCCGCGCAGAGAGTGGTTTTCAACTTATGAGCATGTTGGTAGATGTTAGGAAATCAATAAGTTTACGCTGAGGAATTTAAAATTTTGATTTCTTTTTTACCCATATCGACTTTGTTTAAACAATAAACATAAAAATCGTATACAAGAATCTTACCAGATAGATCTAAAATAGATCGAGGTTTGTCTACGGTGTAGTTGTGCACGAAGCCGCACAAGTGTTCGGCCTCTACCGTTGATCCACATGAAACACCCACCGGAATCTTTTTTCTGATTGCTATTGGCAAAACTCAGTTGCTACACTGACTTTTTATCTCTCTCAAAACTATCTCTAATAAGATCTATTATTTTCTAGTAAAATGATAATTTAGTAATTGTGATACAAAACAGTTTGGCCCCTCTTCCTACTTATAGTAGTAGGTGGCGCTATGTTTGCCTCCTGGAAGACTTAGGAGATGCTTCATGAGTGGAGTAGGGAGAAAGAATATATTTTCCCAACAAAATAAGAAATTAAGGAAAATCTTCCTTAATTGATTTATCCTATATTTAAATATCTTATATTAAAGTACTCAGTACATCGGCATAGTGGTTAGCTAGGCTATACCTAGGTAGGGCGACCTAGCTTTGAGCCCCACTAGCGGCATATTGTGTGTGTGTGTGTTAAAAACCTTTCATATATATCCACAACAAAAAGTATCTTATAAACATATATATATATATATATATATATATATATATATATATATATATATATATATATATATATATATATATGGCGCCATATGTATATAAATATATACATTGTGGATATTCAATTAATTTTCGTAATTAATAAATTGTATTATTTATACATAATAACTAAATACCAGTATATTAATTTATCACTATAACACATTATAGTTAGGATAGATAATTCCTCATTTTTTATCACTAGAACCACAATTTAATTCCTGTTAGATGTATATATGTGTGTGACCCGATAGACTTTCGAATACGTTGGCCATAAGTATACAGTACATTTACCAAAATGCCCTTCACACCTAACGACCATTATTATCTCTGGCAACACATCATGATGCCCACTCATCGGAAGAGTCTAGTGCATTGACTACTACCTTTCATGTGAAACGGTTACCGTGGAAATAGAATCCTATCGCTTATATAATATCCATACAACCGTAGCTCCAGTGTCAAAATATTAACGACCGTATCTTATAATATGGATATCATACTCTCTCGAAGTAACTCATTACTTCCTCTTTGCAAGGACTATTGGGAGTAAGACATTCCTTATAAGAAATTCATTTCAGATATTTACTCCTACTATTAAGATACTCAATTTTCGGACGAGCAACATAAATCATACGCATGCTTCAATATCATACCCAAGCATTACCGTATGATCGTCCCGTGATTAGAGGAACCTCAATAGTGTCAAAACATGACAATGCACACCATGATAATAGAAAGACTCCGGTCTAAGGATAATTACACAACCGTTACATAGTGTGTGTTGGAATTAAAATTTATGTTTTGATGATGATTCATCACTTATTCAGTTATTGTTTTTAGACCCAATTGATGAAGTGTCATAACTAGCTATTATAGTGCAAAGCAAAAAGATGTCTATAGGATTTTATAGAGTCTGATATTTGTATAAGTTAATCAGACAAGCACTGTAATAGTTCTAGGATTAGAACTAAAAAATTGAGTATTTAACTTAAGGAAACTCGAGATCCTCAAGAGATACTGGAAAACTGACATAAGAGCACATCAACCGAAACTGAAGAAGGTAAGTTTCCAGAGGGACACAGACTCGGTTGGCTTATCTAAAAACTGAAGGCTAAGGACACAGACTCAGTTATTGAAGACTGAAGAACTAAGGGTTCAAACTCAATTTATGAAGATTAAAGTTGAGACTGTGAAGTTAGACTTTAGGCAAGATTTTGATGACCTGAATTGACTTTATGGATCTTGTATAAAGGCCTAAGAATCATAAGGACAATGATAACTTAAATGATTGTTTGAGAATGGTGTACTCTGATTTAGTCAATTATAATCAGATGAAGAATGGAATACTGAGATTTTGAAGAAGAGTAAGAACTCATTTTATGCTCTTAAAAATTGGAAACTGACTACGTCATGTTTAAATCAGTTTTTAACTAAAGTTAAGAACAACTGAAGATAAATCAGACCGTTATAAGATAAGCAATCTTATTGGATACGCAGAAATGTCAGGAAGGACACTGACACACTAAAGGAAAGCAGGACCACTAACGGCTATAAGGATTCAAATTCAAATTATCTAACCGTTAAAGAAACCACTATAACTAGATCTCTTCTACAACAAGAAGAGATGCGGAATTCTAAGATTTAATCGAATCAAGAAAGCTCATAGTAAGAGGGAAAGCAAATCAAAAGAATTCCTGCTAAACACTTAATTGCAAGATAAAGAAATTTCTTCAAGTGTTCATAAGCATTCAAAGAAACATTAAGATCAATCATTTGAAGAAAACAGAGCTGTGCATAACTTACATATCTGGAAGAAAAAGCTCAAATAACAAGTTGAATCATAGTTATTGATTCAAGTCTCAACTTTGATTTTATCAAAGGTTTTAGACTGTGAAACACCAAGAAGGTGTGAAGGACAGTTGAGCTGCAGTGAGGAAGACTGTGTTTGTGATGAGCTGGTGAAGATGCAAAAGAACTGTAACACCCCGATTTCCAATCCCGTCGGCCGCCGGTATTGGTCACCGCGGTGCCACCCTCACGACACACAGTCGTGGCAGTAATATCCAACATTCCACGACAGAGAAATAAACATCCACCATTCATTATATAAAAAGAAATGTTAAATTAAGTGCATTCTCCTGAAGAAAATGAAAATATGCGGAAACGTCAGTAAAATCTTAAAGTTTCGAAAATTCAGTAAAGTGGAAATATAAGATTGCGACTACGTGGCTCTCGAAACCCCGCGACATCCCAGCAATAAGCAATCATCCAAAGAAAACACCTGCTAAGAATCTGCTCCCCATAAACGGATCATAGCAGGGTCAACCAAAAGTAAAAACGTCAACTATAAAGTTGAGTAAGAATATATTTTGTATATATAAAACAGACGACTAAAAGTTGAGTAAAACTTTCCAACCACATGCCAAAAACCAACCCATGAAAGAAAAAACAAAACATCACAACTATCTATACCTAAAGGTCCCGAATGTGCACATCCCTCAAAAGGGTAAACCCCTAAAGAGGAGGATCCTAAAGGTCATCCAATGGTACCATTAATTAAATGGACCATCGCGTACTGGGGTGCAAGGAAACCTTCCCGGGTTCCCGGCTTCGGGTGCTACCCTATCCGGCCCGACCATACCAATGTCTGCAACTCCCCAAATACGTTAAGGTCATAGAAGTCGTAAGGAAACCTTCCCGGGTTCCCGGCTTTGGGTACTACCCTATCCGGCCCAACCACTATGGGTCTACAAACTTCAATGCCTAAAATCCAAATCCCACAGTGATGTCAATATCCCTGACTCATCAAACATGACTTCCAACACTTGTTCATAAGGTTGAACAACAACCAACAAGGAAAGGAGACAAAACAAATTGGACGCCCGTTTGGAAGGCTGGACGTCCGTCCAAAAACTCTACTGGACGCCCGTCCAAGAAATCAGATGCTCGTCCACCAAAAACTGTTACATCCTGAATCAAATTTAACAACTCGGACGCCCGTCCAGATAATCCAGACGCCCGTCCACCAAAAGCTCGTTACATCCCGAATCAATTTTAACACCTCGGACGCCCGTCCGGATGATCCGACGCCCGTCCGAAATGTACCCAAGGCGGACGCCCGTCCACATGAATTAGACGCTTGTCCAAATCTGGGTTTCGACTAGAACCCTAGACCCTCAATACGATTTTCACCTCGATTCACAACCAACACCAAGCAATAAACAACCGATGCAGCACAGAGAACTTCATGAAACAAAATACCATATCATCTATAGACTTTAACCAAAGCGAAAACACACTACTATGGGTGCTTAACATCTCAAGATCCTTTTCCCAACATAACCCCAATTACTTTATCATACAACGATACCATTAACACAGATTTGCAGCTTTGTACATACATGTTTGGGACGTCTTTCCATGACCAAAACTATTATGAAAATCATAGTAACTTCTCACATATATCTGCCACTATGTATACTAACATAACCATAAACCAACGTTGCATTTTCAGCCCCAAAATGTTATTTAAAACTCATGACGAACAAGCGTAAACGCAGACCATGGAAATATTCTTACCGGTAACGTTGCACTTCTTGAAAACCTTATTGCTAACAAGCTAGAATCGATCCTCTACGAAGCCCGAATCTATAAAGAGAAGGAAGGGCATTAATCACCACACAATTCTAGTGAATCACAAAGGTAGAACCCAAGATTCAAACCACCCCCCTCCAAACGCATAAATAGATCGGCCATGGCCTTTGGCCGGCCGACCATCATGCTCGATTTGTAGGAAAAAAAAAATGATGCTTACCGATGACGACGAAGGTAAATTCCTCAACACCAAGGAGAAATTTTTCTCTCCTTCTTCCTCACAAGAAAGTCGGTGGCAAGGGGGGAGGGTTTTGGGTTTCACGCTGCTCTTTTGGGGAAAAGGAAGGAAAAGGACTAGAAATCCTTTTAATTGCCAAAATAAGGGATTTGGAGAAATCTTTTCTTTTATTTTAATTAAGGAGAATTAAGGAATTATAAAAATCCTTTATTTAATTATTAATTAACTTTTCCATTTAATTAATAATCAAATAATCTCCCAAAATTGAATCCTTCACCGATTAGTTAGAAAGCCAAAATTTCGGGATGTTACAAGAACCCTCTAAGGACCAGTGTAGCAAGCTTAGTTCAAACAGCAATTCTACCTGTTGAAGACTGAAGCTCGAAGATTGTGAAGCTAGGGATTAGTGAAGGACAATCAAGTGTCTAGAATTTACTTTGTGTCTTGTAACTGTAAACCTCAAGAACATAGTGGATTTGACCTCCACATCACAGGAGAAAAGAGGACTGACAGGATTACACCACATGGAACCTCTATAATTCTTGTCAATTTACCTTATGCATTTACTTACTTCATTATATTTATATTCATCTAGGTCACACACTCAGCAAGCACCAGAAACTGATTCAGCATATCAACTGATAATTCATATTTTACAAAGGCTTAATTTAATCCGCTGCCGGTTAACTCAGTTAAGGATAAGTTAGTTTTGACTTATACTCAGCTAAGTTAGTTTAACTCCGCACAAGTTTTAGTTGATCTAAATCTGGTTTAAGATTCAGTTTTCAGTTAGGTTTTTGGTGACAAGTTTATTCACCCCCCTCCCTTCTAAACTTGTGTTAGCCTTTTTAAGGGACCCAACAGTGTGACACTTAATAAAGTAAGTGGGTCAATTGATAATGCCCTAAATGGTACCAATAATTAAACCTTTAGTCACCCCGAATTCTGCTCAAGAGAGGATAAATAGGCTCGTTATTATATGAAATATATGTTAAATGCTATGTGAGCGTTTCCAGGATCGTAATTCTGCATCTATGATATTTTCCCGAGGTTTTGGTACTGTTTTGTCTCATTTTGCGTGTTTTATAGGATGTACCGGATCTAGAGCATTGGAGAGTGGATCTGGACCGAAAGAAGTGCATTGGGCTGAGTGATTGAAGTCCAAGAAGAAGCCGGCTGAAGAAAAAAAAGAAAAGAAGGCCCGGTAACCCGAAGGCTAGGCCCGGTAAACCGGCGTCTTATTGGACACAAAACTGATTCGCCGCATTATCTAAGTCGGTTAGGGTTTTAGAGAGTTTTAAGTCGGCTATTGTATCTATATAAATCCGCATATACTGAGAGCTTACATATCTTCATAAGTATTACATATTACATTATATACATTAGAATTATTATTATGCAATAAAGTTTTCTTGACCTTTGGAGAGTTATTTCTGGTTTCCTCCCTTCTTCCATTATCTCTAGCTTGAGTAGATCGAGCTAGATCTCCATTGTTGAAGGTATGAAGCTTTGAACGTTCCTTTATTGTCTTTAATATGATAGATCTGTTCGTATTTATGTGTTTTAGTTCTTCATGTTTAAAGACCCCATAATTTACTTATTTTAATCGTATTGAGCAATGTAAATCCAACAATTAGGAAAAGCCGCCCCGGTAACCCGGCGGTCTATACCGGTTTACCGGGACATGTTTTAGAAAACCTAAATCGTGATTCACTATAGCTCCGGGAAGAACTCCAGATTGTATGTAGCTCAATGGTGCAAAAGTTGTAGTTCCAAACATGGATGACATCGGAATACCAACAGGTGTTGCTTCGAAGAGGCTCGACGGGAAACCAGCTGTGAATCCAGGTCCAAGTGTTCCAAAAGTAGCATCAGTTGTGGTTTGAACGTTTGTTGGTGAGGATAGAGCTGCTGCGGTTACTGCTGTTGCAGCTGTAACTGAAGACGACTCATAAGCTGCAGTGGTCATCGGCGGTGATGATTACGCCGGCAAACCGGACTCTGATACCAAGATAACAAACTGAATGAAAATAGATTCTATTTTCATTGAACAAATCTAGAGCAATGTCAGTACGTACAAATAAGTCCCACACTATTAGGAGACAATACCAAGACTACCCTACACAATAATATAATAATACTGTACTTGGTTTGAGTTGGTTGGATTGATGATCAAGTTGTCAAAAGCTGAAACGTTTAACACATTTATTATAACGTTTTTCTTTCGTTTTATCATTCTCCATATGATTGATATATATCAATAGGATAGAATTTCATTTTTTTTCATAAAAAACGAAAGGTTTTATAAAAGAAAACTGGACTACCGTCGGATGATACAATGATACCAAAAGTAAACAACCACCGCCACACAAGTTTATGTGGTCAGATTTGAGATCATTGAATGAAGAGATCCTCAGTTCACATTCCACAGTCGGCATGTTGAGTTCTTTTCCAAATTATTGTCTGTTTGGATGTCATTCGTTTTTATTTGTACATATTGGATTTTTTTAATATTCTTGCATTGAGTATCTTGCCAAATAAAATGGTGTATGTATACGAAAATAAAAACAAAAAGAGTGAATTGTTTGTTGTAGATGAATAAAATGATATGACTAAAAATAGATTTACTCATGTCTAAACACTTCATGTGGCGGTGAAGCTTGATAGCCAAATTCTTTCATAGGGTGGAGTGGGCTTACCTATGGAGAGTTATATGAAAGATGAGCTTTTCTGAGATTTTCATTGATTTGATTCGCCGATGTGTTACGTCGGTCACTTATCAGGCTCTCGTAAATGGGCGGCCAGGCCGGCGGATTGTCCCATCTCGGGGGATTCGCCAAGGTTATCCCCTCTCCCTCTTCATATTTATTATCTGTACGGAAGGACTAACGGCATTGTTGGATAGGGCATTCCGGGTGGGATCGCTTCGAGGCATTTCTTTTCGGGGGCAAGCTGAGGTGTAGGTGTCGCATTTGCTGTTTGCTGATGAGAGTATGTTGTTTTTTGAGATTCAGGATGGGGCCCTGGAAACCCTGGTTGACCTTTTTGCGCACCATGGGACTTTATCGGGGCAGGCTATCAATTTCCACAAGTCTAGCCTCTATTTCAGTAGAGGAGTGCCACAGGGGGTTCGTGACTATATTTCGTATTTATTGCAAATTCCTCTTGGGGATGGAACCGGCAAGTATCTTGGCATGCCTTTTGTTACGGGCCGGAATAAACAGCAGGTGTTTGATTTCCTTCGGGAAAAGATCTGGAAGAAATTGTCGGGTTGGAAGGATAAATTGTTATCGCCTGCAGGTAAGGAGGTTATGATTAAGTCCGTTTTGCAGGCGATCCCCACATTCATCATGCAGTGCTTTAAAATCCCGGCTACGTTAGTCCACGAGCTCAAGAGGTGTATTCGGGGTTTCTTCTGGGGGGATGCCGAGGACAAACGGAAGGTGCACTAGCGGAGTTGGGAAGTTTGTTGTCTGCCAAAGAATCTGGGTGGTCTTGGGTTTCGTGACCTTGAGGCCTTCAACTTTGCATTGTTGGCAAAGCAGGCTTGGCGACTATTGTAGCACCCTACAGCCCTTGTCAGTCGAGTTCTGAATGCAAAGTACCACCCCGGTACGACTGTCATTGCTGCAGGTTTGGGGCGGCGTCCTTCGTTTCTCCGGAGAAGTGTATTCGAGGGTCGTGATATGTTAACTACGGGTCTGTGATGGCGTATTGGGGATGGTCGTTCGGTTTTTGTCTTTCATGATGTGTGGATCACTCGACCTCCCTCCTTCCGTATTGCACATACTTCTCACTTACTGCCAAAAAATATACAGGTGCATGATCTCTTGGCAGTTGATGGTCGGAAATGGAATATGTCCTTGCTCCAACAAGCTTTCAACCCATGGGAGGTGGATGCGATTCTTCAGACTCCATTAGCAGGCCCTTCCCACCCGGATAGGCGGATATGGCATTATGATCGAAAAGGGCGCTATACGGTCAAGTCGGGGTACTTCTTAGCCCTGAGCTTGCGTAGGGGGTTGTATTATAAGGTTAATGGGTCATCTTCTGCTGGTCCGGATAGATTGTGGAGGGATGTATGGCGAGTGGTTGTGCCGCCTCGAGTCCAGCATTTTCTTTGAAGGTGTTTGCAGGACTGCTTGCCGATCGGGGGAAACTTGCTCAAGATGTAGATTGGAGATGGGCTCTTCTTGGCATGTGGTCGTGAGCAGGAATCTATGCACCATGTCATGTTTGACTGCGACTATGCTAGGGCGGTTTGGACAGCCTCCCCTTTGTGGGCCAGGTACGGCAGTCGTCTGGGTTCATTGAGTTTGTTGGGGCCCGGTGGACCATCTGTCTATAGAGGTTATGTCTGAGTTTTGCATGACACTTTGGAATCTTTGGAAGGTGCGCTGTAGTGCAGTTTTTGAGGGTACGTCCATCTATGTTTCCCGTGTTATCTCAAGCTCGTTGACAGCACTTTTGGAGTATAGGCAGGTGATTGGAGACACGGCTAGGTGCCGGAGGGGATCCCACACCCGGTTACTTGGACCCCTCCGCCATCGGGGACATGGAAATATAACACAGATGGCTCGGTGACAGATTCTGGTTTGGGTATTGGGCTAATCTTTAGAGATTCTGAGGGGTCTATTATGGCGGCCTTTTCATTTCACATTGACCCGGGTGAAGCACCGGAGTTATTGGAGATGTGTGCGCTATCCCACGATCTGGCAGAAGCAACCCAGCTACAATTGTCTTCTATGATCTTTGAGTGGGACTGTTTATCTTGTAGTCAGCTCCTAGCTTGTCCGTCGGAAGATTTTTCGGTTCTGGGCTGCCTTGCTAGTGACTGCCTTTTGGCTTCCTTTTCTTTTGCTTCTTGTCGCTTTACTTTTGTTAAATGTACTGGTAATATCCCGGCGCACCTACTTGCTAGGCATGGTGTTGCGGCTGTGGGGTCTATTTCTTGGGGTACACATCCCCCATTTGATGTAATCTCTGCCTCGTTGGCAGATTTACTTTAATAATATTTGACGGTTTTCTTCAAAAATAAGTAAAGGAAAAAAAAAACGTCTTATAAATCAATCTGAGACACCACAACATTATTTAAAAACAGACGAGGATTAAGATGTCTTTAAAGACAATATATTTGGTGGGTGGCTAGAGCTGTTAAATGAACCGAGCGTTCACGAACAAGGCTCGAACTCTGCTCGTTTAAGCTCATTCGAGCTCGTTCATTTATGCTATCGAGCCGAGCTCGATCGGGTTCTCCTGCTCGTTTACTATACGATCGAATACGAGTCTGCTCGTGAACGCTATTTAGTGTTCGCGAACTTATATAATATATAATATAAATAATAAATATAAATCATATATACACATAATTCTTTTTTGAGGGAGTATATACACATAAATAATTTAACAAATAACAAATATTTTTTGGATGATTGATTTAACGAGTATTTTAGGTTGAATAATGGATATATTGGATATAAACAAATCATTGCCTTTAAAAAAATACTATTGAACGAGCCGTGCTCGAGTTCGAGCATGTTCGTGAGCTTCATATCGAGCTCGAGCTCGAGCTCAAACATTTTTTTGCTTATCGAGCCGAGCTCCAACAGGCTTTTAGGCTTGTTTGTGTTAACGAGCCGAGACGAACCTACCCGATTACAAACAAGCTCGAGTTTAAACATCAGCTACTCGGCTCGCCTCGACTCGTTAACAGCACTATGGGTGGCCAATATAAGTTTACTTGGTGTGGGACAAGAGACAACTCAAAATTCATCACTGCCAAAAGTAGTCGACCAACTCATACATGCTGTGTGCTATTATTACCACCATGTGATTTGTTGCTACAAACGAATTTCATAGAATGTTTTGATCCGTTTGTTACCATAGTGCTCGCATTTAAGAATTTATTTATTTCATGCCGCAATTATTGTTTTTTATACCCCTTATATTTCCATTTTTGGAATACCCTCTTGAATATGTTTTCTTTAAACCATACAATAATGGGTTTGTTGGCCATGCACACATGCATGTAACGATTGACTCATGTTGGCAAGTCGTTCCACGAAGCTTGCAACATTATTATTGTTATTCTAACAATTTCGATGTAAAATATTTGAAACAAGTTAAGTTTTAACAATTTTGTCGATTGTTGCGTATTTGTCTATGAAAAACAATAATTACTGTGTAGATTAGCCAAAGAGGATTGCGTTGATAACATGAAATTGAGAAGATTTATGATGCAACAAGTATTTAGCTTTTCTGGCAAAACAATCTCTGCGTTTCCTCACATGCCTTTCAGCCCTTGCAGGTCGAGTTCTGAATGCTAAGTATCATCTTGGCATGATTAGTATGGCTGTAGGCTTGGGGCGCTAGCCTTCTTTTCTTTGGCGGGGTTTATTGGAAGGTAGGGATCTGTTGTTGAAGGGGTTGCGGTGGCGCATAGAGACGGGACCTCGGTGTTTGTTTTTCACGATGCGTGGGTTTCTAATCTGTCATCTTTCCACATTGCAAATTCGTCCCACCAATTGCATACGAACAGTATGGTGAAGGATCTCATTTTACCAAATAGCGGATAGTGGAATTTACCTTTGATTATGCAGGCTTTTAGGCCTTGGGAGGCTCATGCCATTTCCGACACCCAATGCTGGCACTTCCCACCTAGACAGGTTGCTATGGCACTACAATCGAAGGGGGCGTTATTCGGTTAAATCATGTTATTTTTTGGCATTGATCTAGCTATATGGCGGGCCGCGCTTTTCTTCTCGGGCTTCATCCTCGGGGCCGGGTAGAATATGGAAAGATGTTTGGTGAATTGTCGTGCCTGATAGAGTTCATCACTTCTTGTGGAGGTGTTTGCGGGCCTGCTTCCTGGTCGGCGAGAATTTCACAAAGCACAATCTTGGATGCAGACGTTGTTTGGCTTGTGGTAGGGCATGAGAGTCAATGTGGCACGTACTTTTGGATTGCGATTATTTTAGGGAGATATGGGGACCTTCGCCCTCCAGGGATCACCAGCCTCAACATTGATCTGGTTCCAGAGAATATTTGGGTGCGATTTTGTAGTAGTGTACGGAAACAGAGGTGTCGACTTTCTGTCTGTTGCTATGAAACTTTTGGAAAGCGCGATACAGTGTGGTGTATGATGATGTCCCTATTTTTGTTTATCGTATAGTCTGTTCCTCGTTAGCCGTAGCAGTAGAGTTTGAGGAGGTCTGTGGGGCCTCATCATCATGTGAATTGGAGTCCTCCATCTCCTAATTGTTTGAAATGTAACACGGATGCGTCTATAACCGGGGGAGGTTCTGGTATTGGCTTGATTTTTAGAGATAATGTTGGATCGATCGTGGTTTCCTTGTCATTCTACTTTGACGTGGGTTTAAGCTTGGAGCATCTGGAGATGAAGGTGATTCTTGTGACGTTAGATGAGGCCGTTCAGCTGGGTTATCTTGCCGTTGTTTTGGAGAGTGATTGATTGCCTTACGTTCAAGTACTTTGACATCCTTCGAATGATATAACGGTCATGGGATGTCTTGTCCATGATTGCTTACCTCTTTTGCCACCTTTTATTTCGCATCAGTTTTCTTTGTCAAATGTACCGGCAATATTCCAACTCATATTTTAGCTAGACATGGTTTATTAGCGTTGGGTTGTGTGGCTTGGGGTAACTCCCCTCCAAATGATGTAATCTCCGCTTCTGTTGCGGATTTGGTTTAATAATTTCATTTGGTTTTTCAACAAGAAAAAAATATTTGTGTTATATCAAGTGGAAAAGTCTGACTAATTCTCATTTATTCTATCACACACAACAGAGTTGTGTATGTATGAGTTGAATGAATCACACTCCTCCATTTTGTATAACACACAAATACTCGTTGCACGTAACTCTTCTCCATGAAATTATGTTGAGTCTAGAATGTATCAAGTGTATGGGAAGTTGAGATACACCAGTTCTTATAATATGTTGATTAGTATTGTTATGTGATTGGTTCACTTATATCCAGAATGACAACTAGGTCAGCAATATCATTTTGTTGGTGTGTGGTGTAATGTTCTAGTTGATGGCTATAAGCGCAAATATAGCACTTCTTCCCTTAAAACAAGGACGGCTCCAATATTTTTATGATTCGGAATACATAAAAATAATGATGGATCAATACATATAAAGTAACAATTAAATATCATATACATATACAATAAATCTTGTTGAGAGAGGTCCTCATCTTTGGTGTCTGACGGTACATCGAAGGATTAGTCTCAGACAATTGTCTGGGGATATCTTGCGAAAGCAGAAATATCATATATATAAATTTTTTTTTTTTGGTTTTGTTTTTTTTTTTGTTGGTAAAACTCAGATTTTATTAATAGGAACTGAAGTTTTACAATGCCATCTCCAGACACACCACACAAAAATTAGCATCATCAACACATGTTTGTCACCTCCTCAAAACCTTAGTCCGTCAAACCCAAGGTGGGAAAATCCGGATACTAAGGAAAGAGTATGACCCCCCATGTGTTGGAATAAAATCCAATAGGATAGAAAAAATAAAAACCAAGAAGCATAGCAACCTAGAGGAGAACCTAGTGTAACTCCAAGCTAGTAAGTCCCTATTACAAAACTAGGATGAGGACAAGTATAAATCCATACTAGTAATGGGATATGCAAGGAAAACATGTTGTAAGGCACATGCTATCATCCAGATCAGTCTAACATTGCACCCAGTATTTGCACCCAGGAGATTGTAATTTGAGAGACTCCAAATCCTAGCAATCTGCAAAAGAAGAGAATAACGCTGTTAGGATCAAGCGCTTACCGTTGTACTAAACCCAATTGGTGGTAGTAAAGACGCAACTTTATTTCCTTATACATTAAGAGCGTGGGCAATCTGTCCCATGCACAATTTTTTTCATTCAAGAGTGTGGGCAATCTGTTCCAACATCCCCTCAAGTGTGGGCAATCTGTCCCAACACTTGCACAATTTTCTTTTTTAAATTAATGTTCCAACCAGGGTTCGATCTCACGGCCTCTTGCTATGATACCATGTTAAGATCAAGTGCTTACCGTTGTACTATAAACAATTGGTGGTAGTAAAGACACAACTTTATTTCCTTATAAATTAAGAGTGTGGGAAATATGTCCCAACAAATGCAGCACCACAATGATATGCAAAAAAAAATCCAAAGGGAGCAATTTAGAGGATACTACCTGTTTGCACCGTTCATATTGATGAAGGGTGCTTCCAGGTGTATGTAGCAGTGGCTGAGCCTTCCGATATGTGCAACAAAAAGCCAGCTCCAGATCCTGTAAATGATAAAGATGAAGTTGTATTGGAGCCAAACTGCAGTTAAGAAAATCCAGAAAGCTAAAGCAGCATGGCTAAAGATAGATGCACCTTTTTGCACCCTTCAACATAGTGAAGGGTGCTTTCAAATAGGATATGCAGTAATTTATCATTTCTTGTGTCTGATAATGGGAAGTTGGAGTAGATCTCTTTGAATAAGGAATCCCAAATCATCATGAATTTGAGCTCTATCTCTGATATAGGAGAGTTGCGTAGTCCTGGCTTGCCTGGCAAGATAATATGCTGGCCCATTTGCCTTTCTAAAATTGTGCGCAATTGTAAAATGATGATCAGTTATGAGCTTTTGGATTTGAATGATGTCCAGACTGTATTTACAAGAAGCCTTTATTTTACCAAGAACCATATCAACCAGAATCTGGGAGTCGGATTCCAAGTGAATAGGCTGAAGGTAGAGATCAATACAATGAAGAATCCCTTCTAAAAGAGCCTGAAGTTTAGCCTACATATTAGTCACAATACCATAGGCTTTAGAAGCAACAATGATCACATTCCCCTGAGAGCCTCTTATGATATATCCACCTCCAGCTGCCCCTGGATTTCCCAGAGAAGAGCCATCTATGTTCAGCTTATAACCATTTTCAACTGGTAGCTACCAAGAGACTGCAATGTAAGTAGGTTGAGGTCTAGGAACAAAATGAGCAATCAAACCAAGATGCACAAGGATGTCATCTTCTGTGTCTCTCTTAGATAATGATAAAGTGTTACAAAGGAGCTGAAGATGATGTTTGATTGCTGCAATGATAGCTGTGACATCAGTCTTCTTGTCTTCAAAGAAAGCTTTATTCCTGGCCTTCCAGATTTCCCAATAGATAAAAGTAGGCAGAGCAGGAAGAATTACCTTGATAGAACCTTTGGTGTGGGGGTTATGCCAACTGTGTATAGTTTCTTTCAGGTTGTGCAAATTATAGCCCCAGTGAAAGTGATGCTGAAAATGCTGCGTCAAACCTGCTGTGCTTGGTCACTTGCACAAAAAACATGTTCTATAGATTCTTTAGAGTGACAAAACATGCATTGAAATGGCCCATGCACTCCAAATTTATGAAGCTGTTCTGCAAAAGGAAGTAAACCTTGGATGAGTCCCCACATAAAAATAGAGCATTTGAGTGGTAGAGGAGGCTTCCACATCTCTTTGAGGTCATATAGAGTAGGTTTTTTCTTCCTTAGTAATTGATGACGTAGATCAAGTGATAATAAAATACTTGACCACCATAAACCAATACTAGCAAGAGGACTATGTCCATCGTAGTATAGCTATAGCGAATCAAGGTCGATCCCGCAGGGAACCAATTATGGGTCATTTATATACAAACAATTAATTATTCATATCAAGGACATATATGGGTCTACGACCAACAAAAGACAAGAAAGATATAGGACACGACTCGACACAACACATAACGTAATTAACCTCCCCAATTATCATGTTATCGTTTAGATCTAGAGATTCTATATAATTAAGCTAGACTTGACAACTATTAATCCGATTCGTATTTCTTTTATATTGGCTACGGGAGTCATCCCCTAAACTAGATCTAGCTACGGGTAGGCCATCTAGATCACTATGCTACATTACGTGACTCCGTATTTTAGGCCTCCATATCATATAACTTGCACGCTTACAAAACTAGGGATGCCGATATTAACCGTATTCCTCACCTAGGCAACATTCCTGTGATTAGGCGTACTTCCTAAGTGATCGCATCAGTCTCTGTCCCATTAACAATCACCTGCACGGTCTCATGTTAATCTACGATTTACGTATAACTAGGTGTCGACAATTCCCAAATACAGAACAGATCTAGATCTCGCTGAATGTCCCAGAAGATCAATTCATGAGCCGACCTAGGAGCCCTATATTGGTATTTCCTAATCATACGCTAATTAAAACAGACGAGCAACGTACCCGTAGTCATACTTACTAAGATAAGAAATTCTAGGTGGACAACCACACCATAAAGACGTGGCTAGATTGACGCGGCGAAAACCTAAATCTTAGCGTTTCTAAATACGTAACGGATAAAATAGAGATTCGTAAAGCAATTATATAGATCTAATAAAAACACGGTTATCGATCATACCAAAGTCATCTATAGATAACTAGATAACAGATCTGGGAGTGTGGATCCTTATAGACAAGGAATCCCCACTGCCTCATATCGTATCCTTAGATCTACATCGTTCGGTGAAGAACGAACAACCTCAAACGATAAACAATAATTGGGGGCTTAATTATAAAGAACTAAGAACAAAGAAATACAAGAACTCACATAATTGCAAAACTTGTAAAAAACTGCTCTGTGGAACTGAGGATTTTGTACTATGAATTGTGTAAAAATTGTGTTAAGTGTGTTTTTGCTAATGAAATAGCACAAGTATATATAGGGGTAAAAATCGAGTTAGGATAAGCCTTAACCGATCTAAAATAGTTTTCCTAAATCCAAATGAAGTATAAAAACGCGTTAGGATAATTCCAAGTCGATCTTTGGATAAGGGCAAATTTGCGCCCCTTTCGTCCCCCAAGTCGGCGCCACTCTTTGGATTGGCTTGCCGGCTCTTGTCATGCCTTACTCCTCTTTTCGTGCTTATCCGATCTTTATCTTCAATGCATCCGGATTTACTTGGATTTATCTTGTATTTAATTTGTCCATTTGTAATTATCCTTCAATTTGTCTCAATCTTCAAAAATAAACATTTATCCCAAAATAAATCATATTTAAATAATAAAAACGGAAAAATACCAATTTATATTTTATAAATCACAAAACATTAAATAATCATTATACACATGTGATTTAACATAAAATATATATTATTTTGCCCGATTTAAGGATAATGTTGATGACTTCTACGGGTATAATTTGACCGTCATCAACTACCCCCCACTTAGACTTTGATCGTCCCGAACAAAGCACCGATAAGACATTCCCCAAGACAAAAAATTTCATGGTCAAGTCATACTTACACAAAAAAACTCGAGTCAACTCATACCATTCATGCTCATAAGGTATCCATTATTCGATACTCGTTATAAATCGAAGTGATGTGTGCATGTGCATTCAGTTTTATATAATCGTGGCAAGATTATAGTTTATGCTAACTTCGCAATCTCAACCTACCAACATCAGTATTCCCACTTTTTAAGCCTCGCAAATGGTAAAGACATGGTGCAATAAGCAAGAGCGTTATCCAGAAGGTTTTTGGACTTGGAGACCAAGAAAAATACTCGAAGCCTCTTAAAAGTTGAATTTTTTCTCACATTTTCATATTTTCAAGTATTAACACATCTCAAGAAAGAAACTTGCTTTAAAAGTAAATTATGCATTGCAAGAATCCTCTTTCACGGATTGGTCAATAGCATTGAATATTACCACAAGCGCGAGGCTACTTTGGTAATGTTACTACAAGCCCAGTGTTTAACGCTTTGTTAAAACACAGATAATTCTCAAGCTTATTACTCCGCTATGATGGCTAGAAGATAGGAATACATCAGCAGATAAATATCGACACTAAGCTCACATAACCAATCATCTACACAATGTACACATAATTTCTTCAGTTATTATGATTCGTGAGATAATAGTCGATTCAAAATTGAGTAATCGAATAATAAATAACTACTTGCAACAGTCGGCATGAATATTCTTAAATTTGCATTCACATAAGTATAAAATGATCACGTACTCATGCAACTTGGTTCCTTTCCTATCAATTCTTAGCTAGGAACACAATTCTAAGGGTACGAGATAAATAATATGGCATTTATTCAATTTTTTTCAAATTTTCACCGTTTCATTCAATTTCCATTTATAATACATCATAGCTAAGTCTCCTATCCCCCCACTTAAATATGGCATTGTCACCAATGACAAATAAAAATGAGAATTTAAGAAAAATACTTAGCTCTGGAAACGGCTCTGAAGTTGATGCAGAACATCGGAGTAATCCAAGCACGTCGTGGAGAAGCAAATGAAAACCTGTTGAAGCAAACCAAACAGAAACTCCACGAAACCGTTAATAACACGTCAGTGAAAGATAGAAAATAATGTGGCAGTAATTAGATATAAAATATCCAAAAATAAATTAAGC
This sequence comes from Gentiana straminea, assembly GCA_036785695.1. Classification (NCBI taxonomy): domain Eukaryota; kingdom Viridiplantae; phylum Streptophyta; class Magnoliopsida; order Gentianales; family Gentianaceae; genus Gentiana; species Gentiana straminea. The sequence continues at coordinate 7,588,544 of JAVUPR010000299.1, read as the reverse complement.
CACTTTATGTTATACAACCAAATGACAAGGAAAGCGAAAGAGTTAAAACGACTCGTTCAGACACGAATTCTAAGAAAAAGGATATATATAGACTCAAAAGGAAAAATACTAAATAGAAAGAAAAATAAACAATCAACTAAAGATGGTAGTCTTCATCTATAACCCCCACCGCTTAAATAGGCTTAAAACCGGGTTGAGAAGACAAAGATCAAAAAGCAGTACCCCACGGGGGAAAACACGAGGTTGACAGGATTAACCATGTATTCAATCCAGTGTAAAAAAGAAACTTGGTAAGGTATAACAGATTGAATGTGACCTATTGGCGAAGATAAAATCAAAAACTCGGCGCAGACGCTTCACGTTTTGAATGGGTATCAACCACTCAGGGAGGTGTAGCTTTTCCTCGAAATTATGAATTACCCAAGTCGTCACGTAGAAGGTCTCAACGTCATCAACAAGGTCGGATCGGTGTGATATCATAGAACAAAGCTCATCATCTATATGTGCCGGAAGGGTCGGAAAAATTGTGAAATTAAAATCTTCCGGTAAAAAGAGACGTTGTATTTTGATCGAACCAAAAACTTTAAAAATCTAGCTAGGTTCAGAGCTACACTTACCCCAACTAGGAGCATGAAAACCAAAATGATAAAAGATAATCATTAAAACTTAGCAATGTTCAAATTCCGCAACGGAAGGTGAGATGATGGCTTTAGAGAAAAAAAAAAATAGTAAAGGATGGTAAGAAAAGATAAAGGGTGGGTAAGAAATAGTGTATTGGGTGGGTTGAAAATTGGTTAAGGGATTGGGTTAGGGGGAGAGTGAATAGATGGAAAGAAAGAGAGGGAATGAAAGAATGGTTAGAAATGTGAATTGTAAGGCAGATTGGTGAGTGAATAGAAAGGGTTGAAGCGTGAAAATGTATAAAGGAAATGATAAGGGTAGTTGCAGAACGAATTGCACACAACTTTGGATTTTCACTCGGATCGCCATTCTAAAAAATTTTGGGAGTTGACCAAAAAGCGTTCTTGTTCGCACCAATCATTCTCTGTTACATTTTCAGTAATTCTCAAGTTCTCTTAATGCTTCCATCTTAAGGTTGATTGCTAAATTTCCTTTTCTTTAGCAATTTCTCGACTATCCTACGGAACTCTATTTCACGTGGCCTATATTGAGTAAAAAAGTTTTGCACATCCTTAGCCCAATGGCCATCGGAACACGGCAAAATAAAAATCCTCAACATATGTCACGTTAATCTTATTTGACTCAAAGAAAACGAAACCTAAAAAAAAATCCTAAGGGTTTTAAAGAATTAGTTCTGAGTTTAAAGTCCTCAGCTCAACTTTCCAAAAATTATCCTTGTCAGTCATCTTTCATAGCTCGCTAGACTTTGACCCTTTGAGCACTATTAGAGGTGGGATCGTCTCTTTTGCGGATTAATACCCTTCCCTTGGTTGTGAGACCTAGGAAACGACATCTATCTGTACCATTTATACAAAGCTCCTACCTCGGCTCTCGTTTTAGGAATTAGTGAATTCTAGGCAAAACTACACAAACTGTTGCTCCCGTGTCCACTAGAAGAAATCTCATGCATAGGATAAGGAGATTTTGACCGAACTACGAGGAACTCTTTATTCACTGCTTCCTTCAACTAATACATTTTTCCTTATACCCTCTAGATGAGACAGATTTGGGGCAGAACCTTCGACACTAATAAAATTAATCTTGCAAACCAACTCCGGGCTAAGATTCATACTCATGTTTATGTATAGGCTAACTTATGCTCAAAAGACCAAAAGATAGTAAAACATAAGCAGAAAAGGTAGTACCTTGCCTTCAACATTATACCACAAATAATTCGAACCTTTTAATATTTATTTTCTCGGAGCCATCTTGGTGCTTTAAAGGTGTTGCCTCCATCACTTTTCCCATCGTAGATTCGTAGCTCCACATGTTGCTGGGTTATTTTCTCAGCGCCCGTGAAAAAATTACGGACTCGGATTATTGCTTCCCTGGTTTCTGCAAACAGAAGAAAAACAAAACGGACCGTAGACTGATTTTAACATGTTTCCCATGCTGCTATCAGACCTACGGATTAAACATACGGAGATAAACAGACACGCGAAGTCCCAGAAAATAGAACTTGGCTCGCTGGCAGCGAGGGACAGTCTCGCTGGGACCGAAACAAGCTGTTCCAGATTCTGGAATTTTCACAACTTACAGACAACTGGAGGGACTCAAAAACGTAAAAACGGACTCTAAAACAGAAAACTTGGCATGAATAAAAATTTATTTATACATAAAATTTACCGTTGGTTCCCCGGCAACGGCGCCAAAAACTTGATGACGTAGATCAAGTGATAATAAAATACTTGACCACCATAAACCAATACTAGCAAGAGGACTAGGTCCATCGTAGTATAGCTATAGCGAATCAAGGTCGATCCCACAGGGAACCAATTATGGGACATTTATATACAAACAATTAATTATTCATATCAAGGTACGACCAACAAAAGACAAGAAAGATAAAGGACACGACTCGACACAACACATAACGTAATTAACCTCCCCAATTATCATGTTATCGTTTGGATCTAGAGATTCTATATAATTAAGCTAGACTCGACAACTATTAATCCGATTCGTATTTCTTTTATATTGGCTACGGGAGTCATCCTTTAAACTAGATCTAGCTCCGGGTAGGCCATCTAGATCACTATGCTACATTACGTGACTTCGCTTTTTAGGCCTCCATCTCATATAACTTGCACGCTTACAAAACTAGGGATGCCGATATTAACCGTATTCCTCACCTAGGCAACATTCCTGTGATTAGGCGTACTTCCTAAGTGATCGCATCAGTCTCTGTCCCATTAACAATCACCTGCACGGTCTCATGTTAGTCTACAATTTACGTATAACTAGGTGTCGACAATTCCCAAATACAGAACAGATCTAGATCTCGCTGAAAGTCCCGGAATATCAATTCATGAGCCGACCTAGGAGCCCTATATTGATATTTTCTAATCATACGCTAATTAAAACAGACGAGCAACGTAGCCGTAGCCATACCTACTAAGATAAGAAATTCTAGGTGGACAATCACACCATAAAGACGTGGCTAGATTGACGCGGCGAAAACCTAAATTTTAGCGTTTCTACATACGTAACGGATAAAATAGAGATTCATAAAGCAATTATATAGATCAACTAAAAACACGGTTGTCGATCATACCAAAGTCATCTATAGATCACTGAATAACAGATCTGGGCGTATGGATCCTTATAGACAAGGAATCCCCACTGCCTCATATCATATCCTTAGATCTACATCGTTCGGTGAAGAACGAACAACCTCAAACGATAAACAATAATTGGGGGCTTAATTATAAAGAACTCAGAACAAAGAAATACAAGAACTCACATAATTGCAGAACTTGTAAAAAAACTGCTCTGAGGAACTGAGGATTTTGTACTATGAATTGTGTAAAAGTTGTGTTAAGTGTGTTTTTGCTAATGAAATAGCACAAGTATATATAGGGGTAAAAATCGAGTTATGATAGGCCTTAACCGATCTAAAATAGTTTTCCTAAATCCAAATGAAGTATAAAAACACGTTAGGATAATTCCAAGTTGATCTTTGGATAAGGGCAATTTGCGCCCCCTTGTGTGTACCCCCCAAGTCGGCACCACTCTTTGGATTGGCTTGCCGGCTCTTGTCATGCCTTACTCCTCTTTTCGTGCTTATCCGATCTTTATCTTCAATGCATCCGGATTTACTTGGATTTATCTTGTATTTAATTTGTGCATTTGTAATTATCCTTCAATTTGTCTCAATCTACAAAAATAAACATTTATCCCAAAATAAATCATATTTAAATAATAAAAACGGATAAATACCAATTTATATTTTATAAATCACAAAACATTAAATAATCATTATACACATGTGATTTAACATAAAATATATATTATTTTGCCCGATTTAAGGACAATGTTGATGACTTCTACGGGTATAATTTGACCGTCATCAGTAATGCATAGGCAGATCTTACAGTAAATTGATCAGTGGCTTCAGGTTCCCAAATCCATCTGTTAAAAGGTTTCCCTTGACATCTCATATGATCATCAACAATTTCATGTACATCCATTAAGAGTTTCCAGCTGTAAAGCCTATATATAAGGAAAGACCCTGCCAATACTGTTTTTGCCCATAACCCCTGCCTTGTTCTGATCTTTCACAAAAGTTTGCAAGCAAAAGCCTGTTGCAAATTTTTAAGATTCCTCACTCCAAGTCCACCTTCAAGGATAGGGTAGCAAATGTCTGTCCAGTTCCTCCAAATATGCCTTTTGCTAGCTTCAGTGTCAAACCTGAGAAAATGTGAAAGCAAGTGTTCTATCTTTTTAAAAACTGCAATAGGAAGTTTTAAAGTAGCTAAAATATGTATAGGGATAGCTGAGAGCACATGCTTTATTAAAATTAGTCTTCCACCTATAGAAAGGAATTTGGCATACGAACCTTGTAATTTGTGTTCAATTTTTTGAACCAGAGGCTGGAAATAGACAGCTTTAGGTCTTCCTACATAAATAGGGTAGCCTAAATAAACAAAAGAGAAGGAGCCATGATTCATGCTAGTGATATTTGAAACCATATGAATAGTTTGGGGGAGCATGTTTGTTGATAAAGAATGAACTCTTTTGGGCATTGATTTTCTGGCCAGATACAAGCTCATATTCTTTAAGGAAAAGAAATAGGTTTTGAATGGATTTTTTGGTGGCTCTAGCAAAAACAATAAGGTCATCAGCGTACATGCAGTGGGTAATCATAGGAAAATCTCTGGGAGCAGCATAACAGTCGACAGCAGTATGGAATATATGTTTCAGACCCCTAGTGAGGGCCTTAGAGACTAAAATAAAAAGCTAAGGAGATAAAGGGTCTCCCTGTTTGATTCCTCTCAAAATCTGGAAAAAACTAGCTGGGTGTCTATTTACTAAGATGAGAACCAGCTACGTTTCAGATTGTTCATAACCAAAGTGACAAAAAGAGAGAAGAAGCCAAATCTATGCAAAAGGGCTTCAAGAAAAGGCCAGGCTACCCTATCGAAGGCTTTAGAAACATCAAATTTAAAAAGGATATTATGACCCTTGGCTTTCCTATGGACAAACTGAACTAGTTGTTGTACAAAGAGTACATTATCCGAGATGTAATTGCCTTGAATGAAAGCAGATTGCTCATCTGAGATCAAAACATTTAGAAAATGCCGAAGCCTAGTACAAAGTACTTTTGTAAAAACCTTATTAATAAAAGTGCTTAAAGCTATTGGCCTGTAGTCTGTAAAAGAGACAGATACCTCTTTTTTAAGGATGAGTGTGATAAAAGTTGAACCAATACTTTGAGGTATGTAGCCACCAGCCATAAAATCAGCAGTAGCAGCATAGACATACTGAGCAATAGTATCCCAGCAAGCCCTGTAGAAAGCTCCAGAAAACCCATCTATTCTTGCAGCACTATTTCGATCAAGATCAAAAACAGCATGCTTGACTTCCTCCATGGTAACAGGGTGTAGTAGCTGTTGATTAATCTCATTTGTGATCAGCTTAGGAATAAAAGAAAGAATATCAACAAGAGCACTTTGGTTTATGCCATTGTCATCACTGAAAAGGGAACTGTAGAATTGGACAACAGCTGCCTCAATTCCTTGCTGGTTTTCACACCAGTTGCCTGCACTATCTTTGATTTTGTGGATTGCCAATCTCCTAATCTTATCCTTGCCAGTAGCATGAAAAAAAGCAGTGTTTCTATCTCCTTCCTTAAACCATTTAAATCCAGATTTTTGCCTCCAAAATTCCTTCTGCTGAGTAAGGCTAAGGTTATATAGAGCCCGAGTCCTAGTAAGTTCAACCCTATTATCAATATATATATATATATATATATATATATATATATATATATATATATCATATATATATATATATATCATCATCATCATCATCATCATCGGTATCCACCATAGCTATCAGCTCAAAATGTGGAATCAACATCACACCCACCTTCCCCCATAGCCATCGGCTGAAAGGTGGAATCAACATCACTCCCACCATGCTTGTTCCACAACCAACTAATAAATCTGAATTTATCTCTATTATTGTCAGATAAGATGTTCCCGACTTCCATTGCTATTATTTCCCTTAGTTTCGTTATCAATCATCCCTTTTGTTGGTCATTTGAGCCAAAGTTGTATAGGGAAACTTGATGGAATAAATTATGTGTTATGGTGATACACAATTCTTCAAATCATCAGGGGACATAAGCGAGCATAAAGGTGAATATGATCCGGCTGAACCATTTTATATGGTTTCAATTTGTTTAACCAAAAGCGAAACGATTTAAAGACTGAAACCTCTTGGTTGGTTTGACTTGGTTCAATTTTTTGTACGGTTTTAATTCATAGATAAAATTATTGATTGAAAATCACAATATATCTAGTAACAATAAGTGGAAATGTATGTGATAGATCGATACTATTATGTTAGTAGAGCCAATGGGTTGATTTAACAAATGATTTACATTGAACCATTGTCTATCAATGCCAAAATAAGATCGCCAATCCAACCACCCCATCAACAACCATCCAAAACTAAAAACTCTACAACCACCAGCAAACTTCCGAGTTTGGAACAAAACAAACAAGATGATAAAAGAGTAGCCTCTTATTCATTTTCCTTCATCAATGTAAAATCAATTTCAAAAAGTTATTAATATTGAACTAACACCTACAATATTGAATAACATATATAAATCCCACAATGATTAAGACAAAATTTTATTTGAGTGAGTTCCGGGGAGAAAGAGTCACATATAATTTTTTTCATAAGTGAGAGAGAAGTGAAGTGCACGTAATTTTCACACATTTTAGACGAAAATTGTAGCACTTGATATGCTTTTTGTTTTCCTTCAGTAATACAACATTCGTTCCGGAATATAAGTCATCCTTGGTGTTTTCACATAGATTAAGAAAGTGGTTGAATGACATAAATTTGATGGTTAATGTGTAAAATGCCCCTTGACTATCATTAATGCAATAGTTGTTATGTAATGAAAAGTGATTGGATTGTTATCAATTAGGGGTAAGATAGAGAAAAAAGTAATAAATATTGCATTGGTAATGTAGAATGACTTATATTGTGGGGCAAAATAAAAAGTGTATGATGACTTATATTTTGGAACAAAGGTAGTAACAGTTTCGTGATTTTATATTCATCAAAACACAAATCTCGATTTGATTACCTCAGCTATGTTATGTGTCCAACATAACAAATTATATGTAAATCTCGGGAAAGAGCTCTTGGGTAGGGGTGAACAAATATTTTGTTATGTTCTTGATGAAGTTTGTAAAATCAACTTTGGAAGAAAGTAGATGTAGGGGTGAACAAATATTTTTGAAACCAAACCAATTTCCTGAACCATAACGAATGAAATCTGAAAAGCATAAATCGTGGTTTTTCAATGGATTTTCATATAATTAAAAACCAAACTGTTCCGGAAAAAAAAAAACCAAACTATTTAATATTGGTTTCAATTTGAGAAAATTAAAACCGTTTAAAACTAGACTAGACGTATTGTGTGTGTATATGTATATGAACGTATGTATGTATGTTTGTACATGTATACACATACACACACAAACACACACACACATTAATATTGCTATTAATACTAATATAAGTTTTCTTAGTCCACTCCAACTTAGCCTAAATATATTTTTTGTTTGTACTATGTTACTGATCAATTATTTATTTCATATCATACTCATTCGGTTTTTGGTGATTATTTCACACACATCTTTAATTATGGATCACTTAGAAAACTCGCAAACAACACAAATAAGATGCTCCCATTAAGATCACAATAGGATTTAAAAGAATTAACGATTATCTTGCACTTTTATCAATCATGATCCTCCGCTTTTGTATCCCAGCTTTTCCGAGCTTTTGGTGACATGGAGTCAGCTGAACCCCGCAAAAGATGAGACTCCGTTTTTTGGCAAGTTGAGACTTAGTTTTTGCGTGGTTCAGCTGCCTCCACGTCACCAAAAGCTGGGAAAGCAAAAGCAGAGGATCCGGATTCGCACTCAATCCGGATCCTCCGCTTTTGTATTCCAGCTTTTCCCAGCTTTTGGTGACGTGGAGTCAGCTGAACCACGCAAAAGCTAAGACTCAGTTTTTGGCGAGCTGAGACTCAGTTTTTGTGTGGTTCAACTGCCTCCACGTCACCAAAAGCTGGGAAAAGATAGGAAAGCAAAAGCAGAGGATTCGGATTCACACTTTTATAGTCTTACATTGATATTTATGTAGCAGCTGGGTATCTGTGTGTATGTTTGAATGATTTTAGCAATGTTAAATGGATTGTACAAGGAATATGAGCCTTCCATAATAAACATTGCCTCTAGTGTTGGTTCTTTCACATGGAAATGAAAGTCTCAACTCGTAACGCATGAGCATCCGGTACTTAGGTTCCATCTCATTCATGTTGTAGTTGACGCCCTAACCGTTTACCTGGAGTCCATATATACTCCTACTCTTGGGTTCAACACCAATGTGCAATGAGGGATCCCTATGAGACATAAAAATATAGAACAATATAGGAAGAAATCGAGGAAGAGGTGTATCGGGTGACTTGATCCATATCCATTTCTGTTTAGGTTTCCGTATTTGTTTCCGTCTTAGGTCACATTGTTAGTCAGCACAACGTTGGTGAACCACGTTAAATCCGTGTTTTTGATCACGTTCTTTATTGATCTTTTCACATTCAGTATAACAAACTGTAGAGCTGATCGATTGAAAAAAGAAAAATTCACTGCATTTTTGGTGTTTCAACAGAAACATTCCGGCAACAATTAGACATCAAAACAGAAACCGATCGTGACGAATTTTGGAGGCATGTTCGTATCTCTTTATACGAAAATATGAATAGTGGAATTTTTCTTGGACGGTTCATGTTCTCTGAATCAGCCTGCGGCCAAACTTCTGTTTCTAGTATTTCAGCATAAACTTTTTGGCGACGACCGGACATTGAAACTCACTCCGATCATGAAAAAATTCGGAGGGCTTGTTTGTATCTATTTCTTATAGAATCTGAATGGTGAATTTTTTTTTGGGCGGTGCGATTCTTTGAATCAGTCCGTGACCGAACTCCTGCATTTTGGTTTATTTTAGTGAGATCAACAGCTAAGGTTTATGTATTCGCGAAAAGATGTCGGTTGTGAATGTAAAAATTGATAAATTCATGGGAGAAATAATTATTAGTTTATGGAAAATCAAGATAGGGCCTTGTTGAAACATCAAAGGTTGGGCACCACTGACGATGACGGCGGATGCCGGATCCGTTGAGATGGCCTGTCTGGAGGAGAAGGAATTCTCAAATATTATGTTGTGACTTGACGATGATATTATTAACAAGGTTTCCGAAGAGGAAACCGTGGCTGGCATGTGGTTGAAGCTCAGACCAAAAAGTTGCTTCTGAAGCAACCTTTGTTCAATTTGAGAATGCATGAATATAGACCACTTAGAGATCATATCGATGAATTAAACACAATTTTGCTTGATTTATGTAATATTCATGTTAAAATTGAAGATAAAGATGATTCTTTGATTCTAGGGGTGGCGGGCCAGAAGGACAAAATAAGATAGAAAATAGGAAAAAATGACAAGAAAAAGAGATAATGGTTGAGAAGGACAAAAATGCGCATGTTACTACATGTGTTACTACATGTGGTTGTAGCAACATGTAGCAAGCGCTTTTTTGTCCTTCTCAACCACTATCTTTTTTCTTGTCCTTTTTTCCCATTTTAGATTAAAAGCAGTCATTCACAACCTTTAACCTTTGATTGTATTAGTCTATTTGTCTGTGTCATATGCAAATTTTCTGCAATCATTTTTTGTTGGGGGAGATACTGTGTCTCTGGAAGAGGTTAGATCATCTCTTCATAGTAGAGAGTCACGCCATACGGCAACTGGTACAGGTACAAATAATCAAGTTGTTGGGTTACTAGCCAGTGGGAGTAAAGGACATGGAACTTTGGGGAAGAATAAACCCAAGAAGTCTAGATCCAAGGGTCCAAAAGCTAAAGATATATGTAACTAAAGTAAAGAGCAGGGACAATGGAAAAAAGGAATGTCCAAATAAGATGAAGCAACAGGAAAAGAAATCAGGTAGTGTTGCCGTTGCAGAACATGACACAAATTATGTGGAGGATATAGCCCTAGTTGATCATGAACAAGCGCATCACAATGATGTGTTGATTCTAGATTCCGATGCGTCTTATCATCTATGTCCGCGCAGAGAGTAGTTTTCAACTTATGAGCAGGTAGGTAGATGTTAGGAAATCAACAAGTTTACGCTGAGGAATTTAAAATTTTTATTTCTTTTTTACCCATACCGACTTTGTTTAAACAATAAACATAAAAATAGTATACAAGAATCGTACCAGATAGATCTAAAATAGATCGAGGTTTGTCTACGGTGTAGTTGTGCATGAAGCCGCACAAGTGTTCGGCCTCTACCGTTGATCCACATGAAACACCCACCGGAATCTTTTTTCTGATTGCTATTGGCAAAACTCAGTTGCTACACTGACTTTTTATCTCTCTCAAAACTCTCTCTAATAAGATCTATTATTTTCTAGTAAAATGGTACTTTAGTAATTGTGATACAAAACAGTTTGGCACGCCTTCCTACTTATAGTAGTAGGTGGCGCTATGTTTGCCTCCTGGAAGACTTAGGAGATGCTTCATGAGTGGAGTAGGGAGAAAGAATATATTTTCCCAACAAAATAAGAAATTAAGGAAAATCTTCCTTAATTGATTTATCCTATAGTTAAATATCTTATATTAAAGTACTCAGTACATTGGCCTAGTGGTTAGCTAGGCTATACCTAGGTAGGGCGACCTAGCTTTGAGCCCCACTAGTGGCATATTGTGTGTGTGTGTGTGTTAAAAACCTTTCGTATATATATATGGCTTATAAACATATATATATATATATATATATATATATATATATATATATATATATATATATATATATATATATGCCATATGTATATAAATATATACATTGTGGATATTCAATTAATTTTTGTAATTAATAGCTTGTATTATTTATACATAATAACTAAATACCAGTATATTAATTTATCACTATAACACTTTATAGTTAGGATAGATAATTCCTCATTTTTTTATCACTAGAACCACAATTTAATTCATGTTAGATGTATATATGTGTGTGACCCGATAGACTTTCGAATATGTTGTCCGTAAGTATACAGTACATTTACCAATATACCCTTCACACCTAACGACCATTATTATCTCTGGAAACACATCATGACCCCCACTCATTGGAAGAGTCTAGTGCATTGACTACTAAAACGGTTAAACCCTAACCGTGAGGGCCCCCTCGCCCCCGATCCCACAGGAATGCGAGGAGAGGTTAATCAGGAGCCTAGAGCTTAGAGTCAAGGGCTGTCTTAGTTCCCCATCACTGAAGTTTTAGCCATCGGAAATCAACCCCTTTTACGGGAATCGAACCTCTGACCTCCAGCTTAGGGTCCGGACTGTCATTACAACACCCCAACTCCTCACCACTAGTGCATTGACTACTACCTTTCATGTGAAACGGTTACCGTGGAAATAGAATCCTATCGCTTATATAATATCCATACAACCATAGCTCAAGTGTCAAAATATTAACGACCGTATCTTATAATATGGATATCTTACTCTCTCGAAGTAACTCATTACTTCCTCTTTGCAAGGACTATTGGGAGTAAGACATTCCTTATAAGAAAGTCATTTCGGATATTTACTCCTACTATTAAGATACTCGATTTTTGAACGAGCAACATAAATCATACGCATGCTTCAATATCATACCCAAGCATTACCGCATGATCGTCCCGTGATTAGAGGAACCTCAATAGTGTCAAAACATGACAATGCACACCATGATAATAGAAAGACTCTGGTCTAAGGATAATTACACAACCGTTACATAGTGTGTGTTGGAATTAAAATTTTTGTTTTGATGATGATTCATCACTTATTCAGTTATTATTTTTAGACCCCATTGATGAAGTATCATAACTAGCTATTATAGTGCAAACCAAAAACATGTCTATAGGATTTAATAGAGTCTGATATTTGTATAAGTTAATCAGACAAGCACTGTAATAGTTCTAGGATTAGAACTGAAAAATTGAGTATTTAACTTAAGGAAACTGAGATCCTCAAGAGATACTGGAAAACTGACATAAGATCACATCAACCGAAACTGAAGAAGGTAAGTTCGCTGAGGGACACAGACTCGGTTGGCTTATCTAAAAACTGAAGGCTAAGGGATCAGACTCAGTTCTTGAAAACTGAAGAACTGAGGGTTCAAACTCAATTTATGAAGATTAAAGTTGAGAATGTGAAGTTAGACTTCAGGCAAGATTGTGATGACCTGAACTGACTTTATGGATCTTGTATAAAGGCCTAAGAATCATAAGGACAATGATATCTTAGATGATTGTTTGAGAATGGTGTACTCTGATTTAGTCAATTATAATCAGATGAAGAATGGAATACTGAGATTTTGAAGAAGAGTAAGAACTCAGTTTATGCTCTTAAAAATTGGAAACTGACTACGTCATGTTAAAATCTGTTTTTAACTGAAGTTAAGAACAACTGAAGATAAATCAGACCGTTATAAGATAAGCAATCTTATTGGATACGCAGAAATGTCAGGAAGGACACTGACACACTAAAGGAAAGCAGGACCACTAACGGCTATAAGGATTCAAATTCAAATTATCTAACCGTTAGAGAAACCCCTATAACAGATCTCTTCTACAACAAGAAGAGATGCGGAATTCTAAGATTTAATCAAATCAAGAAAGCTCAAAGTAAGAGGGAAAGCAAATCAAAAGAATTCCTGCTAAGCACTTAATTGCAAGATCAAGAAATTTCTTCAAGTGTTCATAAGCATTCAAAGAAACATTAAGATCAATCATTTGAAGAGAGTTGTGCATAACTTACATATCTAGAAGAAAAAGCTCAAATAACAAGTTGAATCATAGTTATTGATTCAAGTCTCAACTTTGATTTTATCAAAGGTTTTAGACTATGAAACACCAAGAAGGTGTGAAGGACAGTTGAGCTGCAGTCAGAAAGACTGTGTTTGTGATGAGCTGGTGAATATGCAATTGAACCCTCTAAGGACCAATGTAGCAAGCTTAGTTCAAACAGCAATTCTACATGTTGAAGACTGAAGCTGGAAGATTGTGAAGCTATGGATTAGTGAAGGACAATCAATTGTCTAGAATTTACTTTGTGTCTTGTAACAGTAAACCTCAAGAACATAGTGGATTAGACCTCCACATCACAGGAGAAAAGAGGACTGACAGGATTACACCACCTGGAACCTTTATAATTCTTGTCTATTTACATTATGCATTTACTTACGGCATTATATTTATATTCATCAAGGTCACACACTCAGCAAGCACCAGAAACTGATTCAGTATATCAACTGATAATTCATATTTTACAAAGGCTTAATTTAATCCGCTGCCGGTTAACTCAATTAAGGATAAGTCAGTTTTGACTTATACTCAGCTACGTTAGTTTAACTCCGCACAAGTTTTAGTTGAACTAAATCTGGTTTAAGATTCAGTTTTCAGTTACGTTTTTGGTGACAAGTTTATTCACCCTCCCCCCTTCTAAACTTGTGTTAGCCTTTTTAAGGGACCAACAGTGTGACACTTAATAAAGTAAATGGGTCAATTGATAACGCTCTAAATGGTACCAATAGTTATACCTTTATTCACCCCGAATTCTGTTCAAAAGAGGATAAATAGGCTCGTTATTATATGAAATATATGTTAAATGCTATGTGAGCATTTCCAGGATCGTAATTCTACATCTATGCTATTTTCCCGAGGTTTTGGTACTGTTTTGTCTTGTTTTGCGTGTTTTATAAGATGTACCGGATCTAGAGCATTGGAGAGTGGATCTGGACCGAAAGAAGTGCATTGGGATGAGTGATTGAAGTCCAAGAAGAAGCCGGCTGAAGAAAAAAAAGAAAAGATGGCCCGGTAACCCGAAGGCTAGGCCGGACACGAAACTGATTCTGCCACATTATCTAAGTCGGTTAGGGTTTTAGAGAGTCTTAAGTCGGCTATTGTATCTATATAAATCCGTATATACTGAGAGCTTACATATCTTCATAAGTATTACATATTACATTACATACATTATGTTGGAAATAAAATTTATGTTTTGATGATGATTCATCGCTTAATCAGTTATTGTTTTTAACCCCATTGATGAAGTGTCATAACTAGTTGTCATAGTGCAAAGCAAAAAGATGTCTAGATACTAATGTATAGGATTTTATAGAGTCTGATATTTGTATAGGTTAAATCAGACAAGCACTATAATAGTTCTAGGCTGTGAACTATGAAAATTAAGAAACTGAGATTTAGTTAAAATGAGATTCAATAAGAAACCGAAATACAGAGCACATCCATAAAACAGAAGAAGATAAGTTCGCTGAGGGACACAGACTCAGTTGGCTTATCTAGAAGATGAAGAACTGAGGGTCACAGACTCAGTTATAGAAGATTGAAGAACTGAGGGTTCAAACTCAGTTATGAAGACTATGTCGAGACTGTAAAGTTAGACTTCAGGCAAGATTGTGGTGACCTGAACTGACTTTATGGATCTTGTATGAAGACCTAAGAATCATAAGGAAAATGAATTCTTAGATGATAATGAGTCATGGTGTACTCTGATTAAGTCAATTATAATCAGATGAAAAACTGGAGTACTGATATTTGAAGAAGAGTAAAATCTCAGTTAACGCTCCAAGTCAATCAAGAAACTGACAAGTGGCAAATTCAATATAAAACTGATAAGGATACTCAGTTTTATATATCAGTCATCCAATAAACTGATAGTACAGTCGAACATTACATATGAAGCAATATTATTGGATGAACTACTGACAAATCAGAACGGTCACAAAATATAGCCGTTACAAGATTCAAGCAGGATAAACCATGAATAAACCCCTATAATAGACTACTTCTACAATAGCAAGAAGGGGGTGTGCAGGAAAAATTAAAAACGGATTTATTTAAAAGATCTAATTAAGGGGGAAAGCCAATTTCGTAAGAATTCCTGCTAAGTACTTAATTGGAAGATCAAGAACTTTCTTCAAGTGTCCAAGCACATTCAAGCAAAATCAAGTTCTATCATTTGAAGAAATACAGAGCCGTGCAAAATTTAATTATCAAGAAGAAAAGCTCAAATCACAATTGAATCATAGTTATTGATTCAAGTCTCAACTTTGATTTCATCAAAGGTCTAGACTGTGAATCACCAAGAAGGTGTGAAGGACAGTTGAGTGCAGTCAGGAAGACTGTGTTTGTGATGAGCTGGTGAAGAGACAATTCTACCCTTCAAGGACCAGTGTTTCAAACAATTGAAGAGCAACAATCCTACCTGTTCTACAAGTGTTTAGATAGTGAAGCTAGGTATTAGTCAAGGACTATTAGTTTAGAACTTTTTGTAACCGGGCCATATCAAAGAAGTTCTAGTGGAATTTTCCTCCGCATCACAAGGGAAGAGAGGACGTACATGATTACACCACCTGGAACCTCTATAATTCTTGTTTATTTATTTCATGCATTTACTTACTTCATTAAAGTTTTAATTATCTAGTTCTCGTGTTAAAACCAAGTCAACAGACTGTTTGTTATATTAAGGCTAGTTCTATCCGCTGCCAGTTAACAAGATTAAGGATAAGTCAGTATTGACTTATACTCAGTTGAGTTAACTGAACTCCGCACAAGTTAAGGGACAGGAACAAAACTGAACTGAGCATCAGTTTGAGTTTCGGAGAAACTCAGTTCCTGGGGTACTTCCAGTTTGGGGAAGTTTTTGGTGACAAGTTTATTCACCCCCCCCCCCCCTCTAAACTTGTGTTAGCCTTTCCAATGGACCAACAATTGGTATCGGAGCGGTGCTTCTGTTTTGAAGAGATCCATTACTAAATCTCAGTATCAGTTTGTTTACTTGAAGTAACTGGCCATCAATTATTTCTGATACAAACCAGTTGTTGAAGACCCCTCACTGTATCAGTCGTTGAAATACTTTAGTGAAATTGAATGGATACATCTAGAATTAGAAGTTGGCTGAATAACCCTCTAACTGACTATTTGCAGAATGTTGTTTATGATATTCAGGATCAAGTATTTGAAAAATTCAGTACTACAAGCTCTCACACAAATCCGGAACCTCATTTCAGTTATGATGAAGATATTGACTGTAACGCATATAAAGATGAATCAAGAGGATTTCCATCCCTAAGTGATCTTTCAGAAGAAGCAGAAAAAGAATGGCTGCGAGTAGCTGATTATATAGAAGAAAAGTTGACTGTAAACACAAATGAAGATCCATCCGTTGCAAAGGCCAAAGATGCTATACTACCCATGAGCTATGGAGGGAAAAGTGATGAGGAAATCATACTGCTAGGAGCAGCACATGCAAATGCTAATGAAAAAGGGAAGCAAGTTTTAATTAATGATGACTCCTCAATAGAAAATCTATCCATCATAAATCAGGAGGTAATTGCATCTACATCCAACACTCATACTGCCATGAACAATCAGAAAAATGAAGATTTCAATAAATCCTTGGACATACTCATAAAGGAATTAGAGGAAATTCAAAAGAATTATGAGGATTTCAAAAAGGAGAAAAAGTTATTGAAATCTGAAATTTCGAGATTGAATGCTGAGATCAGTTTAATCAAGTCTAATAATGAAACTAAGGTAATTCGACCAACTGATGAACTGACAGAAGTAATAAATGCCACAGAATCATCGGTTGATCAAATTCCCAGTGTTCAGTACAAACCTGGAAAACCTTTTGGAGACAGATCTGTTTTAGGATTTGTTAATCAGAATAATTCTAAGTTCGGATCATGTTCAGTTGCCTTAAAATTTGTGACAGCACAACGGTCAAGAACTCAGAAAATTGATAAAATTATTAGAACTGACACGAACTCAGCACTGCCCAATGCACAAAATGAGAGAACTGAAAAATCAGTTGGTAAAATGCACCAAGCCAATAGATTTTACAGAAAGACTCAGAAGGCTGAAAAGGGCAAAACTGATCAGAGATCAGTAAGAAAAATCTTCAAGCCATATCCATTCAAAAATTAAGATCATTCATGGAATGATAAACTCAAAGGGAAAGGAAGACTATTTCCCACTATTGATGATTGGAATAAACCTTCACATCAGTTTCACAAACTGAACAAACCAAAAACTGTCTAGACAAAACAGAAAAGGCTTGTAAAAACTGACTTTACTCAGTCAAAATATCAAGAGAGGTATAAAGTCAAAAATAAAATTGAATCATCGAAAACTAACCAGTTAGGACCCAAACAGATATGGGTACCAAAAATATCTAAATTTGTTTTGCAGGAAAATATCGGTAACTGGAAGCCGAAAAACTGAGTTTTGTTCACAACTGAATTTCTTTTTGAATTCAGTATAAGGACAAGACTGAACGTATACAGCTGTAGATACACCTCATCTACCGTATTCACTGCAGTCTAGCTACAGATGTCAAGAAAAGACGTGGTCCTTTTCAATCTAAACCGTCCATATTTTCCACTCATCCACCCTTTTTCGCATTCTCAAAACATTTATGACAAGACGTTTTGAATCCCACCCAATTCATAACTACCTTTCCTTCAAATTATAAATAACCCAGAATTTTCTTTTATATTTATTTACACTCGAATTTTTGAATTTGCTTTCTCAATCTTCAAATTTTCATATTCTCAATCAAATCCAGAAAACAATGACTTTCACTCGTGTTGAACCCGGAATGATCATATCTCTTGACCAGTTTATTGCAAAATACACTGATCAAACTTTAGCCAAAACAATTGCAGCAAAAATTAAACAAATCAAAGGACTGGATGTTGCCTTCAATGTTGATCTGAAAAGTGTATGTCTAGAAAGCATTGGAGACTTCTATGAATTTGGAAGTATAACTATAGAAGGAGAAGACACACACACCTATACCACTACTGTCAATAATAAGCAGATCAAGGTCACCGAAGATCTAGTTGCAGAAATCTTTGTGTTTGACAAATCTGGAGGAACAGCAGCCATCAAGTTGACAAAAGAACAAAAAGAAAAACTATGGAAAGATATAGCAATTGATGCAAAATCCGCAGTTTTACAAACTAGGAGCACAAGTCTACTCAAACCAGAATTCAATTTTCTCTCAAAAATGTTGGCAAATTGCATAATTGGAAATGCAGGAAACTTTAGTAATCTATCTGGAGCAAAGTTGGATTTCCTTTATGTAATTTGGTTTGGAGAAAGTTTTAATTGTCAAAGATATCTATTTGATCAATTAGTGGCACAATCAATAGACTTACCCAAGAAGAAGACCGATGTCAAGAAATGTCGTTTCTATCACAAGAAGACTCTTGCCTTAGTGGTCCAAAGAATACTCGACCATTTTGGAACGCAAAGTGGAAACAAACAGCAGTTGCTGATGAGAAGATTGTTATTAAGGAAGAAAAAACCGGAAAAAGGAAAGCTAAGGGTTCTGTAAGTGAACCTAAAAAGAAGAAAAGCATAAAATCGAAGAAACCTGTAACTGGAGATGAAGTCTTGGAACAGATTGAAGAATTAAGCAAGAAAAAAAAAACAATTGGAAGATTTAGAGAGAAATAAATCTGAGCTTGTTTCACCAATAACTGAAACAACAATTGCTGAAGGATCAGCACAGACAGAAAGAACTGAAGTTATTCTTGCTGAGTCTATCCCAACACCAATAACTGAAGCTTTACCCATTCAAGAACCAGTTTCACATCCACAAGAAATTGAGATGGCAGAGGAAACTGAAGTTGTCAACAAAGAACAGAATGTTGAAACTGAATTACAGAAGGAAGCTGAGACTCAGGGGGAACAGACCCTGGGAATTGAACATGATGATGAAGATTCTGACAGTGATGAAAGATTTATCGATAAAACAATGTCGGAAATGCTTTCGTTACTTTCAAAATTCATATCTACCCCCCAAAGATCCTTTTTCAGATTAGAATTTGAAGAATCAGCCAAAGGATTTTCAGCTTCTCAATCTGTGGAAAAATGAACCGAAGCAGACTCAAGATCAACTAAAATCATTAACTTGGATGAGCAAGTCAATGAAGAAGAACTCATTGAACCAACAATGAAAGAAGTTCCAGTTGTTGAATTGGAACTTGAGCCTACTGAAAAACAAGCTGCTGAAGAAATTATAAGTGAAAAAGTTTTGGAAACTGAGCCGACAATCCCAGTCTCAGTCATTGAAAAAGAGTCGTCAGAAATCCCAATCATTGTTGAGGGAGGAATCAGTGGAACTGATATTTTGCAAACTGAAGATGTTGCAAGAACTGATATTGTGCAAACTGAAGATGTTGCAAGAACTGATATTGTGCAAACTGAAGATGTTGCAAGAACTGACCCCATGCAAACTGAAGATGTAATTCTAGAAAGTGGTCAGGAAGTCATGAGAGAATCAGGAAAGATCATCACTCAGTCTAAATCTTCAAGAGATCATTGAGAATTAATGTCAGCTTTTGAACAATTGCGCAAATATCAAGCCTGGAAATTCAGTTCCATTGCCAATCAAAGGAGTCAGCTAGTATAAATGGAAGCTGCTGAAAAATGGGTATTTGAATTATACAACATCACAAGTCTATCAGAGATAATCAATACCGAAGAATTTCTGAGTCAAGGATATGCACTGGTCAGAAACAGTTCCTGGGAGGAAGCCACAGTTGGTGGAAATTTCAAAAAAGAATGATGATGATGATTCTCAGGAAGATGCCAATCTGCAGAAAGGGATTCTAGCCTCCCTACAAGAAAAGAGAACTGAAACTGATCAGACTACTGATGATGAGTCTAGTAGTTCTAAAGAATCCAGTGAAAGCTCTAGTTCTAAACATGTGTCTGATGCACAACAACAAGAAAAAGAAGGTTTTAAATCTCCTACAGACAAGTCTTTGCTAGAAATAGCGAGAATTGTTGCAAAGATGGCTGGAGAAGAATCAGATGAAGAATTAAATGTTCAGTTATCACCGGCAAGAAATATTGATCAATCAAACTTGGAAGAAATTAGAAAACAATCTGAAGAAAGAAGAAGGTCGGCAGAATACAGGGAAAATTTGAAGCAGGTTGTTGTCTCACCACTGAAGCAAGCTAAATCAACTGGAATTGAGACAAACAAAGCAATTGAGCAACAAGATGGAAGCTCACAAGATGTTCCAACTCAAGTTGATCTCATTAAGTATTATCACAATGAGATAATCAAAATTCAAAAGGATGACAACAGCTTATTCAGAAAAGTCCTATAGTCCTTAGAAGCTAGTCAAGATGAAAGAACCAAACTTGAAAAGAAGATGGATACTGTCACTGAAAACTGTCAAAACACCATGATTGAGCTTCGGAAGACAACCATTGAGAATGACACAAGAAGAGATGAAACTCAAGACAGATGGGAAGGCATTCTCAATAATCTGGTTGATAGAATGATTTTAATGGAACAAGGCATGAAGGACTCAGTTGTCGCACAAACCATTTTGGCATCAACTCATCAAAATCTGAACTCTTACATCAAAAGTCTGATTCATAAAGATGATGTCAATAAAGGGGAAAGTTTGGACATCCTAAATGTCAATGCAACTGAGATTCCACAAGTCATTGCAAATGCTGATGATAAATTGAATGAACTAAAGAAAGCTAGATGAGAGTTTACTGATGAAGAAATGGAGCTAATTGTCAAATACTCAGAGCCCACTGACAAAAGAGTTGGTTTGGATTCTCGCCTATACAGTCTATTCAGAGATTTACCAGCAAGAGAAGGAGTATCAAGAGAAGAATCTCTAGAATCCTTTCTACATATGCAGAAGTTGCTCATGCATTACTTCAATAAACTTAAGAAGTGGGAAGCATATGATTTTATAGATAAAGAATCAGAGAAAATCGAAATGGTTGAACCTGAATTTGTTTAAAATCTACTAAGAACAGCCACAAATGAAAGACTAAGGGCAACTGTCTTCACTTTCGCAGTTCTTTTCAAAAGCAAATTCTTCAGGAAACACAATTTATCTGAATCATGGAACATTTGGGCAAGCGTTCATGGAATTGAAAACTCAGCCACAAATGATGCTATGAGAACTGTTGCAGAATCTTATGATAATCAATTTACTTTAACTATCAGGTAAAAAGAAACTATCTTCTAGTTATTTTTATTTGTGCTGTATTTTATTACTCAGCTTTGTAACTCTATTATCAAATAAATTCTCAGTTTCTCAGTTCATCCTATCATTTACTATATTCTGGTTTATCTTTTTGCATTGCTTTTAAGGATGGTATTGACATCATCAAAAATGGAGAAATTGTGGGAAATAAAATTTATGTTTTGATGATTATTCATCACTTAATCAGTTATTGTTTTTAACCCCATTGATGAAGTGTCATAACTAGCTGTTATAGTGCAAAGCAAAAAGATGTCGAGATACTAATGTGTAAGATTTTATAGAGTCTGATATTTGTATAGGTTAAATCAGACAAACACTATAATAGTTCTAGGCTGTGAACTGAGAAAAATTAAGAAACTGAGATTCAATAAGAAACTGAAATATAGAGCACATCCATAAAACTGAAGAAGATAAGTTCGCTGAGGGACACAGACTTAGTTGGCTTATCTAGAAGATGAAGAACTGAGGGTCACAGACTCAGTTATAGAAGATTGAAGAACTGAGGGTTCAAACTCAGTTATGAAGAATATGCCAAGATTGTAAAGTTAGACTTCAGGCAAGATTGTGGTGACCTGAACTGACTTTATTGATCTTGTATGAAGACCTAAGAATCATAAGGACAATGAATTCTTAGATGATGATGAGTAATGGTGTACTCTGATTAAGTCAATTATAATCAGATGAAAAACTGGAGTACTGATATTTGAAGAAGAGTAAAACCTCAGTTAACGCTCCAAGTCAGTCAAGAAACTGACAAGTGGCAAATTCAATATAAAACTGATAAAGATACTCAGTTTTATATATCAGTCATCCAATAAACTGATAGTACAGTTGAACGTTACATATGAAGCAATATTATTGGATGAACTACTGACAAATCAGAACGGTCACAAAATATAGCCGTTACAAGATTCAAGCAGGATAAACTGTGAATAAACTCCTATAATAGACTACTTCCACAACAGCAAGAAGGGGGTGTGCAGGAAAAATTAAAAACGGATTTATTTAAAAGATCTAATTAAGGGGGAAATCCAATTTCGAAAGAATTCCTGCTAAGTACTTAATTGCAAGATCAAGAACTTTCTTCAAGTGTCCAAGCACGTTCAAGCAAAATCAAGTTCTATCATTTGAAGAAATACAGAGCCGTGCAAAATTTAATTATCCAGAAGAAAAGCTCAAATCACAATTGAATATTCAAGTCTCAACTTTGATTTCATCAAAGGTCTAGACTGTGAAACACCAAGAAGGTGTGAAGGACAGTTGAGTGCAGTCAGGAAGACTGTGTTTGTGATGAGCTGGTGATGAGGCAATTCTACCCTTCAAGGACCAGTGTTTCAAACAATTGAAGAGCAGCAATCCTACCTGTTCTACAAGTGTTTAGATAGTGAAGCTAGGGATTAGTCAAGGACTATCAGTTTAGAGCTTTTTGTAACCGGGCCATCTCAAAGAAGTTCTAATGGAATTTTCCTCCGCATCACACGGGAAGAGAGGACGTACAGGATTACACCACCTGGAACCTCTATAATTCTTGTTTATTTATTTCATTCATATACTTACTTCATTACAGTTTTAATTATCTAGTTCTCGTGTTAAAACCAAGTCAACAGACTGTTTGTTATATTAAGGCTAGTTCTATCCGCTGGCAGTTAACAAGATTAAGGATAAGTTAGTATTGACTTATACTCAGTTGAGTTAGCTAAACTCCGCAGAAGTTAAGGGACAGGAACAAATCTGAACTGAGCATCAGTTTGAGTTTCGGAGAAACTCAGTTCCTGGGGTACTTTCAGTTTTGGGAAAGTTTTTGGTGACAAGTTTATTCACCCCCCCTCTAAACTTGTGTTAGCCTTTCCAAGGGACAAACACATTACAATTATTATTATGCAATAAAGTTTTCTTGACCTTTGGAGAGTTATTTCGGGTTTCCTCCTTTCTTCCATCATCTCTAGATTGATTAGATCGAGCTAGATCTCCATTGTTGAAGGTATGAAGCTTTGGACGTTTCTTTATTGTCTTCAATATGGTAGATCTGTTCGTATTTATGTGTTTTAGTTAACCTTCATGTTTAAAGACCCCATAATTTACTTATTTTAATCGTATTGAGCAATGTAGATCCAGCAATTAGGAAAAGCCGCCCCGGTAATCCGGCAGTCTATACCGGTTTACCGGGGCATGTTTTAGAAAACCTAAACTAGGATTCACTACCGCTACGTTGATCGGCAGGAATAATTAAAGGAGTAATAGGTCTGGCCAATCTAGTATTCGTAATTCATAAATTAACATGAAGGACTGTTAGTGAAGTGTTAATTAGGACATAGTCTTGAATGGACCCTAGGAACGTGCAGGTCAATGTCGACAGTTGTCTAGGCGGATTAGCGGTATGAGTTAGCGCTCAATATCGGCAGTTCTAGTTCTTTATGCGTGTGGGCTATTACGGACCAATTAAGGAGGGTAGCTTGCGTATAGATTGTCTACTGCCATTGTTGGAGTAGATAGGGTTAGGAATTGCACCCGTAGCTGATAATGATAATTAACACTAAAGCTCACAATTAATTTAAGGAAATTATGTGGGAAAGTAAACAAAACGATTAACTAATCCAAGTTAGTAGATCGGTGAGGAGAGGAGAGGAATACCATGTTCGTTTTGTTTTATGTTATTGTTGGTCAATGACCGCCTCTATGTTGCTTCTTAATTAGGTTAGAATCCTTTATACTTATAGTTACATTGTCTCTGTGGGATCGACCTTGACTCGCATTTACTATACTATGATGTACCTAGTATTCTTGATAGTAATATCGACGTTAGTGACTTACACACGATCAAGATTTTTGGCGCCGTTGCCAGAGACAATGGCCAATTTTAAATATAAACATTTTAATTCTAATTAAGAAGTCATTTTTATTTTATTTTATTTTGAGTTTTGAGTCATTCTGTATCAACCCTGTACATGTTAAACTGTCAGAAAAAGAAATTTCATGGCCGATTTACCGTGGCTAACCCCCGGGATACCGAGGCCTGAAAATTCAATTTCTGAACAGCCTTAGTTATTCTGTGTTATTCCATATTGATTTTAGTTAGTAGGTCCGCAGCAGTTGGGATCACACCCAGCTGAAGCGGAAGTTGCTAACCTTTTCTTTGTTTTATTTTGTCTTTTTGCAGGAAGATCAGAACACTTCAGAGATTCGATCCATTCAGAGTTGAAAAAGTGCATACAAGTCAAACAATGTGCCTAGGACAATATTGAACATCAAACCGATTTCCATGTACCCTAGATCTGAAGCACGAGAGCATTATGAAGATGTAAAGAAACGGTTGGAAAAGGAGAAAGCAACAATCAAGCAAGAGCCTGAAGAGAACTTAAAGAAGTATAGTACGTATCGTCCCGGTGAGTTCCCTCGTGAGTTAATTGATATATCATCTTCGGATTACGATTATGAGGATCCTGACACGATGTTTTCTGAGCCTGAGGATTACCCTGACTCAGACACCGTGGTAAAGTTAGGAGACCCTGGCACGTTCAGACTCCCGATTTCTGTTAATGGTATATCAGTAGGATTAGGTCTCTACGACTCTGGCTCGAGTTGCAATATTCTACATTTTTCCCTCTGTCAAAAGATCAAGCTTCCGGTCGTAATGAATCAAACCAGGACCATGACTTTCGTTGATAGAACTAGAGACATGCCTGCGGGTCTTCTTAGGAAGTGTACAATTAAGGAATGAGGGTTCTCATATCCTATTGACTTCACGGTCATAGATGTACATGAGGACCCGAGTGCCCCAGTTCTATTAGGGAGACCTTTCTTAGCGACAAGTAGGGCGGTTATGGATTTTGATAATGGGGAGATTACTCTAAGGTTGAATAATGACGTTGTATCTTTTAAGATCTTAGAATCCCTAGAAAACCGACCGGAGAGTTGTAAGATGGCGCATGCATCAAGAAATGTGGAGATTACGGAGATCGAGGGGCATAAGAATAGAGAGGTTGTAGTAGAAACCGTTGAGCAAGAATTTATGAGACTAATGCTGAGAGAAAAAGAAGAAAAGGACCACGACAAGATGTTCATGGAAGCTAGTACTTCCGTGTTGCGTAGTGAACGAGTTGAGATAAAAGTGGAAAACATGGAGTCCTTGGGTCTAAAGCTTAAATCTCGATGCAGAGGCAGACCTAGCACACAAGCTAAGAGGGAAAGGTGTGCTCAGAAGAGAGCTCAAAAAGGTTCTATAAAAGTGCAAACCTCTAGAGCAAAAGTTTGGCGAGTCAAAGCTCCTACCCTTGAATGATCGGAGATCTGAAGAAAGTCGAGCTGGTGACTATAAACTCAAGACTATTTCTTTAAACCCTTAGGTAGATTGGGAATGAATAAAAGTAGCCAGATGAAGGGACGAGCCTTTTTTCATCCTACCGCACACTTAGGCTTGAAACCGATGGTTGTGGAAAGGTTTTTTTTACCTCATTGTGGATTATAGTGAAGTAGGTTAGGTTTTGAGTCGGAAATAACAATTGAAGAGTGAAGGTCTAATCAATTTGAGGTCAGAATTGAGCAGAGAGGTTGAGCAAAGTGTGCAGTGAAGGCAGACAAAGAATCAGGGGAAAAAGAACCCCCGGTATCTCGAGGGTAGCCTTCGGGTTACCGAGGTTGGTTTTTTAATTTCTTAACGTCAGGTTATAAAGCTAAATTTTTAGAGACACGTGAAGGACACACGTTGCACTAGATATGGTCAGTCAGCAGAAACCGTCCCATTTTTCCCTCTTTTCAAATTCTTCATCCTTTCCCACACTCCACCATAACTCCACCTCAATCCCATCAATCACCTCTTCAAATCCCTCACCCTAATAACTTCTCTACCCACTATCCCACTAAAACCATCCACATTCACTCCCTTCTTCCTATTTGAACCACCCCTTCATCACCAATATCATCATTCTTATCAAATATTTTCCCCTCAATTTATCTACTTCTTCCATTTCTTCTTCCTTTCTAAAATTCGGCCACCATCACCACCACTATTACAACCAAACCACCACCATAACCAAACCATTTCCTTCCATTTTCCAAAACCTAAACAGCCATTTTCCAACCATGTTGCTGATTTGTCTTGCTGCTGCAACAGTGAAGTGTTGCAGTACTTCTTCTTCCGCTACCAGAAGAACAGTCCCTGAAAAAAATCAGAAAATTTAAGGCCGGTAAACCATACCCTACCTCCAGTTTACCGAGGGTTATTTTCCAGAAAAAGCTTCAGTATCAAGTTGTATCATCATCCAGGATTGGTCCTAAGTGTCAACGTTCAGCTGTTCGTCCTAGTGGCTATCAGACAGTGTATGGAGATGCCAATCCCTTGATAGACGGGGTTGAGCAGTTCCATTCTTTAGCTATCTACGAGTCGTTCCAAGGCCATTGGAACGCAAGACCAGTGGCTCGAGAATAGGGGTCGATTTGGACGATTGCGGCTCGATTTTTCCGGGTGCCCTACAAATACAAGATAAATTGGACATGGCTAAGGCACCGGCCCGGTTCAACGCCACGGTGGTAAGGGAATTCTACGCTTATGTTTCGCAAAACCCCGGAGTTACGTTTGCTATGGTCTGAGGGGTTAAAGTTGATTTTTCTATCGAGCGGATCAACGCTCATTTTGGGGTTGCACATCCAATGGTGGGCCCGGATGAGTACACATCCTCGAGAAATCCTAAAGATCTTGAGAGGATGAAGATGATAGGTGAGTTTTTTGGGGTGCAATGGAAGCGCAACCCTATGGGAGCCCCCACTATCTTCCTTGAGAATTAGCTATCTTGGGACAAGAAGATGGTTAATAGATTTGTTTGTGTCTGCCTTCTACCGACCAAGCACATGGTCTCTATCACTACTAAGAGGCCATAATTAATGTTTTATCTGAAACAGGGATCTCCAGTCAACATCGGCCTTCTGAGCCGTATCCACGAGCTTGTTGCCGCTTCTGAGCGCGAGCTATTACCGTACGGGCCGATGATTGATATGTTTGCCCTCAAGGACGAGGTTAAGATGCTCGTCAGTGATGATTGGGAAGACCCTGAGCCACAACTCAGTTCTTAGTCAGTTTTGAGAGTATAGAGATGGGTCAGAGCAGAGAGGCAGCGTACTCCGGTGCATGGAGCACCGAGGACTCAGAGAGCCTTGCTTGAGGAGCACTCGCGAGAGATTGCGAGTCTACATCGCAAGATGGATCAGATTATTGACTTTCTAGGAGTTCCGCCTGCTACCTCACCACCTAGGACTACCCCTCGTCATAGAGCATCCTTTTCCACCGCCGCCACCTCGAGTTCTGCACCACCTCCCGGTTTTGAGCATGGAGTTGACTGGGAGGGATTTTCTGATGATGATTCGTTTTTGTTTCTTTTTTATTGTTGTTTTCCATTTTCCTGTTTTTTATTTTTTTTCTTTCCTACTTATTTGATGTAGCAGAATTTTATAATATAATGAATTTTTCGGTTTAAATAGTTTTGGAGTTATTTATTTTCTCTTTTAATGCCGCTATTTTATTATCCAGTTTCTTGTCACCACTATTCTTCTTGGTTTGTTTGAGATTCTTAGCGCAGATTCTTCACGGATTCATTACATCGGCCCGATGATTTATTTGACGATCTGATTCTTCTTTGGTTCCACCCTTAATCGCAGCTAAGTTCCTTTTCATTTATTTTCCATCTTACACATTGGGGACAATGTTTCGATTAAGTGGGGGGGTAAGGGAACGTCACTTAGCTTCTTAGCATTTATATTCCGTGAATTTCATGATTCTCTTTGATGCACGATTCACCACTTAGACTTTGATTCGTTTCGACAGAATTTCGAAAAATATGATATGTTTGATATTTTCGAGTTAATTGACTTCATATTTGTTTTACTTTGTACAAGTAAGATAAAGTGTCCACTTCTGAAGTAGTGGCGTATTAAGCGCATATTCTGTTATGAGCCACCATTTTAAGCACGTATAACTCACTTCCCTGGGTGTGTAGTCGATTGCATATTGCTTTGACTAGAGTTGACCATGGCTTCATCACGAATCATGTTCCACCACCACTTAGAAAAGCAAAGGAATTTCGGATTCGGTAGCTTATCATGAGTGGGGCCGTGAGGATAGATAAATCAATGAGAGTTTACCCGCCAAGAAAGAGAAGTGCATTGAAATATATACATTTATAATCTCTTTGGCAATACTTTAGTCGATGGAGCGTAAGACGTACGACTTTTGCATAGACCGATAAAACGTGAGCCTAAGAGTAACATATACTCGGTTCTCGATCCTCCTTGCGTGCTCATTTAATTAATAAATAACATGTTCGAGATTGGTTAGTTCGACTACGGGTTGACGTAATGTGAGATTGTCTGCATTACTACGAGGTTGTCAAAGTTATTGCACACACACATTGCCTCATGACATGAATATTGTTTAATGCGTTACTGATGGATATGAGTGGTATGATCTTGATCTTGACTTTGTGAGGCATAGTTGTTTTTAATTGACTTATATACTGATCAGGGATGTCGTTTTCTTTTCGCCATTTGCTCGGGATGATCAAAAGCTAAGTGGGGGGTAGTTGATAATGCTCTAAATGGTACCAATAATCATACCTTTATTCACCCCGAATTTTGCTCAAGAGAGGATAAATAGGCTCATTATTATATGAAATATTTGTTAAATGCTATGTGAGTGTTTTTAGGATTATAATTCTGCATCTGTGCTATTTTCCTAGGGTTTTGGTACTGTTTTGTCTCGTTTTGCATGTTTTATAGGATGTACTGGATCTGGAGCATTGGAGAGTGGATCTGGATAGAAAGAAGTGCATTGGGCTGAGTGATTGAAGTCCAAGAAGAAGCCGGCTGAAGAAAAAAAAAAGAAAAGAAGGCCCGGTAACCCGAAGGCTAGGCCCGGTAAACCGGCGTCTTATTGGACACGAAACTGAGTCTGCCGCATTATCTAAGTCGGTTAGGGTTTTAGAGAGTCTTAGGTCAGCTATTGTATCTATATAAAGCTGCAAATACTGAGAGCTTATAAAACTTCATAAGTATTACATATTACATTACATACATTACAATTATTATTATGCAATAAAGTTTTCTTGACCTTTGGAGAGTTATTTCTGGTTTCCACCCTTCTTCCATCATCTCTAACTTGAGTAGATCAAGCTAGATCTCCATTGTTGAAGTTTTGAAGCTTTGAACGTTCCTTTATTGTCTTCAATATGGTAGATTTGTTCGAATTTATGTGTTTTAGTTAATCAGCATGTTTAAAGGCCCCATAATTTACTTATTTTAATCGTATTGAGCAATGTAGATCTAGCAATTAGGAAAAGCCGCCCCCGGTAACCCGGCGGTCTATACCGATTTACCGGGGCATGTTTTAGAAAACCTGAAATGGGATTCAC
This sequence comes from Gentiana straminea, assembly GCA_036785695.1. Classification (NCBI taxonomy): domain Eukaryota; kingdom Viridiplantae; phylum Streptophyta; class Magnoliopsida; order Gentianales; family Gentianaceae; genus Gentiana; species Gentiana straminea. The sequence goes on along the minus strand of JAVUPR010000299.1, from coordinate 7,558,769 downwards.
TACAGCTACGTTGATCGGCAGGAATAATTAAAACGAGTAATAGGTCTGGCCAATCTAGTATTCGTAATTCGTAAATTGACATGAAGGACTGTTAGTGAAGTGTTAATTAGGACATAGTCTTGAATGGACCCTAGGAACATGCTGGTCAATGTCGATAGCTGTCTAGGCGGGTTTGCGGTAAGAGGTAGCGCTCAATATCGGCAGTTCTAGTTCTTTATGCGTATGGGCTATTACGGACCAATAAAGGAGGGTAGCTTGCGTATAGATTGTCTACTGCCATTGTCGGAGTAGATAGGGTTAAGAATTGCACCCGTAGATGATAATGATAATTAAGACTAAAGCTTACGATTAATTTAAGGAAATTATGTGGGAAAGTAAACATAACAATTAACTAATCCAAGTTGGTAGATCGGTGAGGAGAGGAGAGGAATACCATGTTCGTTTTCTTTTATGTTATTGTTGGTCAATGACCGCCTCTATGTTGCTTCTTAATTAGGTTAGAATCGTTTATACTTATAGTTGCATTGTCTCTGTGGGATCGACCTTGACTCGCATTTACTATACTACGATGTACCTAGTATTCTTGCTAGTAATATCGACGTTAGTGACTTACACGCGATCATCAATCTAACATACGCATTCTCCAATACACGACCATGTACAATCCAAGTATCTCTGCACTTCGATAGATGAGATCTATCTTTATCTTCATAAGATATAAGACATCTAATACATGCTAGTCTAACCGTACTATTAATGTCTCATTTAATAGTACCTACGACTAGAGATATTTAAGTATCAAACCATTTAAAGTAAGTCAAGATCTCGTCAACCATAATCACTATCATGAGTTCTCTATCACAGTTTATTAATAGAGAAGTTATAATATATACAATAATAAATTGGTTTAATTCAATAAACAAAATAAACAATAAAAAAATGTTTTTATTATTCATAATAGTAACATTACATAAAATAAATAGACTGTAATTGACCCAACCCGTTTCTCTCTGGTGCAACCCGATTAGGTTTAGGACACTAATTCAACAATCTTCCACTTGGCCTAAATCCAATCACTCATATGTCTAAGCCCATTTTTGTGTACATGTTTCTCATGCTTAGCCTGTGATAAAGACTTGGGGAATGGATCAATCAGGTTATCATCCGTCAGGACTTTCTTTATCTTTACATCACCTTTATCGACTATCTCCCTAATCAAGTGATAGTGCCTCAGTACATGTTTGGACTTCTAATGACACCTTGGTTGTTTTGACTGAGTAATTAATGCCATATTGTTTTCACAATAATGTGGAGTTGGAATAGAGAGAACCACACCAAGTTTAGTAATGAACTTTTTCATCCAAGCCGATTCCTTCGTTGCCTCTCAGGCCACAATATACTTGGCTGCCGTTGTAGAGTCCACATTGGTATCTTGCGTGGAACTCTTCCAGCTAACTACTCCACCATTGAGAGTGAAACCAAACCCATATTGTGACTTGAAGTCATCCTTGTCAGTTTGAAAACGGGCATCTTATAACCTCGAATTACCAAATCAGAGTTCCCGTAAACCAGGAACATATCCTTAGTACACCTCTTGTACTTAAGAATATTCTTGACTCAATTTAGTGATCCTCACCTTGATATTCCCGGTACCTACTAGTCATACTCAGAGGGTATGAGACAACCAGTCTTGTAATAACATGGCATACATGACAGACCCTACAGCCGAGGCATAAGGGATTCAACTCATATGTGCCTTGTCCTTCTTAGTTCTATGACATATTTCCTTTGGCACATAGACCCTATGTGACATCGGCAACAACCCTCTCTTGGATTCTTTATGCTAAATCTCTTTAGCATCTTATCTATGTAGGTGAAATGTGACAGACCAACCAACCTCTTAGATCTATCTCTATTGATTCTCGGATAACCAAAATTTAACTGGCTGTCAATAGGGACATCATTCCCTGTAAGAAGTATGTTATCTACATAGAGCACTATGAAAACTACGGCACCTACACTAACCTTATTGTAAACACAGAGCTCAACTTCGTTCTTGATTAAATCAAATTGTTTGATCATTTCATCAAAACAAAGATTCCAACTCCGAGAAGCATGCTTGAGTCCATAAATGGACCTTTGCAGTTTACACACCATTCGTGCATCACCTGAAGTGAAACCCTCAGGTTGTGTCTTGTACACTTCCTCAGATAAATTTCCATTAAGGAAAGTTGTTTTAACATCCATCTGCATGATGACGCTCAAAATCATACAGCTTATGGCATCAACATTTCACCCATTCTAAGATAAAAGTAGTAGTTTTAGACCATTTATATGAGCCATTTGAAGTGAATGTCATAAGTCAGGTTCATGAGTCGAGCAATTTGCATCTAACGTTTATTTTCCCCAATTCGATATTATTTCGTGTATTATAGGACTATTTTTAGGATACGAAGATTGGGCCAATTTTTAGAGAGAGATTATGGGCTGAGCTGGACAAAGAAACGGACCTAGGGTGTTCCAGAACTTTCAATTAAGTCGGCAAAGTGAAAAAGACAAAAATGCCCCGGATGCCGCGTGAAGTGCTGCTGCAGATTACAGAACCTTTAGAAAACGTGTTTTCTTGGAAAAGGGGTAGATCTAGGTGTCATTAAGTCGGTTTATAGCACTATAAATAAGAGGCCTCACCCTCAAAACAAAATGTACCAAAAATATTACAAGTTCATATGCAATAAAAGTTCTATTTATCCTTTTTCTCTTTGAGTTCTAGTCACGGATCAGACGGATTCTCCATCTAAAGAGCAATCTACGGAGGATATGCACTCATCTTCGAGGGTATAATTTTCCAACTTTCTAGATGTAGATCTGTCGTTATTTTCCTTGTGAATAGAATGGTTTAACTGTTTGTATTAGTTCTTCTATGTAGTAGTTAGTTTATTTTACCCATGAATGATTAGATCTGAATTGTTAGTGAAGAATCATGAATGAAAGGTTGCGTTCTTCGGAGCTCACGACGGTCTTTATCGCGGCTGCGAATACCTAGTAAACCCTAATTCATGATAATCAGTGCCAGCAACGTCTGATCGGCAGATTTAATTTACTTGTTGTTAGCCTGATCAACTATATGCATGTCTTCGTAAATTAACATGAAGGACTATTAGTGAAGTGTTAGTTCAGATGATGTCTTGATCGATCTTTAGAAACGTGCTAGTCAATCCATGATAGCTCCGTATTTGTGACAATTCTAATCGATCTAGATTAATCTATGTTTTTACGAGTCTCTGTGGGATTCGACCTTGACTCACCAGTACTCTACTACGATAGACCTAGTCCTATTGCTAGTAATTGCTTTGCATACGGATCACTGCCAGATCTCATAATCATGGGATGTTGCAGTAGCAAGAACAATCCTAATGGACTTTAGCATGGCTACTAGTGAAAATGATTTATCAAAGTACTCCTTGTCTTTCCTAATAACCTTTTGCCATTAACCTTGCCTTATAGGTAACCGTATTACCATCCATGTCGGTTTCTCTCTTATATACCCACTTGCACCCAATAGGATTGATTCCTTCAGGTGGGTCAACTAGGTTCCATACCTTGTCCTTCATGGACCCCATTTCAGGTTTCATGGCTTTTAGCCATTTCTCTTTGCCAGACCTCATCAACAACTTCTCATTAGTTTTATGATTCTCATCTTCCATGAGGTATACGTTAGTGTGTACATCTGGTTCACGGCATTTCCTGGTGGATCTTTCTGTGTTTTTTGAGCAGGGACTTGCACTTCATCAATATGTGGTGCCTGCTCATCTACCATCAAATGACTGGCATCTACAAGTGGTTATTGAATTTCTTCAAGATCAATATTACTCTCACTGACCCTTTCCAGAATAAACTCTTTCTCTAGAAAGTGCCCAGCTTTAGAGACAAACACCTTTTGTTCTCCTGAGTGGTAAAATTGGTATCCAGTAGTTTCTTTGAAATACCCCGCAAATAGACATTTGTCTGATCAAGCCTCTAACTTGCCAGGCATCATCCGCTCCACAAAAGTTGAACATCCCTAGGGCTTAAGATATGCTAGATTCGGTTTCTTCTTGTCCTATACCTCATGTGGCATAGAATCCATATATTTTGATGGAACTCGGTTCAATGTGTAGATTATTATCTCGAGAGCATACCCCCAAAACTAATTTTGAAGAACTGCATAGCTCATCATGGACCCTACCATATCTAACATGGTGTTATTCCAATTTACAGACACTCCATTCATTTGTGGCGGGCTAGGAGTGGTCCATTTAGATAGAATCCCATTCTCCTTTAGGTAGTCTTAAAACTCACCATCTAGATATTCCTCACCTCGATCAGATCGAATGGTTTGATTTCATTACCTAGATGTTTCTCAACTTCACTTCTGAATTCTTTGAACTTTTCAAAGGCTTCACATTTATATTTCATTAAGAAATAACCATAACAGGAATGGTCATCAGTGTATATGATAAAATATGCGTATACTCCTTTGGATTGAAATGACATTAGGCCACACACATGAGTATGCATGAGCTCAAGTAATTCATTGGATCTTATCCCTTTGCCACTAATCGGTGGCATTGTCATTTTGCCAAGTAAACAAGTTTCACATGTATCAAATGATTCGTAATCAAAATGATCCAATAATCCATCTTTATGAAGTTTGGAAATGCTCTTCTTGTTTATATGGCCAAGTCGACAATGCCATAAGTAAGACTCTTTCAAGTCATTGGTTCCCGCTTTCTTGTTGTTTATGTTAAGTATATCAACATTCATATTTAATTCATAGAGACCATTATTCAGTTTTCCAGTACCATAAAACATTCCATCACGTGAAAAGGAACAACATGTATTTTTGAAAGTCAAGGAAAATCCTTCTACATCTAATACATAAATGGAAATAATGCTCTTCGTAAGAGCAGGTACAAAATAATAGTTATTCAATTCATGTACTAGCCTATTGGGCAATGAAAGAAAATAAAGTGCAACGGATAGGGCAGCAACACTTGCTCCATTTAGCACACGTATGTCCACCTCTCATTTCCTTAGATATCCAGTCCTTCTTAGTCCCTGCACATTCATGCAAATATGAGAACGACATCCAAAATCTAATACCCATTGGTCAGAATTAGAAGAAACAATATTGATCTCAATCATAAACATAACTGAAGTTGAATCATCACCATGCTTGTTCTTCTTGGTAACCAAGAAGGCCTTGTAGTTTCTCCTCCAATGGCTAAACTGGCCACAATGGAAGAAAACATCCTTTGTCTTGTCCTTGGCTATCTTAGGTTTTGTCTTGGGAGGCTCCCTAGCCTTCTTGTTCTTTTTTTTGGCCTTTTCTTTCCATTGGAAGAACTCACAAACAACACTTGCTTGCTCTTGTCCACAATGCCATCAGCAGTCTTAAGCATATTCAATAACTCTGCAAGGGAGGATCAAGATAGTTCATGTTGTAATTCAGCAAAAACTGTGAGCAAGTGTCGGGAGGAGATTGTAGAATCAAGTCAATACCTAATTCATGCTCCAACTTGTGGGCCAACTTCTCAAGCCTCTCTATGTACTTGATCATCTTTAGCACATGCGAACTAACCGAAGTGCCTGGAGTCATCTTACAACCAAAAGAACCTTCGAGACCTCATACCTCTCAGTGTGAGACTAGGAGGCATAAGATTCCCTTAGGTGATCAATGATGGTGTAGGCATCCATAGACTCATGTTGTTTTGAAGTTCTGGCGTCATAGAAGCAAGCATGATACATGTAGCCTCAACACTGTCGGAACATGGATTTTTATGCTTCTGAACCGACTCTTCATTTTCAGCATCTTTAGGTGCCTCTGGTGAGGGTTTTTCGAACATGGCCAATTTTCTCCTGCTCGGACTGATTCTGGGATTTCTTTCCAAGTCGAGAAATTTTGATTCGTCAAGTTTGTTTTCAATGATAAAACGTATGTTCAGTTTGTTCGACATTTCTACAACAATAAAGTAAAGATAGTATAAGTACTAGTTTATGCATGCAAACCGCTAAATTACAGTTTGAAATTTATTAAGGTTTTGCTCCCACTAGCCAACTACTCACAATTGGCTTTCAAGAATTTTGATTAACTTTAGTGGTTGAGATTGGCCCGATCCCCGACGTGGGCTGATCAACCGGGTCATTTTTGAAAGGTAGGCAACTCTTTGCCAGTCACATCATATTTGGCTCTCAAAGGCCGACTAGTCAACTCTTTGACGATTCACATATCTATGTAATAGTCAACCCATTGTCTCAAAAATTAGACGGTCTTGGCGATGGCGAATCAGCGCAAAATTTTAGTTAGGTCACAACCTTAATTATATTCATAAGATCTCTTTTTGATCATATCTCGATAATAATGATATACCCGATGAAGGTCAACTCCCGACGTGGGTTGATCAGTTGGATCCGAACAATGACTCTTCACGGTTATTATAATATTGAGAGACAATTTTTGACTTAATTTTTGTTGTGGGAGTAATTTATTAATTCAGTTCTCTAACCATTTAATTAATTGCAGTATCATCATACAATGTGCATATTTCTACGTTATTAACATAAAGTAAAACATAAATCATTCCACGCACAAAATAACTAGTATGATAATGGACTTTTCCTATGTGCGGTTTGGAATACAATTTAACGAAACCGCGGGTCACAATACTAAGGGTAACTGCAACCACCAACATGATCTCTATGATGTTTTCTCTTGGCCTCTATCTTCTGCTCCATCTTGTTACATAATTTTATCTAATAAATAACACCCACCGCACAAGGGGGGGGGGGGGGGGGGGGTGGCGGCTAACGGAATTGAGATAAATAAAAAAAATAAACTAGGTCCGTTCTTCATAACGAAATAGGACATCTTTTAATCCAAAAGAAAATAAAACATTCAACATCTATCATATTGGTCGAGTGCAAGATCAATCGAAGTCCATATAATCATATTACATAAAAGTATATCATCCAATCTGTACAATCATATCATGTGAAAAAAGAATAAATTTAAAACTACCAATTCACGTCTTTTTCTTGCAATTAATTAACATTTAATTAATTAGCAATTAGTTTAAAAAAAATTAAAATAAAATTAAAGATTATTTTTAAAATCAATATTTTATTATGAATTTTATAATTTAGAACCATTCCAAAATAAAATTCTTTTGTTTCTTCCTTTTGATTCTTTAATCAAAAGTGTTGCATTGTGGTTCAATTTGAACCATAAGACATCAACCTTAGCCCATTAAAAATTTTGAATGCTTAAGGTTAACTTTAGGTCCATAATGTGGATCAAGAGTTCAACCTTTTGATTCAAAAATGTGATGGTTGAGGTTAACCCATAAGTTCAAACCTTTTGAACCTTATGGGAGGCCATGGGACATATCAATGGTATTCACACGGCCATGACAGTACAAAAGAAAAATTAATTAGCAACAAACATATTAATACGAACCATATGGATCCACAAATACACATAAAAATACAATAGGAGGTGACCCACAACCCTAGTAGCAACCGACGCCGGAAGCAGGGGAACCTGCCGCCGCCGCCGGCCAGCCCACCGGTGGTGGTGTCACTGGTTGCCCTTTTTTTTTTTTTGATCATATCGTTTTGTGAATCCAAATTGCGCATATTCTAGATGTGATTATTATGATTAAAAATACAACACAAATTAAATAATACTTATTACTTAACTCGAAGATCGCTTTGATACCACTGTTAGAAATCAACAGGTTTACGCCACAAAATTTAAAATTTTGATTTACTTTTGATTAACATCGACTTCGTTTAAACAATAAAATAAAGATAGTCATACCAGATAGATCTAAAATAAATCGACGTTTTGCCTACAATGTAGTTGTGATGAAGCCGCCTTAGTGTTCGGCCTCTACCGTTGATCCACACAAACCTCTCGCCGAAATCCTTGCTTGGATTGCTATTGGAAAAATTCAGCTTCTAGATTGACTTTATCGCCCTCTCAAAACCCTCTCTAATTATTTTTATTATTTTCTTGTAAGATATTACTTGTGTAAATTGGTACAAGAGAGCTTGGCAAACCTTCCTACTTATAATAGTAGGTGGCGCCACTTTTGCCTCCTAGACGCCATAGGAGAAACTTTCTGCATGGAGTAGGGAGAAAGAAAACATTTTCCCAATGAAATAAGGAATTAATGAAAATCTTTGTTAATTGATTTATGATTTATTTAAATATCTTATTTTAAATAATTTATTAATTAAATTGGAGAACACATGTATCATACTCTCTCTCTCTCTCTCTCTCACACACATATATACGTACATACACACATATATACTACATACACATATATATATATATATATATATATATATATATATATATATATATATATATATATATGTGTGTGTGTGTGTGTGTGTGTGTGTGTGTGTGTGTGTGTGTGCGCCATTTGTATATAAATATATACATTGTGCATATTCAATTAATCTCTATGATTAATATCTTGTATTATTCATTCATATTAAATAAATATCAGTATATTAATTTTTCACTATAAGACTTTATAGTTAAGATAAATAATTCCTCATTTAGTTATCACTATAACCACAGTTTAATTTTGCCTAGATGTTTATATGTATATGACCCGATAGGCTTCCGAATATGTTGACCGTAAGTATAAAGTACATTTACCAAAATGCCATTCATACCTAACGATCATGATTAGCGTCTAGCAACACGTCATGACCCCAATCATCGGAAAAGTCCAGAGCATTTACTACTACCTTTCATGTGAAACACTTACCGTGTAATTATAAATGTATTGATGTTATAATATCCTACAGTCATAGCTCGAGTGTCGAAACATTAACGACCGTCTCTTATAATCTGGATATCTTACTCTCTCGAAGTAACTCATTACTTCCGCTATGCAAACACTTTCGAGAGTAAGAAAATCCTTATGAGAAACCCCTTTCGGATATTTACTCATACTATTAGGATACGCGATTTCCGGACGAGCAACATAAATCCTACGCATGCTTCAATATCAAGCACTACCTTATGATCGCCCCGTGATTAGGGGAAACCTCAATAGTGTCAAAGCATGACAATGCACTCTGTGATATTATGAAGACTCTGGTATAAGGATAATTACACAACCGTCATATAGTGTGACACTTAATAAAGTAAGTGAGTCAATCTAACGTACTCATTCTTCAATACACATCCACGTACAGTCCAAGTGTCCCTACACTTCTATAGATGAGATTTGTTCTTATCTTCATAAGATAGGATACATCTAATACGTGCTAGTCTAACCGTACTATTAATGTCTTATTTAATAGTACATTCGACAAAAGATATTCAAGTATCAAACCATTTAAAGTGAGTCGAGTTTTCATCAACTATAATCACTATCATAGTTTCTCTATCACAGTTGAATACTAGGAACATTATCATATATAGAATAATAAATTGTTTTATGCAATAAACAAAATGTATAATAACAAAAGTGCTTTTATTATTCATAATATAACATTACATAAACTAAATAGTCTGTAATTACTCGACCCGGTCGGATCCGGTCAAAGCAATTGGTTTTAGGACACTAATTCAATAGTGGAGGACATATTTCTATTTCTAACAGTAATGTCTGCAATACGCCTGGAATAAGCTCGATAAGAATACAGACAAATGATGGTAAATAATGTAAAGTGAAAGATGCTAGAAATGTACCACTCATTATGAAGAATTTAATATAACTGAGTCTTCTCGACAGTAAGGGGTTCAAGTTCAGGGGTGAGAGTGGAGTTCTGAATGTCTACAAGGGTTCATATGTAATTTTGAAGGGTGTCAATAAAAGGGCTTTCTATCTATTACAAGGTTCCATTATACCAGGTTCTACTGCTTTTGCATCATTAGAAGTCCACTTGAAGGATATGACTAAGTCATATAGGTGAAAGAGGGTGTACATTCTATCACAATGGGATCTTCCGTTTAACCCCACTATGAAGTTTATTGTTTCATCAGAAAATGGCAGTGCTGATAAACATGTAGAGCTACAAGTCACTTAGGATGAGAGTTAGACTAGAGTAATGTGAAGAAGGTTGGCATTGATGATAATCCTGCTAATGGGTTCACTAAGACGGTTCCACGTAGCAAGTTTCATCATTGTTTGCTAAATATCACAAGTTGTTGAGTGCCTGTTGGGGCAAGTCTGAGGCAGAGGAGTGGTTCCGTACATCTAGCACTGTCATAGTGCATCTGGTACATCTGGAACTGTCGTGGAATCTGATACATCTGACACTGACATAATGCATCTGGTATATCTGCTCTATATGAGGATTCAAGTTGTCGGGTGACTTGATCCATATCTATTTCTGTTTGGTTTTCATATCCATTTATGTTCAGGTTTTCTGTTTTGGGCCCAATAAGGGATTGTATGGAGTATTATATAGACTCCTTTAATGTAACCTAACATAACAATTTGTATCAATCTGAAAAAATCTGTATCAGTCTGTAACATTCTGGTCATAATAAAATTCCTTTTTTTCAGCCTGTAGAGGTTGCCAACACAATGTTGGTGAACCACATAATTTTTGGTGTGTTATCACGTTCTTTTTTGATCTTTTTGCATCCGTTATAACAAGGTGGTGTAGCTTCATATAAAAACAATCATGTGGCCTACAAATTGTGTGGAAAGATTGGCCATAAATCAAATCTTTAACGGATCGAATATTTTCGATCAAGAATTTAACCATTCATGTAGCTCAAGCTCGTTTAAAACCCATATGTGAATCTTTTCATATGTTTACTCTCCTAAAGCCTTGAACGGTCATGATTGGTATTTGAATAATGGTGCTACCAATCATGTCACATCTAACTTGTACATGTTAGGTGTGATGCCCGAAAGACAATTTTGTAATTGTTTTATTTAATAATAAATGAAATGATGTTATTATTCATATTTATTATTCTCATATTCACCGATGTGACAATAGTATTTACACTACAGAAAACCCTAAAGTATATCGTTTATGTAATCACTTAACTCGGTGTATGGTATATACACAGGAGGATTGAGTTAGTGAAGATGTACTTAAAATACAATTAGCCCGTAGTGAAGTTAATCGAGAGTATCGGGTCTCTCCTTTAACGTGCTATTAATGCGCCCGTAACACAATAGGTGTGATTGTCTTATCCGGACTTTCGGTTAAGAGAACCTAATGGGGCATTTATATATGATAGATATATCATATAGTAATGGACCGATTTGATTAGAGTTCACGATATGATTCCGTAATCGAGAAGTCTTATCGAATCAATGGATGATCATATTTATGGATATATCTTAATCTTGAGGTGATCACAGCTCAACCGCTTGAATCGCATGAAGTTTGACTTGACGGTTAAGGATTACACCGAGTCCGTGGTCCGAATTACCCCATCTTGGCATTGTACTCGGATTGAGTGAGTAGTCCGTGTTATCACGGATACGGAATCCATTCCTTCCATTTATGGAAGTAGATAGACGCTTCCCTTATTTGTTAATCCTAGAAACGATCGATCGTACGAGTTCATATTACACCGATTAGCTACCAAAGTGAGTTGTATGAATTAATTGATCACTAGGGGGTTAATGGTAAATAAGGATAAGAGGTTCTAAAAAGGGTTAACGGTAACTTCCCGATTTAGAATGAACAATCATGGAGGATTAATCCATATGTAATGATTATATCAATGGACGCTTATCATTATTCTCGTGAGGAGATAAATATAATCTTATAATCGGAGGAGTGCGATCACGGGATTATGGTGGCATATTCCCGTGATTGATTTATCGAATATAATTATTCTATAATTATTTATTTGATTTATCGGAGCCGCTGATTATTAGTCCATGGTCCCCGACGTGCCTCCTAATATAGCATAGCTATTCTCGGACGTCGAATCCTAATAATATTAATTTAGTTCTTGTTGGACTTTATTAAAACGATATGTGAATTAATTGTTTAGTGGACTATTAAATTAGTTTGGACTAAATAATTAAATACACGGAAAAGACATTTTTCGTGGACTCGGCCCGAATTGGTGTGTTGACCATTTTTTTGACCTAATTGGTCAAAAAGGATAAAAGATGCGTGTGACCTATTCTTTTAGTAAAAGGTGCGCATATTTTATGTATTATTAGGAAATTTGTTTTCCTAAATTAATTAATAAGACATGTGCATAAAATATTTATTGGATAAATATTTATGGTAAATAATAAAGATAAATATTATTCTAGATTTGTTCTAGAATATTATGGAATTATCTTTTATTAAAGGATTTATTTTGTTTGATAAATAAAAATCCTTGGAGGCTAAGTTTTACTCTCCTATATAAAGAGAGTTCTCCCAAGCCTCAAACAACACATAAAATTCGACTTCTCCCTATAGTAGAGAGAAGAAAATATTTTCGGCCAAGGGTGAGTAGAGGAGAAATCTTGGAGATTTTTCCGGTAGCATATCGGAAGGGTTCGAGTCGAGAATTCCTTCCACCGGGATTTGCTTGGATCACACGATCGGAAGACTCGTGGTGCTCTTCACATCTTCACATTCATCCTTTGCGGTTCTTCAACTTGAATTTAGAGATTCAAGAGGTATGATCTACATCCCCCTTGTAGAATAAGATCTAGTTGTTTTATTACGCATATTATATAGATCTAGATCCATAAATCGCTTCCGTTGCGGATGGTATTACTAACAGTGGTATCAGAGACCATGGTGATCTATATTTATACGTATAAAATATTAGATCTAGGAGTGGTAAAACATGTAGATTTTTGTCCCAAATTTTTTTTAAAAATAGGGGCCGACGCATGTATTTATTTATTTTTTTATGTTATGAATGTCTTGGTTGAAGAGATGGATTGGGGTTGGTACTGTTTACTCGTTAGATCTATTGTAGCTCCTTTGTTTAGTAACAATTGAGCATAGGAATTGTATTTTTTTTATGTCCTTTTTTTCGAAATTTATGTAAAAAGTAGCATCTTTTATTGTAATTTTGATTATCCGGGCTGGAAAAGATGAAGATCTTGCTGAAAAATTGAAGATCAAGACGAAACCCAAGGTATGAACGAGGAGAAACGGATGAATTTTATTAAAAATCTGCTACAGGACTTTCTGCGACGCTGAAAAGCGTCACTTAGAGTCCTGTTTAATAAATATATGCGGCTAGGGTTTTCTTTAATTTTGCGGCTGCACCAAATTTTTTTTTTGTTGTGACCTAAATTTTTTTTTATTCAACAGCCGTATGATGAAAAAAAAAAAATTTTTATTTTTTTGGAAAATAATTAAAAGCAGCCGCATGTAATATAATAAAATAAAATATATGATTAATTAAAATAAATTGGATTTATTTCATTAAAAAGACCTTTTCTCCTCTCGGGTGTTCGTGGTTCGTGTTCCGGCGGTTCGAGTTCAAGATTCGAAGATCAAGACTCGAAGACAAGAAGATTGTAATTTATTTTTCCTAGGATAGATTAGTTACGGGGGTACCAACAATCCATCTCGGTGTTTAAATTTCCGCAATTTATTTTTTATGTGTTCGATCATAAAATAGATATAAAATCGGAATTGCCATGACATGCATCATATCATAAATCCACTCCATGCATACATGTAGAATTTTAATTTTGGTAATTAAAATAGGCATGTATACAAACTCGTGTAATTAGTTGAAATTTAATTAATACGTGGTAATTAATGAATTTAGTAACTAATTAATGATCCGAGGACGGGTTATGAAATCGTTAGGCTTTTCGGTGTGTGTTCTCGGTGAACCGCCTTAAAGCCCAAACGAGATCACGTTTTCAATTCGTAGTGTCTACGAGATTGAATGATGGTAAAAGAACAAAAAATCTTGGATAAAAACGGTTCGCTTATAGGTTGGGTGGTCAACTGAGCTAGGCTCGACCGACTTAACCCTCCTAGTGTGATGTATGCACGGGGGTCCGGCAAGACTAAGCTACACCGGAGAACGGAGGGGTGATTCCTTCTTATCTCAACGAGGTCGTCTTGACCCGATTTCGTCCGACTGTCACATATGTTCCAACGAATAGGACGGGTAGGCTTGCCTACGTTACCGACACCATTCGGAATCCTTGATTTGATGAGCTTTTATGATAACATCAAAAAGACGTGGTTAGTTAACCCACAACCACTTCCAAATTATTGAGTGGGAGCGGGGGAGGCGACAGTCAACCCCACGGCCTCTACTATAGATACAAGTAAGTGAGAGAAGGGTGACGCCTCGAGGCGCTTTGATTTCGTCCCCCTAAGGATGGTGTTCGCCCCTATCAACATTCATGGCTTGGTCTCCGAAAGGATAGGTTTTCTGGGTACTCGTCGGGTCACTGACCTATCCTAAGACGGCATACTCGGGGCGTACCTAAGAGAACCGATATAGTAGGTCACACTCATCATGGGTATTCTTGATAATATCTAGGCTAAAAAAAGGAAGGTAGTCAATGAATAAAGGGATGTTCGATTCCCGTGGGATGTTTGATTCTCACAAGTTATTCATTGATGAGATTGTCTCGATTTAACCGTCATCTCTTTGACCTACCCTAAGGCGGCACTGAGATGCGAGGTTAAAACCTTGGAATGGTAGAGTAGACTTATTTTTTAGTTTACAATTCCTAAAATTTAATATAGTAGTGTTAAACTTGAATTAATACATGTCATTTTATTTTCAGCAAAATGTCTGCTCAAATTTCTGCTTTACTGTCTGAAAAATTAACGGGAAACAACTTTAAGAAATGGAAGAGTAACTTAAACGTGGTGCTCACGTATGAGAATGTGCAACATGTACTTACTTCGAATGCCCTACGCCGGCGATCCAAAAACCCGGTAAAGCCGAGATCGAACGGTGTAATCGCCGGATCGGCGGATAACCGGGCTCGTGGGATCATCCCGGCGGCGTGTCGGAGGTTATTAGGACCCAAATTGAAGAGTTTGAGTCTGCAGGAGAAATCATGCGGAAACTTACTACGATGTTTGGATCACCTAGCAACCAAGCAAGACATGATGCCATCAGGTTGGCCGTCAACACGAAATTGAAGAAAGGTCAAGCAGTGAATGGTCATGTTCGAATATGATCGCTTACTTCAATGACGCCGGTATTCATGGATCAAAGTTCGATGAAGCAACTCAAGTATCAATGATTTTGGAATCGTTGACTCCCGAGTTTATCCCGTTCAAAACTCGCATCGATGGGCAAATATGAGTTGACCATGACACGTATGCTTTGAATGAACCGACTATCTACGAGGGCCTGCTATCGAAAGATAAGGTCCAAGTAGGGGATAAGAAAGTCAAGCCAATATGGCCGAAGCCGGTCATCAAACAAGCCTAAGGCGAAACCGAAGAAGAAGGGTAGTGTTGCACCCGTGCCCAAGCCAATGAAGAAAAAGGCGCCAAGAAAGTTGATGAGTCCAAGCCCAAGGGCAAATGCTTTTACTTGTAAGGAGGTAGGACATTGGCGACGCCGGTGTCCCGAATACCTTCGTGATGTGAAAGATGGCAAAGTCAAGGTTTGTCGCCGGGAAAGATAAGAAAGGTAATTTGGAATTACTATTCTTGGAATCTTTTAATGTAGCTAAAGATGTGTCCACTTGGATACTTGATACCGGAGCTACTAACCATGTATGTTCTTCATTGCGATTCTTAGTTCGTACGAGGAGTGGAAGAGGGTTCTCAAGTGATGCGAGTAGGCACCGGGGCGCTCATTTCGGCTAAAGCGAAGTGGGAGCCGTGGACTTGCATTTTAATAATAGAATTTTACATTTAGACAATGTTTATTTTATTCCCAATTTCGGGAGAAATTTGATTTCTTATTCTCGCCTTAGTTGAACAATCATTTTCTCGTTTCAAGTTTGAATGGTGAATTTGTTATTTCAAAGAATGGCTTTGAATTGTGTTCAACTATAAATGAAAATGGTTTATATTTTGTGAGACCACATAAAGCTCCCCTACTTAATACCGAAATGTTTAAAACTCGCTCATCAAAGATCCGCAAAAAGGCGTAAAGTTTCTCAAGTAAAAGAAGATAAAACATACTTGTGGCATCTAAGGCTTGGCCATATTTCCTTGGAAAGACTCAAAAGACTTGAAAAGGTTAATGCCTTAGGTGAGTCATCCGTTGACACACCGCCCGTCCGCGAGTGTTGCCTGGAGGGAAAAATGACTAAGCGTCCCTTCTCATCAAAGGGTAATAGAGCCACGGGAACTCTAGACTTAGTGCATTCGGACCTTTGTGGTCCGATGAACGTACAAGCTAGAGGCGGATACGAGTACTTTGTGACTTTCATTGATGATTACTCGAGATTCGGTTATGTTTATCTCGTCGCATAGAAAGTCCGAGGCTTTTGGAAAGTTCAAGGAGTTCCAAGCAGAAGCCGAAAGGCAACTAGGCAAGTCATTGAAATGCCTCCGCTCGGATCGTGGAGGTGAGTATTTAGATACTGAGTTCATTGACTACTTGGCTGAAAAAGGAATTTGTTTCCAACGTTCAGCGCCTAGGACACCTCAGCAAAACGGAGTTGCTGAGAGGAGAAACAGGACATTGATTAACATGGTTAGATCAATGATGAGCTACGCCTCACTACCTATATCCTTTTGGGGTTATGCTTTAGAAGCAGCGGTCTACATTTTGAATGCAGTACCGTCAAAGTCTGTCGAAAAGACACCCATTGAGATGTGGTCGGGACGTCGCGAAAGCATGCGTCACTTCCGCATATGGGGTTGTCCTGCACATGTGCTGATGGACAAGACTACCAAGCTACAATCACGTACGAAAGTATGTTTGTTTGTAGGCTATGCAAAAGGTACACGTGGTGGTCTATTTTACGATCCGGAAGATAACAAAGTGCTAGTCTCGACTAACGCTACGTTTTTGGAGGAAAGTTATATGAAAGACCAAAGACCTCGAAGTAAAATTGTACTAGAGGAATTACTCTCCGATGACATCAGGCCTATTGTGGCTGCTGATGTTCCTGTAAACAACACTAATAATACAACAGTCACTTCCGACATTCCTGTTCCACCCAGACGTACTGCGAGAGTGGTTCGGCCACCGGCTCGGTACGGCATGGATTTAGAGGCAAACGTAGTCGCCTCTGATGGGGTGGAAGATGATCCTCCGACCTATAAGAAGGCCTTCTTGGATCACGATAAGGATAAATGGATTGACGCAATGAATCAAGAGATGGAGTCTATGTACTCTAACTCGGTCCGGAAACTTGTAGAACTTCCTCGGGGTGAAAGGCCCATTGGATGTAAATGGCTCTACAAGCGAAAGAGAGGAGTAGATGGGAAGGTTGAAACCTTCAAAGCACGGCTGGTAGCTAAAGGTTACACACAATGCGAGAGGGTATAGACTACGAGGAAACCTTCTCACCCGTGGCCATGATGAAAACCATCCGCATCCTCCTTTCGATTGCTTTGCATGTCCGGATTATGAAATCGGCAAATGGATGTTAAGACAAATTTCTAAACGGCTTTCTTGACGAGGAAATCTATATGCAGCAACCAGAGGGATTCATTGAAGAAGGTCGAGAGCACATGGTGTGCAAGTTGCTCAGATCCATTTATGGGTTGAAGCAAGCATCTCGTTCCTGGTATCATAGATTCGATCACACGATCAAGTCTTATGATTTCGAACAACACTTTGCTGAATCTTGTGTGTACAAGAAGGTTATCAAAGATAGTGTTGTATTTCTAGTGTTGTACGTTGATGACATACTCCTAATTGGCAACGATAAGGGGATGATGTCCGACGTGAAAAGTTGGTTGACCACGCAATTCCGAATGAAAGATTTGGGAGAAGCGAGTTATGTTCTAGGGATCCAAATTATAAGGGATCGTAAGAACAGGATGTTAGCTCTGTCCTAAGCAACTTATATAGATAAGGTGTTGGCACGCTTCAGTATGGAGAACGCAAAGAAGGGTTTTCTACCAACCCGTCACGGCGTTTACCTATCTAAGTCTCAGGGGCCTCAAACCCCTGCAGAGGCTGAAGCTATGGGAAGAGTGCCATATGCCTCGGCTGTTAGTAGTCTTATGTATGCTATGAGGTGTACGAGACTTGACATTTGTTACGGCGTTGGATTAGTCAGCCGTTTTCAGTCAAATCCAGGGCAACCGCACTGGACAAGAGAAAGAATCTCATCAAATATTTGAAGAGAACCGTAAATTATATGCTCGTCTATTCGAGTGGGAGTTTGGAGCTAGCGGGGTACACCGATTCGATTTTCCGTCCGACCAGAGATGATTCTAAATCTACCTCTGGTTCAGTGTTTACGCTTGGTGGCGGTGCAGTAGAATGGAGAAGCCAAAAGCAATCCAAAGGCACGCCGATTCAACAATGGAAGCCGAGTTCATAGCGGCCTCGGAGGCGCCTAAAGAAGCGATTTGGTTAAGAAAGTTCATCGGCGGATTAGGCGTTGTCCCGAATGCGAAGATATTACTCTCTATTGTGATAACAATGGGGCCATTGCCAACTCTGAGAACCTCGAAAGCACAGTAAGTCGAAGCATATAGAGAGAAAATACTGGGTGATCAACGATTTTGTCGATAGAGGGGACATTTCCGTCAAGAAAATCGCCTCCGCCGATAATCCTGCTGATCCATTCACCAAGACGCTGTCGATTGAAGCTTTTAGTCGACACTTGGAGACTATAGGTATTAGAGACATGTCTCATTTGCTTTAGAGCAAGTGGGAGTGATAGTTTGCTATATTTTAAATAATAGGGTGTGCTCTAAAACAATTAATCACATGCTTTCGTGCAAGTGGGAGATTGTTAGGTGTGATGCCCGAAAGACAATTTTGTAATTGTTTTATTTAATAATAAATGAAATGATGTTATTATTCATATTTATTATTCTCATATTCACCGATGTGACAATAGTATTTACACTACAGAAAACCCTAAAGTATATCGTTTATGTAATCACTTAACTCGGTGTATGGTATATACACGGGAGGATTGAGTTAGTGAAGATGTACTTAAAATACAATTAGCCCGGAGTGAAGTTAATCGAGAGTATCGGGTCTCTCCTTTAACGTGCTATTAATGCGCCCGAACACAATAGGTGTGATTGTCTTATCCGGACTTTCGGTTAAGAGAACCTAATGGGGCATTTATATATGATAGATATATCATATAGGGCCGGACCGATTTGATTAGAGTTCACGATATGATTCCGTAATCGAGAAGTCTTATCGAATCAATGGATGATCATATTTATGGATATATCTTAATCCCGAGGTGATCACGATCAACCGCTTGAATCGGTATGAAGTTTGACTTGACGGTTAAGGATTACACCGAGTCCGTGGTCCGAATTACCCCATCTTGGCATTGTACTTGGATTGAGTGAGTAGTCCGTGTTATCACGGATACGGAATCCATTCCTTCCATTTATGGAAGTAGATAGACAGCTTCCCTTATTTGTTAATCCTAGAAACCGATCGATCGTACGAGTTCATATTACACCGATTAGCTACCGAGTGAGTTGTATGAATTAATTGATCACTAGGGGGTTAATGGTAAATAAGGATAAGAGGTTCTAAAAAGGGTTAACGGTAACTTCCCGATTTAGAATGAACGATCTATGGAGGATTAATCCATATGTAATGATTATATCAATGGACGCTTATCATTATTCTCGTGAGGAGATAAATATAATCTTATAATCGGAGGAGTGCGATCACGGGATTATGGTGGCATATTCCCGTGATTGATTTATCGAATATAATTATTCTATAATTATTTATTTGATTTATCGGAGCCGCTGATTATTAGTCCATGGTCCCCGACGTGCCTCCTAATATAGCATAGCTATTCTCGGACGTCGAATCCTAATAATATTAATTTAGTTCTTGTTGGACTTTATTAAAACGATATGTGAATTAATTGTTTAGTGGACTATTAAATTAGTTTGGACTAAATAATTAAATACACGGAAAAGACATTTTTCGTGGACTCGGCCCGAATTGGTGTGTTGACCATTTTTTTGACCTAATTGGTCAAAAAGGATAAAAGATGCGTGTGACCTATTCTTTTAGTAAAAGGTGCGCATATTTTATGTATTATTAGGAAATTTGTTTTCCTAAATTAATTAATAAGACATGTGCATAAAATATTTATTGGATAAATATTTATGGTAAATAATAAAGATAAATATTATTCTAGATTTGTTCTAGAATATTATGGAATTATCTTTTATTAAAGGATTTATTTTGTTTGATAAATAAAAATCCTTGGAGGCTAAGTTTTACTCTCCTATATAAAGAGAGTTCTCCCAAGCCTCAAACAACACATAAAATTCGACTTCTCCCTATAGTAGAGAGAGAAAATATTTTCGGCCAAGGGTGAGTAGAGGAGAAATCTTGGAGATTTTTCCGGTAGCATATCGGAAGGGTTCGAGTCGAGAATTCCTTCCACCGGGATTTGCTTGGATCACACGATCGGAAGACCGTGGTGCTCTTCACATCTTCACATTCATCCTTTGCGGTTCTTCAACTTGAATTTAGAGATTCAAGAGGTATGATCTACATCCCCCTTGTAGAATAAGATCTAGTTGTTTTATTACGCATATTATATAGATCTAGATCCATAAATCGCTTCCGTTGCGGATGGTATTACTAACAGTACAATCTTCACTTGAGCTCGGGATGCATATGTATTGACTGCTTGGATGATGGTATTTGTGAAAAACTCTTTATACCACACATCGGCTACAACATTTTGCAAACACTCTACACTTTTGTCGAACTAACTCGGATTTTTGAGTTCGATGTCATGTACACTTAAAGAGTGACTTTACAATCTTCTTGCACTTGGTACGAATATCTCCCTTCAATCCAATGCCATCAGAAGCCTATTGAGGTCTAATTCTAGGTTGTTGATTCCCTTAGAGTCTTTAGTTAGTTCTAATCCCACCAAAGACACGGTTTAAATAACAGACTTGCTCATCCATCCAAAAAGGTCTTAGATCAAGTTTTACATGTATTTAACAAAAAAAAGTTGTGGAAAATTGATGTTGTGTGAAGCTTGACAAATTGGAAAAGGTCATGCCCTTCCTTATAATGTTTCTAGTTCTTATGCTTCTTTAATTCGGGGATCCTACAAAAACCACTTCAAAATACATGTACTACATCTGCTTTGTACGTGGACAGGATTGAACTCAGCCCATTGGTGACGGTCATTGGACTTCATTGTATCGACCAAGTTTGAATCCCTATCCCCTCCCCCAATATAAAAAATAACCCCCTTATCATCTCTCGTCCCCCCCCCCCCCCCCCCCCCCCCCCAACCGAAGAAAAAAACTATCTTAAAAATTTCTTGTAAGGAACAAAAGTATCACCTACATCAAGTGTATGCAAGCAAACTGAAGAAGGAAATATAGATAATTTATTTGCAACAGTCATTCAATAGGCTAGTATAACCTTTAGACACACCTGCCCTCATCTACATGAGCAAAATCGTATATGAGAAATGAAACATCGTCATTTAAAAGAACTTGGTCTAACCTTACTTGCTTGAGTGGAATGCCATTAAAATATTGGTGGGGGGCATTCTGACATGCAATGAAACTCATCAATATTCTACCAACACCATCTTTACACCTTAAGTCCCCATTTGAAACATTAGTTCACTCAAAATTTGACTCCACCATATTCAGAACAATAAGATGTGTTTGTTGCCAACATATCAAACCCTATAAATCATATGAGTTTGAATTTCACTCAACTATTTGTGGGTTCCTAGGCACTAGTACCATCCATAAGGTGTTGATGCAGCGCATTAAACCCTATCAGGTCGAATCAAGGTATTACATCTTTTGTTTGTGCATTATCATTAAAGATTAAAAAAGTCACAATTTTGTTATTACTAACTAAATGCACGTGCGTTGCACGTGTTGGTTAAATTGATATATTTAAATGAAATTTAACAATGTAATTTAACGTTATACTAAGTATGTGTATAACTTATAAAATAATAGCATATTGAATAATGATAACCTTGTATGAGTTGATGGTTTCAATTGTGGAATAAACATCAACACAAAAAGAATCTAAAAAACACAACATTATAAACACGTCAATTGTTAAAACATAGGGGTCAGAGTTCATAAGGACATGTTTTAATCTTAAATGATTGAGAAAGACAGTTACTACATGTGTTACTACATGTTTGTCCTTCTCACCCATTTTAGATTAAAACCTGTCATTTACAACCTTTAACCTTAAAACATAATATAAACAAGTTGAAGCATATAAGAATGGATACTGAAAATTTTTCTAGACAAATCTCTGGACATGTATGATTGCTAGATTCAAAGGCAATCGGAGACCTCCCATAAATTGTTCTTTGTAAACGGTTATAAGACATTCTAAAGGTTTAATTGGCCATCTCGTCACATGACATGAGGTGAGAACTGAATATTTTCAAGTTTGATATCATATGTCGGGAAAATCTCCTCCATGGTAGCATCGATAAGAGAGGATCAAATATCCTCCACACCATGAAATACTACCATAGCCTTACATGAGTCTGTACTTTTCTTTTGAGCGGGTTGAGGACTTTCAGATAGACTCAAAACATCTAGAATTGAGGTACCTTCATCTTCAATGAAACCATTGAGATTTCGGGGAGGATTTTGGTTTCAGAAGAAGAAGTGTGAATGGCTTTCTTGATAATGTGCATACTCTGAAAAACAAAGGACTTTGATTGGAAAAGTGAAGAAAGATACAAATTGAATGGGTTCTTATTTTATGACGGTGAATTCAAAAATACATCTTGATTACAGGATTGAATGATTTGTACGTATCCCAAGGTGTAAGTGAATCGGGATCTCAAAGTTTGATAATGGAGATCTGAATTTCAAAAGACAGTTAGAAAATGCATTCATGTTTGAGACCTTTGGTTTCCTACCTACCACGTCATCTCCAATCAGACCTAACATATGACCTTCATTTAAACTTAGGTCTCTGGGGTTTTTGACCCGACGTCATACACGCGACACCTGATAGGCTACATGAGATCCTCTTACAATATGGGTCACATAAGTTCAACCCAGTTTAGGGCCTCATACTCTAGATAACTTTGACGAAGATGTATATGTCTGATATGAAGTTCCTCCCAGCTCTTGTTCTAACGATATGGTGCAGGATCACCTCGGTCCTGAACTCTCAGCTCGGGGTAGATCATCATCGCCAACTTTATGTTTTTGAGATGAGTGGTCAGATCATTTAAGATAGTATAACTGCCACAATAATGGCCTCGTGACTCCTTCTCTATTATGACACGAATCGTAAACCGTCCATGATCTCAATCATGTCCCCAATCACGTGCTTCAAGGCATCTTTTCCGGAAAATAGGGATCATATAAAAATGATTCACTCCTCACCGATTCATAACTACGTTGATAGCTTGATCCCTACTTCTCTAGGTACGAAGACAGTCAATCACATTGGCTCAGCTATAATTCATCACAAAATCCACCAGTCAACTAATTGGATTACCCGCTTAAAGATCTAGTTTCATCACTGACAATTTCAGACACCATCAAATACTATTGTGGATTTCAATATGAACATAAAAGTGCAAGAAGTTGAATTTATAAAAAATAAAACAATAGAAATTCAAATTTTCACTTTGGAACTTAATGCTTAATGATGCAGTTGTCGATTCTATGTTCTGTCATTCTTCATGTGTCATCCTCTTCCATATCATAAATTGGGTCATTAATAAGAGTAAAAAATTTGTGTGCTTTAATTCTTCATTAAGAAGGGTCATCGTTTTTCATAAGAACTCATATGAGTATGTGTGAATTAGATAAAGAAAATAAATGAATAATGATAATAAAGGAATATAATACTTACGTACCAGACTGTAGAACTTGTTTATATACTATATTTTTTTACATATATGGGTGTTGTCTAGTTGATAATTGTGTATGATCAAGACCTTAGTTGTTGATATTTAAGTTCCCCTCGAAAGTGCAACATATAGTTGTCTATGATAGAACACCGGCCGAAGGAAATAAACTTATACAAATAGTTTTCTTTTTCTGCGTGCTTTAATGATCGTCATTGCGAAGCAAATACACATAGGATATTGCTTTCTTGAAAAATGAAACGGATATCCTTTATTTTCTGTCGGTGGGAGTGGAATACATGGGATTAAAACATTTTTCCACAATGTTTCATGTTGGTCCCTTGGAAAGGCTGACACAAGTTTAGAGGGGGGGTGAATAAACTTGTCACCAAAAACTGAATTTAAAACAGATTAGGGTTCAAATAAAACTTGTGTGGAGTTGAGCTGACTAAGCTGAGATTAAGTCAAACTGACTTAAGCTGAAACTGAGTCAACTGGCAGCGGATATAATTTTAGCCTTTATAATGATCTTGTTATTCTGTTGTGAAAACTGAGTGTTGTGAACTGAATTCTGGTGAATGTCAATTGTGACTGTGAGATGTATAATAATCAAGTATCACAATGCTGTAAGTAAATGCTAAATAAATAAGTAAATGCGTAAAGTAAATAAGGCGGATGTTATAGAGGTTCCGAGGTGGTGTAATCATGTACGTCCTCTCTTCCCCTGTGGTGCGGAGGAAAATTCCACTAGAACTTCTTGAGGTGAACTGTTACAAAAAGTCCTAAACAATAGTCCTTGGCTAATCCCTAGCTTCACTATCTAAACAATTGTAGAACAGTAGAATTGTTGCTCTCCAAGTGCTTGAACCACTGGTCCTTAGAGGGTAGGATTGCCTCTTCACCAGCTACCACCACAAACACAGTCTACCCGACTGCTTGTCACAACTGTCCTTGACAAAACCTTCCCGGTTTGCTTCACAGTCTAAACCTTTGAAATAGAATCAAAGTTGGGCTGAGAATCAATAAATTGATTCTTGTTTGTGGTTCTTCAGAGTGTTGAATTCTTGATAAATTCTTTGTAGCTTTGAACACTTGAAGAAATACTAGATATGATCTTGTTATAGTTCAGAGATGATAACAATTCAAATAGAGTGCACAAATTGCTTGTTGATTCTTGTATATATTCTTAGTCTCTCTCCTTCTTTTTGTTTGTGCAAAGTCTTCTATTTATAGTGTGAAGTCCAACGTTCATCTGACTTTGATTTGAATTGTATCAACATATATCTTGCAACGGTTATATTTTCTGACCGTTCCTGCTGTGTCAGTGACTCATCCAATGAAATTTCTTTCTTTACAACGTTCGATTGTACTTTCAGTTTGTTGGATGGCTGACTTATAAAACTGAGTTTCCTTGTCAGTTTTTCATCTATCAGTTTCCTAACTGACTTGGAGCATTAACTGAGATTTTATTCTTCTTCAAAAATCAGTACTCCAGTTTTTATCTGATTATAATTGACTTAATCAGAGTACACCATGATACATTTATCATCTAAGAATTCATTGTCCTTATGATTCTTAGGTCTTCATACAAGATCCATAAAGTCAGTTCAGGTCACCACAATCTTGCCTGAAGTCCAACTTTACATTCTCGACTTTTAATCTTCATAACTGAGTTTGAGCCCTCAGTTCTTCATTCTTCAATAACTGAGTCTGTGTCCCTCAGTTCTTCCATCTTCTAGATAAGCCAACCAAGTTTGTAACTCTCAGCGAACTTACCTTCTTCAGTAGGTGTATTCTGAGTCAGTTTGTTTGTCTTGATGATTTCAAGTTTTCTAATTGATTCCCGCTTTTCGGTTTTACGACACACTATCAATTACAGTGCTTGTCTGATGTAACTTATATAAAAATCAGACTCTAATAAAACCTATACATTCAGTTCTAGACATCTTTTAGCTTTCCACTATAACAGCTGGCTTCAGCACTTCATCAATGGGGTTAAGATAACATTATAATAAATAAGATGAATTATCATCAAAACATAAATTTTATTTCCAACAATTTCCCCCTTTTTGATGATGCCAAAACTCTCCCTAAAAGAAAAGCTTAAAGATCAAAACAATGAGAAACAATGTAAAACTGGAAAACTGGTTTTCAATAGAATGAGCAAAAACTGGATACATGCATTTTGTTCAAATATCTTTGATTAAAGACTGAGCTTCTTCTTAGCTTTTTCCATGACAGAGTCATATCTTTTTGCCTTGTCATACAAACGAAAATCTTCTTCAAGTTTGGAGTCTTCCTTTGAAAAGGTCTTGTTGTAGTCAACTTGACTACTTTCTTTCCATCTTCTCCATTGAATTAGCTTGGGTAAGCTTGAGTCCTCCAAATAGTACTTTTCAAATTCTGTTAGATCGGTTTTCATTTGTTCAACCTTGTCTTTAATCTTCAGTTTATCTTCAATCCTTCGATTCTTCTTATGTTGTGCAATTTTTTGCTTTGAGTAAATATCAGACAAAAAGTAGTTCAAGGATTCCTCAAATGTTCTGTCCTTGTATTTGGCTTTAATAGGATTGTAGTCTTTGATAAACTGTGTCCACAGATCCTTTGTAAGAGTAACTCTTCTGTCTCCAGGTTGATTGTATTTTGCAATAAGTTGATCTTTAGTTAACTCTTTCTTCAAAAATTTAGGATCTGATCAGTATCTTTGTAGTTCTTCTTCAAGTCGCTTCATTTCTCTGAGTAATTTCAGCTTTTCTTCTTTAGCTTCCCCCTTTTTGGCATCATACAAGCGATCTACCAGGGGCATGGGATGCTTTTTGATCTTCGAAATTTGTCGTTGAGAAGCAAGTACTTCCTTAAGTTGAGCTTCTAACCCGTAGATATCTTGATTAATATGCCAATGAGCTTGAGCATGAGTTTCTCTATCTACTTGCGGTTGAATCTTCAAGTTGTTGTTTGAGTAAGACAATCTCGAAGCGAGAACTTGAACTTGATTTGTGAATCATCTCTAGTCTTGCATGAACCGAAACATCGGTTCTAGTTCTATAATCAAGATATCCGGAGATGTTTGATAAAAGACCATTCTCGTGTATCTCTTTTCTTGAGTACTATTTTCAAGTTTTCATGAACTTTGGCCAATTCCTCCTTAGATAGAAAATCAGAGGGATCATATGTAGCTTCCACTTGATCCTTGTCCTGAGTATCAATAACCATCAGTTGTCTGATTTCATTACCTGCTTGCTGATTGACAGTTGTCTGGTTTTCAACTGACAATGCTTCTTGCTGTGGTACAGTTTGCGTTACTGGATGTTGTGATTGAGTGATTGCTTGAGAAACTGTAGTATCATCAGCTTCTTTTCTTGACTTATCATGATCACCATCATCCTTTTTCTGGGAACTGTCTTTAGATGATGTGCCTGATTCTCTTCTGTTTGCTAACTCAGTAAACCTTTTGAAACAGTTGTCAAGAAATTCCTTAATAGGAAACAGAGAGTAAAGATCTTTTACTTCCAATTTCTCCAAGAGTGATTTTTCTTCGGTCGTAAGCGGCATCACGAGAATCTTCTGGTTGAAGTTTCATTTTCATCAGCCTTATGACTTTGTCAGCTTCGAAGACTGGTGCCGATTGTTGAACTGACTGCTGTTGTTTTTGAGAAGTAAGGTTAGCAGTGACATTCTCTTGAGTATCTTCAGTTGTCAATTGTTGTTCCCCCTCAGTAGGTGCTATCTCACTTGAGATTTCAGGGTACAAGCATCTTACAACTGATCTTTCTTCTGTGGATTCTGATTTTCGCTTGGTCCCTCTGTGTTCAGTTTGCTGCTGAGACACAGTTGACTGTTTTGCTTCAAGTTGGAAAGTTGTTTCTGTGATTTCCTTCGATGTCATAGTTTCCCTTGCTTGCTTCCCTTCCATAATTCTTTCTAAATAAAACTGAATGATTCCACTAATAGTTTTCTTCCGTCGGAATCTGCCATCAGTTACTTGTCCTTCAGCTTGAGCTTTTGCCATACTTTCTAATTCAGCTAAATATTGCTTCTTGAATTGATTGACTATATAACCTGCCCAATTAAATTCTATGTTGTCCCAGATTATGTTCATCAGCAAAATATTTTCTTCCGAAAGTATATTAATCCCTTTGGATTTTCCAATGACGTGTTTGCTGAGCCATCTGCTGAGATGTCCAAATTCCGGCTTGATTTTGTCGACATGAACACCAGGTACGATTGGTTCTGTAGACGAAGTAATCATTGCGAGAAAAGCTTCTTTCTCCAATGGTAGGGTTGCTAACTCTGTTGAAGTTGATGTTGTATTTGCGAACCCAAAGAGTGATCTCGTAACTCTTTCATTGAACACAATGCGATCTCCACGAACTGTAGTAATCAAGGAGTCCCTGATTAATCGCATATTTTGCCAAAACTGCAAAATGCCTTCCACATCTCGTTTTTCTTTGAAGCGAACTTCGAGAATGTTGTTCAATCCTGGTTCCTTTTCGATTTTGTCTCGTATACAGCTGGCTAATAGAGTGTTTTGACACATAGCTTCATACAATTCGAGTGTTAATTCATCCCGCTCTGTGATTAATCGTCTGTCTTTCGAATCATTTGCGGTGGCCATGTTTGAGTGTGAACACAAGGAAATTTGATTTTGAAGGGTAGGTTTGAAAAGAGTCTGTTTTTCTTAATAAGAAAAGTAGTGTGAACAGAGATTGAATAAATAGGTAGGATATTCTGGTGGTTGAATGGTACAACTTTTCAAATTCCATGATGGTTTTGATAACCGATACATGTACTGCTGTCTGACAATCGTAGGGTGTACACACGAAATCCTGACAAAAAGAACTGT
Organism: Gentiana straminea; assembly: GCA_036785695.1. NCBI lineage: Eukaryota > Viridiplantae > Streptophyta > Magnoliopsida > Gentianales > Gentianaceae > Gentiana > Gentiana straminea. Next base: position 7,529,978 of record JAVUPR010000299.1, on the reverse strand, counting down.
GGCAATTTAATGCGATATAACCGCTGTTGATTCTATCTTATCAACCTTTGACCAAATTTGAATACAGTGAAAACTGATGCTGAGGTCAGTTTTATAGATAATTCAGTTCCTATCAAATTGTTCAGTTTTGTCAATATCTAGGCATGGTTTATGCCATGATCAGTATAGGTGTTCTTGGATTTCTTGTTTGGGTTCCAATTTGTCAGTTTGAGATTGTTGATGTCAATGACTAATCTGTTAAGTAAGCGCACCCAACATAACAAAGATTAATCCCCTTGACGAATCTCTGGCTTAACTGACTTTGATTATTCCCAACTCAGTTCTTAATTTTGCAAATCTCTCTTTGTCCAGTGGCTTAGTAAAGATGTCTGCCAACTGATCTTCAGTAGGTACATAAAGAACTGTTATATCCTTCTTCTCTGCATGATCTCTTATAAAGTGGTGACGAACATCAATGTGCTTTGTTCTTGAATGTAAAACTGGATTATCAGTAATTGCAATTGCACTTGTGTTATCACACATTATGGGAATTGTTCCTTCTTCTATCCCATAATCTCTTAATTGTTGTCTGATCCATAAAACTTGAGCACAACAACTTCCAGCTGCTATATATTCAGCTTCTGCTGTTGAAGTTGAGATTGAGTTTTGCTTCTTGCTAAACCATGACACAAGTCTATTTCCTAATAACTGACATGTGCTTGATGTGCTTTTTCTGGTCCACTTTGCATCCAGCATAGTCTGAATCTGAGTAAGAAATTAGCTTGAATTCTCCTTCTTTCGAATACCAAATACCAACTCCATCTGTGTCTTTTAGATATTTCAAAGTTCTTTATCACAACTGTGAGATGGCTTTCTTTTGGTCTTGACTGAAATCTTGCACAAACACCGACAGTAAAAGATATGTCTGGCCTACTTGCTGTAAGATAGAGTAAGCTTCCAATCATCCTTCTGTAGAGTGTTTGATCAACATCTTTACCTTCTTTATCTTCATCTAATCTGATGTTGGTCCCCATTGGTGTAGAAATTCCAGTAGATTTCTCCATACCAAACTTTTTGATAAGTTCTCTTGTATATTTGGTTTGATGAATGAAGATTCCATCGGCTAGTTGTTTAACTTGCAATCCTAGGAAATAATTTAATTCTCCCATCATACTCATTTGAAATTTGCTTTTCATCAAACTTGCAAATTTCTCACATAGCTGTTCATTTTCTGATCCAAAGATGATATCATCAACATAAATTTGAACAAGTAGAGTATCTTCTCCATTCTTCATCCTGAATAATGTTTTGTCGATTGTTCCTTTGATAAATCCGTTATCTACTAAAAATTGAGACAGAGTTTCGTACCAAGCTCTTGGTGCTTGTTTAAGTCCATAAAGAGCTTTCCTTAGTCTGAAAACTTTATCAGTTTGATCCTTGATTTCAAATCCAGGTGGTTGTTGAACATACACTTCTTCTTCAAGAATTCCATTTAGAAACGCACTTTTAACATCCATCTGATAAACTTTGAATTTCTTGTGAGCTGCATAAGCAAGAAAAAGTCTTATTGCTTCTAGTCTTGCGACTGGTGCGTAAGTTTCATCAAAATCTATGCCTTCTGCTTGAGAGTATCCTTTGGCTACTAGTCTGGCTTTGTTTCTAATGACATTTCCATCTTCATCAAGCTTATTTCTGAAAACCCATTTGGTTCCAATGATATTGACATGAACTTGGTTTATCTACCAGTTCCCATACTTGATTTCTCTCAAATTCATTTAGTTCTTCTTGCATAGCTAATATCCAGTCTGGATCTTTCAAGGCTTCTTCAAGTTCTTTAGGTTCCGATTGAGATAGAAAGCATGCTATCATCGCATCTAGTTGATGTCTTGTTCGAACTCCAGCTTGAGTATCACCAATAACTTGTTCTTCAGGATGATCTCTCATCCATTGATGTGTGTGAGTTTGTATCAGTTGATTTGTATTTTGTTCAACTGATTCTTCAAAAACTGGTTCTTGAATTTGTTCAACTGATTCTTTAAAAACTGGTTCTTGAATTTGTTCAACTGAGTCTGATTGATGTTGTTCAAGTTGTTGAGTAGTTGGAAACTGATGCTGATCTTGATCTGAACATTCTAAAATTTGTAGTCTTCCAACATCAACTGAAACAGGTTCTGGTGTGATTGGTAACTGAGACTGAGGAACTGGTTATGGTTGGTCTTCAGTTGTTTCACCAGGAAAATTTGGTTCATCAAATACTACATGTATTGATTCTTCATGCTTGAGTGTCCTCTTATTCAATACTCTGAATGCTTTGCTGACACTTGAATATCCTAGGAAAATTCCTTCATCAGCTTTGGGTTGAAAAGCGTGAAGTTGATCTTTTCCATTATTGTGTATGAAACATTTGCTTCCAAACGCATGAAAGTATGAAACATTTGGTTTTCTTCCATTCCAAATTTCATAAGGAGTCTTTTCATGTCTCTTGTTCATGAGAGCTCTGTTCTGAGTGTAACAAGTTGTGTTTACTGCTTCTGCCCAATATCTTTCAGGTAGTTTAGCTTCACAAATCATAGTCCTTCCGGCTTTCTTTGAGCGTTCGTTTCTTCTTTCAGCCTACACCATTTTGTTGGGGTGTTCTGTGGCGACAAGTTGGTGTAAAACACCATTTTCTTCACAATATTCAATAATCACACTGTTGAGGAATTCAGTTCCTTTATCAGATCTTATCTTCACAACTGAAACTCCTTTCTGATTTTGAAGTCTCTTAAGAAGTTCTGTGAGTTTTTGCTTGGTTTCACTTTTCTTGGTTAGAAAGATTACCCAGGTATATCTTGAAAAATCATCTACTACCACCAATGCATACTTCTTTCCACTGATACTAATTGGTGTAATAGGTCCAAATAAGTCCATATGTAGCAATTCTAGATGTCTGTTTGTTGAATGCGAGACTTAGTCTTGAAACTTGCCTTTGTTTGTTTTCCTGTTGACACGCATCACATAAGTTTGTCCTTCTTATATGATATCTCTGGTAGTCCAATGACTAGTCGCTTCTTAACAAGTGTATTGATGTCATCAAAGTTGAGATGACTCGGTTTCTTGTGCCACGATAACCGATTTCGATTTGGTATGCACAAGCAAACAAGTTTCAGCGACGGCTGTTGTCCAATCTACCACATACATGTTTTCCTTTCTTCTTCCGGCTAGGACAACTTGATAAGCTGATTCGCTGATGACAACGCAAAATTCTTTATCAAAAGTAACTTTGTATCCCATATCACAAAATTGACTTGTGCTGAGTAGATTGTAGTGTAGTCCTTCTACATAGGATACATTCTTGATTGTAAGTCCATTTCTGATTAAGGTGCCAAAGCCTTTGGTGTAACCTGGTTTATCTTTACTTCCCAAATTAACTTTTGGTCCATTATTTTCAACGAAATTACTGAGACAGTCTTTGCTATTTGTCATGTGTCTAGAGCAACCACTGTCAAAGTACCATATATCCTGCAGTGAAAATTAGAAATTTTTAGGTACCCAACTCAGTTTTGGTCCATGAGGGTCAGTTGTCAGTACAACTCTGGGAATATATCCTTTGGGAATTCTTCGGATATTGTTGCACTTGTTTTCATATATGTAAGCCACACTCCCATAGCATCTATGTTTGGACTGTGTCTTATTTATATGATTTCTCAGATCTTCTGACTGTAATTTGTTTCCATGTGGATTTTTGTTATTAAAGCTAGAGTGATAACCATTATTCCTTCTGTACTGAGGTCTATATTGACCTTTGTACTGTGACTTATGCTGAGAACTGAGATTAGTCCTCTGCTGAGTTTTGGACTGAAACTTGTGATAAGTTTTCGGTCTGGAATGATTGTCATTATTAGTTTTAATAACAAATTCAGTAAAATTCCAATCATCATCAGAGGGATATAACCTTCCTTTCCCCCTGAATGTGTGAATCTTTGAATGATTGACATTCTTGGATTTGTTTTGATTGTAAATTTTCTGGTTCCTGACTTCATTGGTTTTTGTGGATCTGGCAGTTGATTTGCCGTGTCGGTTTCCATTGAATACAGCTGGTCTACCATTTGATTTAGTTTTGTAGGTAGATACAGTTGTCTTCTTAGAAAACGATTTATCCCGTGTGATACGGCTTTACTTGGTTCAAATAATTTTCTCGGTTGTGGAACTTGCTCAACTACAAACTTAATACCGAGTTTTGGTACTCGGCCAATGGCGGCTTTGCTAGTTCCATTCTTCGAAGATTGCTTGTGTATCAAATCCTAACCCAGTTTTGTCTCCATATGGCTTTTGATGACGGTCAAATTATACCCGTAAAAGTCATCAACGTTGACCTTAAATCGAGATTAATAATATGTATTTTATATTAAATCACATGTTTATATGGATTATTTAATGTTTTGTGATTTATAAAATATAATTTGGTATTTATCCATTTATAAGATATAATTTGGTATTTATCCATTTATAAGATATAAATCGGTATTTATCCGTTTTTATTATATTTATCCGTTTTATTTAAATATGATTTATTTTGGGATAAATATCTATTTTGCAGATTTGGATAATTATGGAGGATAAATACAAATGGAAGAATTAAATCTCAAGATAAATCAAAGGAAATTCAAGATAAATATCGGATTAGCACGAAAAGATCGGATAAGCATGGCAAACCAACCAAGATTGGCGCCAACATGAAGGACACGCAATTTAGGGGGCGCATCTTATTTTTATGAGATCGGCCGAGAGTTATCTCTTATTTGTTTTGACATTTTGATGTATATCTCTTAATTAGCTTGAACCCCTATAAATAAAGGCATGTATTACACGCCATAAACACACTTCTTTACACAATACATTTTTTACACTTCTCGCTTTATAATAAAATCTTCGCTTTTTGCTTAGAGCGAGCTTTTTATGCAAGATCTGCAATAATGTAAGTTCTTGTATTTATTTGTTCTTAGTTCTTTGTAATTAAGCCCCAATTATTGTTTATTGTTTGAGGTTGTTCGTTCTTCACCGAACGATGTAGATCTAAGGATACGATATGAGGCGGTGGGGATTCCTTGTCTATAAGGATCCACACGCCCGTATCCGTGATCCGGTGACCTATAGATGACTTTGGTATGATCAACAACCGTGTTTTTAGTAGATCTATATAATTACTATATGAGTCTCTATTTTATCCGTTACGTATGTAGAAACGCTAAGATTTAGGTTTTCGTCGCGTCAATCTAGCCACGTCTTTATGGTGTGATTGTCCACCTAGAATTTCTTATCTTAGTAGGTATGGCTACGGCTACGTTGCTCGTCCGTTTTAATTAGCGTATTATTAGGAAATACCAAGTATAGGACTCCTAGGTCGGCTCATGAATTGATCTTCCGGGACTTTCGGCGAGATCTAGATCCGTTCGTATTTGGGAATTGTCGACACCTAGTTATACGTAAATCGTAGATTAACATGATACCTAAAAGTTAGTGTTAATGGGACGGAGACGATGCGATCGTCTAGGAAGTACGCCCGAAAAAAGGAATGTTGCCTAGGTGAGGAATACGGTTAATATCGGCATCCCTAGTTTTGTAAGCGTGCGAGTCATATGAGATGGAGGCCGAAAAAGCGAAGTCACGTGATGTAGCATAGTGATCTAGATGGCCTAACCGGAGCTAGATCTAGTTTAGGGGATGACTCCCGTAGCCAATATAAAAGAAATACGAATCGGATTAAGAGTTGTCGAGTCTAGCTTAATTATATAGAATCTCTGATCCGGACCATAACATGATAATTGGGGAGGTTAATTACGTGTCTTTATTTGTGTTGTGTCGAGTCGTGTCATTTACCTTTCTTGTCTTTTGTTGGTCAAAGACCGCTTCTGTCTTCTTTGACATGAATGATTAATTGTTTGTATATAAATGACCCACAATTGGTTCCCCGTGGGATCGACCTTGATTCGCTATAGCTATACTACGATGGACCTAGTCCTCTTGCTAGTATTGGTTTATGGTGGTCAAGTATTTTAATTACTACTTGATCTACGTGCATCAAGTTTTTGGCGCCGTTGCCGGGGAACCAACGGTCAATTTTATATATCAATAATTTTTTTATTCATGTTAAGTTTTATGTTTTAGAGTCTATTTTTTTCGTTTTTGGGTCCCTCTCGGTTATCCGCTCTGTGTAAAAGACTTCGCGTGTCCGTTTATCTCCGTATGTTTAATCCGTAGGTCGATAGCGACATGGGAAACCATGTTAAAATCGCCTACGGTCCGTTTTGTTCTTTTTCTCGTTTGTAGAAACCGGGGAAATAATAATCCGAGTCGGTAATTTTTCGTGGGCGCTGAAAAATAACCCGGAACATGTGGAGCTACGAATCTGCGATGGGAAAACGATGGAAGCAATACCTTTAAAGCACCAAAATGGCTCCGAATTTTTTAAGGTTCGAATTATTCGTGGTATAATGTTGAAGGCAAGGTACTATTTTTTTTGAACATAAGTTAGTCTTTACATGAACTCCGAGTATGAATCTTAGCCCGGAGTTGGTTTGTAAGATTAATTTTATTAGTGTTGAAGGTTCGCCCCAAATCGTCTCATCTGTGAGGGTGTAGAGAAACATGTAGTTGTTGAATGGAAGCGAGTGAACAAAGAGTTCCTCGTAGTTCCGTCAAAATTTCATTGTCCTATGCATGAGATTGCTTCTAGTGGCCACGGGAGCAACAATTTGTGTAGTTAAGCATTCACAATCTAAAGAAGACGTTGAGTTTTGAGAGAGCATAATGACGCAGCATTATAGAGGATGTTATTAAAATAAGTCCCTAGGACTAAATCTCCTAAGAATTCACTAATTCCTAAAACGTGAGCCGAGGTAAGAGCTTTGTATAAATGGTATGGATAAATGTCGTTTCCTAGGTCTCACAACCAAGGGAAGGATATTAATCCACAAAAGCGACGAGCCCACCTCATATAGTGCTCAAGGGGTCAACATCTAGCGAACCAAGAAGGATAACTGACAAGGATAACTTTTGGAAAGTCGAGCTGAGGACTTTAAACTCAGAACTACTTCTTTAAAACCCTTAGGATTTTAGGTTTTGTTTTCTTTGAGTCAAATAAGAGTAACGTGACATATGTTGAGGTTTTTTATTTTGCCGTGTTCCGATGGCCATTAGGCTAAGGATGTGCAAAACTTTTTTGCTCAATATAGGCCACGTGAAATAGAGTTTCTTAGGAGAGTCGAGAAATTGCTAAAGAAAAGGAAATTTAGCAATCAACCTTAAGATGGAAGCATTAAGAGAGCTTGAGAATTACCGAAAATGTAACGAGAATGATTGGTGCGAACAAGAACAAGTGTTGGTCAATTCCCAAAACTTTTTAGAATGGCGATCTTAGTGAAAATCCAAAGTTGTGTGCAATTCGTTCTGCAACTACCCTTATCCTTTCCTTTGTACATTTTTCACCCTTCAACCTTTCTATTCTCTCACCAATCGCCCCACAGTTCACATTTCTAACCATTCTTTCATCCCCTCTCTTTCTTTCCATCTATTTCACTCTCCCACCCTTTGTCTTTTCTCACCATCCCTATGCATATCTTTTTCTAAACCAAACACACTCTAAACCTCCATTTTGTTTACAAAATACCTTTGTGTTGCGGAATTAGAAATATTGCTAAGTTTTAATGATTATCTCTAATCATTTTGGTTTTCATGATCCTAGCTTTGGGGTACGTGTAGCTCGACCCTAGCCGCATTTTAAAAGTTTTTGGTTCGATCAAAATGCAACTTATCTTTCTACCGGAAGTTTTAAATTTCACACTTTTACGCCTATTCCGGCATTTCGAGATGATAAGTTTTGTTCTAAGCAATCACACCAATCCGACCTTGTTGATGACGGTTAGGACTTTTACGTGATACATCGGGTTATTAGTAATTTCGAGGAGAAGCTACATCTCCCTAAGTTGTTGATATCCAATCCAAACGTGAAGCGTCTCGCGCCGAGTTTCGATCCTATCTTTTACCAATAGGTCACATTGAATCTGTTATACCTTACCGAGTGTCTCTTTTCCGCCGGATTAAACACCTTATCAATCCAAATCAACCTCGTGTTCTCCCACATGGGGTAATGCTTTTTTATCTTTGTCTTCTCCACCCGGTTTTAAGAATATTTTTGTAATGGAGGATTTCGATGAAGACTATACTCTTTTGTTGATTGTTTATATTTCTTTCTATTTAGTATTTTTCTTTTTGCGCACGAACGAGTAGTTTTAACTCTTTGGTTTTCCTTGTCATTGGTTGTATGGAATAAAGTGGCTTAATTTGTTTTTGGATATTTTATATCTAATTACCGCCACATTATTTTATATCTTCCACTCGACATGTTATTAACGGTTTCGTGGAGTTTCGTTTGGTTTGCTTGAACAGTTTCACTTGCTTCTCCACGACGTGCTTCGATTACTCCGATGTTCTCGCATTTACTTGAGAGCCGTTTCCGAGCTAAGTCTTTTTCTTAAATTCTCATTTTTATTTGTCATTGGGGACAATGCCAAGTTTAAGTGGGGGGTAGGAGACTTAGCCATGATGCTATAATTGAAAATTGAATGAAACGGTGAAAAAATTGAAAAAAATTGAATAAATGCCATATTATTTATCTCGTACCCTTAGAATTGTGAGTTCCTAGCTAAGAATTGATAGGGAAGGAACCAAGTTGCATGAGTACGTGATCATTTTATACTTATGTGAATGTAAATTTAAAGATATTCATGCCGATTGTTGCAAGTAGTTATTTATTATTCGATTACTCAATCTTAGAATCGAGTTTACCGCGCAAATTATAATAACTGAAGAATTGTGTGTACATTGCGTAGATGATTGGTTATGTAGACTTAGTGTCGATATTTATCTGCTGATGTATTCCTATCTTCTTGGCCATCAAAGCGGAGTAATAAGCTTGAGAATTATCTCGTGTTTTGACAAAGCGTTAAACACGGGCTTGTAGTAACATTACCAAAGTAGCCCCGCGCTTGTGGTAATATTCAATGCTATGCATGATCTAAGATAGGGGATACTCTAAAAAGTTTTCTTCCTTGAGATTGATAGTATTTGAAAAATATGAAGATATGAGAAGAATATTCAACTCTTTAAGAGGCTTTGAGTAGTACTCGGTCTCCAAGTCCAAAAACCCTATAGATACGCTCTTGCTTATTGTTCTAGTGCTTTAACCATTGCGAGGCTTAAGAAGTGGGAATGCCGATGTTGGTAGGTTGAGATTACGAAGTTAGCATAAACTTTAATCTTGCTTCGATTATATAAAACTGAATGCACATGCACACATCACTTCGGTTCACAGAGAGTAGTGAATAATGGATATCTTATGAGCATGACTGGTATGAGTTGACTCGAGCTTCTCGCGTAAGTATTATTTGACCATGACAATTGTTTTCTTGGGGAATGACTTATTGATGCTTTGTTCGGGACGATCAAAGTCTAAGTGGGGGGTAGTTGATGACGGTCAAATTATACCCGTAAAAGTCATCAACGTTGACCTTAAATCGAGATTAATAATATGTATTTTATATTAAATCACATGTTTATATGGATTATTTAATGTTTTGTGATTTATAAAATATAATTTGGTATTTATCCATTTATAAGATATAATTTGGTATTTATCCATTTATAAGATATAAATCGGTATTTATCCGTTTTTATTATATTTATCCGTTTTATTTAAATATGATTTATTTTGGGATAAATATCTATTTTGCAGATTTGGATAATTATGGAGGATAAATACAAATGGAAGAATTAAATCTCAAGATAAATCAAAGGAAATTCAAGATAAATATCGGATTAGCACGAAAAGATCGGATAAGCATGGCAAACCAACCAAGATTGGCGCCAACATGAAGGACACGCAATTTAGGGAGGCGCATCTTATTTTTATGAGATCGGCCGAGAGTTATCTCTTATTTGTTTTGACATTTTGATGTATATCTCTTAATTAGCTTGAACCCCTATAAATAAAGGCATGTATTACACGCCATAAACACACTTCTTTACACAATACATTTTTTACACTTCTCGCTTTATAATAAAATCTTCGCTTTGCTTAGAGCGCTTTTATGCAAGATCCGCAATAATGTAAGTTCTTGTATTTATTTGTTCTTAGTTCTTTGTAATTAAGCCCCAATTATTGTTTATTGTTTGAGGTTGTTCGTTCTTCACCGAACGATGTAGATCTAAGGATACGATATGAGGCGGTAGGGATTCCTTGTCTATAAGGATCCACACGCCCGAGATCCGTGATCCGGTGACCTATAGATGACTTTGGTATGATCAACAACCGTGTTTTTAGTAGATCTATATAATTACTATATGAGTCTCTATTTTATCCGTTACGTATGTAGAAACGCTAAGATTTAGGTTTTCGTCGCGTCAATCTAGCCACGTCTTTATGGTGTGATTGTCCACCTAGAATTTCTTATCTTAGTAGGTATGGCTACGGCTACGTTGCTCGTCTGTTTTAATTAGCGTATTATTAGGAAATACCAGTATAGGACTCCTAGGTCGGCTCATGAATTGATCTTCCGGGACTTTCAGCGAGATCTAGATCTGTTCTGTATTTGGGAATTGTCGACACCTAGTTATACGTAAATCGTAGATTAACATGATACCTAAAAGTTAGTGTTAATGGGACGGAGACTGATGCGATCGTCTAGGAAGTACGCCTGAAAAAAGGAATGTTGCCTAGGTGAGGAATACGGTTAATATCGGCATCCCTAGTTTTGTAAGCGTGCGAGTCATATGAGATGGAGGCCGAAAAAGCGAAGTCACGTGATGTAGCATAGTGATCTAGATGGCCTAACCGGAGCTAGATCTAGTTTAGGGGATGACTCCCGTAGCCAATATAAAAGAAATACGAATCGGATTAAGAGTTGTCGAGTCTAGCTTAATTATATAGAATCTCTAGATCCAGACCATAACATGATAATTGGGGAGGTTAATTACGTGTCTTTATTTGTGTTGTGTCGAGTCGTGTCATTTACCTTTCTTGTCTTTTGTTGGTCAAAGACCGCTTTGTGTCCTTGACATGAATGATTAATTGTTTGTATATAAATGACCCACAATTGGTTCCCTGTGGGATCGACCTTGATTCGCTATAGCTATACTACGATGGACCTAGTCCTCTTGCTAGTATTGGTTTATGGTGGTCAAGTATTTTAATTACTACTTGATCTACGTGCATCAGCTTTCCTGATTTGAATCCAGTAATTGAACTTGATTGAGCAAACGATTCGATTCTGTCGCCGCCGATGCATAGAGATCGATGCTCGAATCTTTCCTTTATCAGTTTTAGTCAGTTTCAACATTTTTAGTTCAGACTTCAATCTTTCAACTTCAAGAATTAGACTTTCTTTCTCAGCTTTGATTGATTCATAACCAGCTTGTATGGTTACTAGCTGATTCATCAATTCATCAAGAGTTTCTTCTAATTCTAGATTTTTTGGATTGGAGTCAGCAGTCAAAGAACATGCATTCATCATGGAAATCTGAGCTGAGGAGTATTTAGAGTTTGATTCACATACCTCATTTGGATCTTCCATGTGTACCATTAAAGCTGTGTCATCTGATAATCTTTCAGTACCGGCTTCATAATCTGATTCATCTCCAGCAAGAAGTGCTCTTCTACCAACTCTCCTTGGTGGTGTCTTCTTGATCAGTTCTGGACATTCAGCTTTATAGTGTCCTGGTTTCTTGCAGTTGAAACAGAGGTATTCATCGTCTTTTCTTTTCTCAGGAGTCCTTTTGATGAACTTTTGAGTGACTGGATGTCCACTCTTCATTCTTTGAATTATGTTCATCATTAGAGCCATTTGTTCTTCCATTTCATCCAATTCATGAATATTGTTAGATGAGTTTTCTTGAATCTCATTTGATGCTGCTGCAAGTGCTGTGGTCTTTGGTTCTTCCAGAGCTTTGATTATTGCAAATTTGTGGTTGTGAAATCTTCACCGAATTCATAAGCTTTCGTATCCGAAAAGATCTTGAATGAATCTTCTACATCAAGTCTCCTGGATTCTTCCATAGCAGTTGACCTTCATTTTCCAAACATTGGCAATGCCTTCAATATTCTAGTGTTGATGACTTTCTTTGAGTATTCAATCTTAAGTAGATCTAGTTCATCCATAATAGCACTGAATCTTGTCTCCATTTGATCAATGGTTTCTCCAGATTTCATCTTGAAATTCTCAAACTTTTGCTTTGCAACGGAAATTTTATTTTCCTTGATTGAATCTGTTCCTTCACAAATTAACTGAAGTTTGTCCCACATTTCTTTGGCATTTGTGCATTCTTTCACCTTCAAGTACATGTTGCTGTCAAGGGTTCTGAGGATAAAGTCCATGGCAACATTGTTGAGATTGTTTCGCTTGCGATCATCACTAGTCCATTCGGATTTGGGTTTTGGAACTCGAACTTGTCTGTCACCTTCAATTTTCATGTAGGTAATCTGGATTGGTCCATCAGTGAGTACATCCATCATTTCATCATGAGTAGCTGCTAGGAATGCCTGCATACGACGTTTGTATTCGTCAAATCTGTCCATGTTGCACATAAGCATTTGTCTTGCATATTGATTGTTATCCATTGTGAGTGAGTGAAGACTGACAGTAGATTAATTTAAAACTGAGCTTTCAAATAAGAACAACTAGAGGATAACGAGCAAATGATATCTGGTTAAAGAAACACTGCTCCGATACCAATTGTTGGTCCCTTGGAAAGGCTGACACAAGTTTAGAGGGGGGTGAATAAACTTGTCACCAAAAAATGAATTTAAAACAGATTAGGGTTCAGATAAAACTTGTGTGGAGTTGAGCTGACTAAGCTGAGATTAAGTCAAACTGACTTAAGCTGAAACTGAGTCAACTAGCAGCGGATATAATTTTAGCCTTTATAATGATCTTGTTATTCTGTTGTGAAAACTGAGTGTTGTGAACTGAATTCTGGTGAATGTCAGTTGTGACTGTGAGATGTATAATAATCAAGTATCACAATGCTGTAAGTAAATGCTAAATAAATAAGTAAATGCGTAAAGTAAATATGGCGGATGTTATAGAGGTTCCAGGTGGTGTAATCTTGTACGTCCTCTCTTCCCCTATGGTGCGGAGGAAAATTCCACTAGAACTTCTTGAGGTGAACTCGTTACAAAAAGTCCTAAACAATAGTCCTTGGCTAATCCCTAGCTTCACTATCTAAACAATTGTAGAACAGGTAGAATTGTCTTGCTCTCCAAGTGCTTGAACCACTCGGTCCTTAGAGGGTAGGATTGCCTCTTCACCGCCTACCACCACAAACACGCCTACCCAATCGCTTGTCACAACTGTCCTTGACAAAACCTTCCCGGTTTGCTTCACAGTCTAAACCTTTGAAATAGAATCAAAGTTGGGCTGAGAATCAATAAATTGATTCTTGTTTGTGGTTCTTCAGAGTGTTGAATTCTTGATAAATTCTTTGTAGCTTTGAACACTTGAAGAAATACTAGATATGATCTTGTTATAGTTCAGAGATGATAACAATTCAAATAGAGTGCACAAATTGCTTGTTGATTCTTGTATATATTCTTAGTCTCTCTCCTTCTTTTTGTTTGTGCAAAGTCTTCTATTTATAGTGTGAAGTCCAACGTTCATCTGACTTTGATTTGAATTGTATCAACGTATATCTTGCAACGGTTATATTTTCTGACCGTTCCTGCTGTGTCAGTGACTCATCCAATGAAATTTCTTTCTTTACAACGTTCGATTGTACTTTCGCTTGTTGGATGGTGACTTATAAAACGAGTTTCCTTGTCGGTTTTTCATCTATCGCTTCCTAACCGACTTGGAGCATTAACTGAGATTTTATTCTTCTTCAAAAATCAGTACTCCAGTTTTTATCTGATTATAATTGACTTAATCAGAGTACACCATGATACATTTATCATCTAAGAATTCATTGTCCTTATGATTCTTAGGTCTTCATACGGGATCCATAAAGTCGGTTCGAGTCACCACAATCTTGCACGAAGTCCAACTTTACGCTCGACTTTTAATCTTCATAACTGAGTTTGAGCCCTCAGTTCTTCATTCTTCAATAACTGAGTCTGTGTCCCTCAGTTTTTCCATCTTCTAGATAAGCCAACCGAGTCTATAACTCTCAGCGAACTTACCTTCTTCAGTAGGTGTATTCTGAGTCAGTTTGTTTGTCTTGATGATTTCCAGTTTTCTAATTGATTCCCAGTTTTCAGTTTTACGACACACTATCAATTACAGTGCTTGTCTGATGTAACTTATACAATAATCAGACTTTAATAAAACTTATACATTCAGTTCTAGACATCTTTTAGCTTTCCACTATAACAGCTGGCTTTAGCACTTCATCAATGGGGTTAAGATAACATTATAATAAATAAGATGAATTATCATCAAAACATAAATTTTATTTCCAACATTTCCGAACTGTGATTTCAACATGAATCACGTTTCCTATGAACCATTTACATATCATCCTTGTACCATTGCATAATTCTTCTTCTGGATCTAAGTTGCTTAACTATATGTCGGTGAATACTTTTTCAACACTCATTTGTGAGAAGACAATCCATTTAGTGTCGAAGTATTGAGAAATTCTTCTTGATAATAATCCTTAGTATTATCAATAGCCTTATCAAAACTGTCGAAACAATATTCTTCCCTTGGAAATGTTGATATCAAAATTTCATTTAACTTATCAACATGTTTATTTGTCGTGGCCAGTATTGCTCTGCTTGATCTCTTATATAGATGGAAAGATAGAATCGGTTAAATGATTTTTCAAAAACCCATCACCATTTTCATCATATTCAATGAACATTTTTTTGGTAACTCTTCGTCTCCTTCTGTGTTTGTTAATTCTTCTCCACAAACCACCCTTAATAAATATTGGCTGAAGTGTAGATCTCATCTTGCTCTCATATTTTTGGAAAGGTATAATTTTTCTATCATTGGCTACAAATATGACTTCACCATACTTGTCTCTATTTTTTATAGTATCGTGCATTTACAACGTGAAGCACTTGCCGAAAATCACCTCCAAATAAAACCATATTTCCCCCAAACGCGTTAGAATTAATTTCTAATGATGTCTTTTAAGCTTTTGTCAAGTGTCTCAATTGCCCATTTCTTTGTCATTGTTGCTTCATCCCATATGATTATACTTGATTTTCGTCGTAATTCTGCATTTCCACTCCGCGTTAGAATATCGCACATATATGTTTCATGCGCATTAATTGGAATTTCAAAATGTGAAAGAGTAGTTCGGCATCTGAGCATAATTTCAGTTGCAACTCCTGGTGTGGTTGTTGTTATACCTATCTATTGTCTCCTTCTTAAATTTGCTAGTAGTAGAACCTTATATATATATATATATATATGTGTGTGTGTGTGTGTGTGTGTGTGTGTGTGTGTGTGTGTGTGTGTGTGTGTGTGTGTGTGTGTGTGTGTGTGTGTGTGTGTGTGTGTGTGTGTGTGTGTGTGTGTGTGTGTGTGTGTGTGTGTGTGTGTGTGTGTGTGTGTGTGTGTGTGTGTGTGTGTGTGTGTGTGTGTGTGTGTGTGTGTGTGTGTGTGTGTGTGTGTGTGTGTGTGTGTGTGTGCGCCACCAGGCTCATCAATAAAAAACATAGCACAATGGTCTTTATCAACCTTATACAGAATTTATTGGAATATACTTTATTGTTCATTATTAAACATTTCTTCTAAAATGTATTCTTCTTGGGGAATCGTTATAGGCAATCATCACGAATCACTCTTAGTATATTTTCTACAATATTGTTGCAGTATTCTTGTATACTTGGAAAGTCGTAAGATGTCTAGTCTTTACCCATGCTTTCCAGAAAACGATTTATCGATTCCAAAGTTTTGACCATAATTGATTTGACTGACTTTATACGATCTTGCATGAAAGCTTCCGACATATGTTTCCAACATGTATCCCATAGTTGTCAAATGGTTGTTGGTTGACAGTAGACTTATAGAGTTGCAAGCAATCTTCTTAATGCATTAGGAATTTGAAAAGCAATAGCTTTATTTAAACATTCCGAGATGCTCTGGTCGGATTCTAATAAACATTTTTTCTCTGCAGCTTCTTTGAATATGGTGCAATTATTGTTGTTAACTTTTAGCAAATCTTCAAATTATGTTCGTCCTCTAACATGGTTAAGTAGCAATCTCAGATAATATCTTTCTTATTCTAATGGATTTGCACCATTCAAACGACCAATCACAGCTTTTTATTTCCTATCTATTCAATATGAATTTTTGTGTGCTCTTTCATGCAATTTTTTTTTTAAATTACACAATACATAAGCTTTTTGCCCTTTTGATTTGATCGACAACCTTTTGATTTGTTTGACAAAGGGTGAAGTATTCCATCAGCATTGTTTTTTAGGCAAATCTGTTTTCTATGAGATCTTCAAGATTTTGATTCTTCTAATATGAAACATCAAAACCAATCAATTCGGTTATCTACATGATATATTATTAGTCATCACTGCAAACACTGAAAGTTGCAATCCGTTTCGAGTTTGTTACTTAGAGCAATAACATTGAAAGTCTAGCAAATCTCTTCACGTGCCTAACAAAAGTACTAACACATTATTTCTTATGACTATTTTACATGTTTACCTCTAATCTAAGATAATGACGGACAAAAATACTACACATTATTTCAAATGATGATCTTACATGGATTACCTCTAATATAATATGATAACGGACAAAGTTTCATTTGATGCAAAAGAATGTCAAAGAATAAAATATTATGAATCTTGTGGCAACAGAAGAAGAAGATAACGGTGCAATCGTAAATCAATGTGCGACTATATTTTTATAGCAAAAGGGAAGGGAAATCCTATATATCGTACGAAGAGTGAAAGATTTACGTTTGATTTAGTTTCGGTTTAATCCGACTAATTGTCTGAGATGGTTTTATTCATGTGAAATATAACATGTTATAATTTGAACTATATATTATAATGTTAAATTATAGTATTATAATTTAGTAGATATTAGTAGACTTTTGCAAGCTAAGGAAAAAGATAAGTTTGAATTAGGTTTCAATTTGAACAAGATAACTATATCAATCAAAGATAGATGTGATGATGTATTGTTCTTCTCGTTATTATTTTTATTAGTATTAGATTAGATCTATCTATTTGATAATTCGGCTACTCTAATTAGAAAATGTTTAGAATTTATTAGATTTTAACTTATATATTTTATTATATTTAATTTATAATGATTTTCATCCTCATTAATATTAATATTATATTTATATTATATGGAGATGAATTTTTAAAGGGAAACACCTGAAAGTGTATTATATTATAATTAATTAATAAGGCGTTAATGGGGGAGAAACTAAAATTTTATTTAACGTGTTGTATAGTAAAGAGGATTATATTATAATTAATTAATAATGCATTAATTAGGGAGAAACTAAAATTTTAATTAATAAATAATTAATTGGTGTATAGTTAGGATTGAGATTTTACATCAGGAGATAAAAAAATTTACGTGAGGTTTTTTTTTTTGTTGTTGTTGTGAGAAGATACGTGAGGATTTTAACGTGTAGTGTATAGTTAGGATTAGGATTAGAATTAGGATTAAGATTTAGCAAATACACGTGGTAATAATAACGTGAGTAACTACAGTGGTAATAATAACGTGAGCAAATACAGTTTATTTTATTTTAATAAAATTTAATTGAATTAATAAATATTATGAAGAAACACTTTTTTGGGAAAAAAACTCACACTTTTACGTGAGTTTTTTTTGTTGTGAGAAGATACGTGAGGATTTTAACGTGTAGTGTCTAGTTAGGATTAGGATTAGGATTAGGATTAGGATTTAGCAAATACAGGTGGTAATAATAACGTGAGCAATTACAGGTGGTAATAATAACGTGAGAAAATACAGTTTATTTTATTCTAATAAAATTTAATTTAATTAATAAATATTAGGAAGAAACACTTTTAGGAGGAAACAAACTCACACTTTTAAACGTGAGGGTTTTTTTTTATGAGAAGATACGTGAGGATTTTAACGTGTAGTGTCTAGTTAGGATTATGATTAGGATTTAGGAAATACAGGTGGTAATAATAACGTGAGAAAATATAGTTTATTTTATTTAAATAAAATAAAATTTAATTAATAAATATTGGGAAGAAACAATTTTTTGGGAAAACAAACTCACACTTTTACGTGAGGTTTTATTTTATTTTTATTTTTTTGTGAGAAGATACATGAGGATTTTAACGTGTTAGGATTCGGATTAGGATTTAGCAAATACATGTGGTAATAATAACGTGAGCAAATACAGTTTATTTTATTTTAATAAAATTTAATTTAATTAATAAATATTAGAAAGAAAAACTTTTTGGGGGAAACAAACTCAAACTTTAATATAGTAGAGATAGAGATATATTTGATTATTCATTCAATTTATTATTTGATAACGTCCATATAATTAAATAGTTACAAGGAAATCATATTGAGATATGATTGATTAGATCTCGATTCACCAATATGTTTTAATTCTTATGTATCCTAGGCATAGTAATAATAAACGGGACATTATTTTTTAAGAATCGATAAGGTTGCACAATGAAATTCAAAACTTGATTACCTATTATAGGATCCATCTTCGATTAATATATTGATGGCATTGTACACAACTTTTATCACAGAACAGTAATCTTCAACTTCATGTACAAGTATGTTCCACCAACTCTAGCCGTCATACTCTATAGTAAAATTATAAAATATAAAACGTGAAGAGATATATACACGGGAGAAAAGAGAACTAGATGATGAAGAAGAAGAAGAAGAAATGCTTGCATTTCATTCATCCCCACAAAGCCAGCCCGGATGAGATGGGCGACTGCCTAGGGCCAACGATATAAGAGGGCCCATGATATATTACGTGTAAGGACGAAGCGAGGATTTTAACTTGGGGTGGGTTAATGGACTATATCGAGTTCGTCGGGTGGGCTGGATTAAGAATATTTTTGGATCCGACTAAACTACACATATTTTTTAGTCTAATATTTTTTTGTCCGGGAGGGCTTAGCCCCCCTAAATTAACACACTAGGTCCGTCCTTGATTACGTGTGTTACAATAGCGTAAAATTTATATAAAAGAGCGCAAAATCTTATATCTTAACAATAATTTAGTGGAAAAACGGTGGTATTTGTTCCTATTGTCGCGAGTTTAGATCTCGCAATTACACTTTATCATCTGATGCACTTAAGTTTGTTGCACAATTTAACCTACCATCTCTCATCCTTTCTATGTCTGCTTCCATTACCTGTTGCATGCACAGTTAAAGGCCTCCGTTCATGTATTTTTTTTACACCAATGGAAAACAACAATGGCTTAAGAGACCACACAATAGTAACAAAAAGCAACATACATTATGTCACTTAATAATGACCTTTATTTTAACAGTTATTTTAATCAGCAATGCTACTGCCGTGTGCGACAACGGTGTGCCACAACGGTGATCTTCACCGTTGATCTGCGCAGGATCTAGATGATCATCTAGATCCTGCGCGGATCAACGGTGAGTGATCACCGTCATGCATGTACACCGTCATGCATAGACACGTGATGCGCTGCTGCGTAAGCACCACTCTATTTTAATGTTGCACGGGGCCCACTAAAATATGAGGAACGACCCTGGATCCCCATGGGTTGTAAGGGTATGCACAGAATTAACGATTAATAGTGTCATATAAAAATAAATCAATAATCAGTAGACAATTCATCAAATGTGTTCATAATTTATTACACTTACTTTTGACCCGATTATTACACTTTTTAAAACGTTTTAATGCTGACAGCCTGATATGCCACGAAGAAAATGTACATCCAGGGGCGGACGCAGGATCCCGGGTGAGGGGGGGGGGGGCGATACTAAGGGCAAGTGTAAATTTTTAGGGGGTGCGAAAAAAATACACAACATATATAATAGTGTATTTTCCGGATCTAAGAGGGGGGCGCTTGCCCCCCTAGGGATAGGGGACAGAATCTTTCATTTTTATCATACTCTGGGGTTCGAAAAAAACTTTGCTTTACAGTCTTATAGGGTACATCCGCCCCTGTGTACATCTATACATATGAGCCACAATTATATATTCATCCTACTAATTTTAGGTATATATATCCAATATTTATTACTTAATTTACAATCTGTTTTAGAACTAAAATATTACTCCTGTGTCTTAAGTTCTCGAGATCAATGCATGGTTTGACCCATAATTTTGTGTCGGTCATATGGGTGTTCCATGAGCTTAGGATTAGCAATATCTTCATGTTTTGACTTTTGTGACTACGATAACGTCGTTAGCAATATAAATAAATTCCGAAGAGGTAATTAGGGAGATACTCGATCATTGCAGTAGGCTACAAGGAAAGAGATAATTGGTCTTTGGTCCCGCCTAACACTTTATTAGTTCTCCATAATCAAGAATTAAATTTTGTTTTAACTTTATTCGCAGGTACGGTTAAGCATTAAAATATGTATTAAGGACGTCATAATCAAGACAACATATTGCATTTTGGTTGCTGCAACCTACTCCCTCCGTGCCAATAAAGCTTACCGAAGCGGTTAAAACTAAGGTATCAGGGCCGTCAATAAGGTCATGGATTCGAGTCTCACTATATATATGTATGGGTATACGTTAACTATAAGTGGTAATTTTATTAGGTCACAAAATATAATTCTAACCATTTGTCCACTGTATGAGGTAATTTCGTTTCATTTCAAAAAATTAAAAATTAAAAAAACTTATTCCCTCAGTCCCAAAATATTAGTCCAACCATTTATGTTTCTCACACGGTTTAAAAAAATATTTACATGACACTCATATATATTAGAGTATATTACTATTTATCCAAGCCAGAAATTCACAAAATCAACAATCGATGCATTATTGCAAAACAGAAATTTCACGATCTCGAATATGACGACAAAAGACGTTACATGTGCTTCTTAAAGGAAAAAAGACAAAAATATCTTTAAAAAGAAATTATATGATGAAAGAATTTTGATTTTATAAGGTATAGATCAAAACATATTTGTCGTTTAAATGTTCCTAAGGGTGGAAGTGCGAGAAATGAAAGATATGCTACCTATAGTGCTCTTTAACGAAATAGTCGCTCACGAACAAGTTTGGGGTTGGCTCGTTAGTATTTGTAATTATTCGTTTGTTTAGCTTAATAAACCATGCTTGAAAAGTATTATAAGCTCGTTTCCAAATGAACGAACACGAGCTTAATCGTGAACACGTTCAATTATGTTCGCGAACCTGCTAAAATATAGATAAACCAATATACAACCGAACTCTAACAAATAAGATGATTAGACATCTATTAATCTAATAGATACTCTAGAGTAATTTTATAGAATATTTATAAAGTTCTCCTAATGTTGTTGGTACTATGACGTTTAAATATTTCTTTGTACTTTGTTATTTATTCATTTGACTTGATTAATAAAGACAAGTTCGAGCTAGAAGGCAAAAATGCGTGTAGCAAGCCAAACTCGGACATGAACTCGAATAAAATTTCTTTATAAACAAGTCGAGCTTGAACAAAAAAATTTGTTCATTTATTAAACAAATGTTCATGAACAAACTTGTGATCTTAACGAACCAAACTTGAAATTTTTTTTGATCGTTTATTAAACGAACGAATATGAACAAGCTCGTGACCTAAGCGAACACAAGCTTGAACATCTGATACTATGTTCGGCTCGGCTGATAACAACAATAGCTACCTTCATTTGGAGAAGAAGGATAAATCAATTATATGTTTGAATTTTTTTCGTTATTAATGTGTGTGTGTGTGTGTGCCGACCTGGCCCCAGCTTGCTACTCGGGGTCACTCTACATAGCACATGGCAGTTCTCCCTGGAGAATATCATCATCATCATCATAACAACGATGGTCGCTCACATACAAGGAATGACCGACGTGGTGTAGGACTCTACCGCTCTCAAGCATCAGACACATGTTGTTCTTTGTCACGAGCATCATTAGTTTCACATCCGTTGGACATCAATCCATTACAACCAGGATAATATTTGTCCTCACGTCATCGACACCGATTGAACCACCATCTCGCACCATGGTAACATGTATAAATGGGTCAACTCCCTCACATGCATGATACGCAAACTCTTAATTATCTACTTGCTTTCTAAAAAACTTTTTTATCACCTTACTGTCACATCACAAAACTGAGCGTCAGAGGATTTTCTCGAGAAAGAACTCTGGGACTCTTAATGGCTTGTTCATTTTACAGGTACATCCTAGACGTTTCGTAGCTGTTGATCAACTCTCAAAGCTTGTTCAACAGCTTCAACGATCGGATTTTACTTGGAAGATTTTGAGCATTGTCAATTTGCGCAAGAAAGAGGGCCTGAAAACTTTACCCTCAGTTGAGAGTTGTGGTTAAGCGGTCAACCATGCCACCCATGGACAAAACTTGTAAAGTTAATGTCGAGGAATCCACCCAAGAGGCCTTTGCATTAGCTACGAAGCGCATTAATCAAAACATCCACATGCAGGTCCCCAATTGGGCCAATGAGCAAGAGGCGAACCTGCTTGCTTAGAAAAATGTAGAGGCACCCACCGGTGCCAGAGAATGAGAAGGAACTTCTGTCTCGAGGCAGATGGATGGGCAATCAGACATTGCTCATCGAATGTTGGGTTTGGCTGAACAATTGTTGAGCAACAAACAAGAGATTTTTGCTGCTTTATTAGAATAGGTTAAGGGAGAAAAAGTTCTCATGCAGCTGGATCCTCAAAATCCTCGGGTACATATGGCTGCAATTCCGTGAGAGCCCCATCAGGAAGCAGCATCCTCGAGCAACACAAATGGCATGCATGAGATGAAGAGAGTTCCATTCATTGTCTACACTATGCTACCCCAGATGAGGTAAACCAACTCTTAGAGAGATAAAGGCTGGAATCTTACATCATGTCTCCTTTCGTGGTGGAGATTGAATACTTCCCCAGGACAAAAGGATTCAAGATGCCAAAAATAGAGTCCTATGACAGGACTAAGGATCTAAAGGATCATTTACATCAGTACGTACAATATATGATCATATACTGTGACCCCGACGAGATGAAATCGAAGGCATTTCCAGGATACTTGACAGGACAGGCCCATGAATGGTTCAAAAGGTTTTCTCCACATTTCATCCAAAGTTTTGCTGATTTGGCCCAGCAGTTTGTCACATTTTTCATTGCAGCTTGGCCATTTCAAAGGAACGCTACTCATCTCCTCATAAAACAAAAAAGAGAAAAGAGACAGTGTTGGAATACATGAATAGATTTATGGACGGAGAAACAGGTTTTAAACACTGAAGACCATGTGGTTTTAACCTTGGTCGTAAGGGCCATAGAGAAAGGAGGTTTTATTCTAAAGTCAACAACAAACTTTCCAAAACCCTGGTAGAGTGCATGTAAGTGGTCTTCAGCCACTATCAGTGAGAAGAGGCAAATCAGATGAAGAGAGAGGCCGACAGGTGGGACAAAAAGGATTACAGTGATGACTGATCTAGTCTGAAGAGAAGGATATCTAGGACCGGATGGGTACTCGAGTTCTTGATCGACTGAGAAAGAGGGGAGCTTTGCAGGATAAGGACATCATTCCACTCAACCACTCCAAAACAAATATCTTATCCATCATGGAAAAAATAGCTTTTAAGGCTTTCACCCCTCATGAAAGGGCCCGGAGTTTTAGAAATTGAAACTTGTACTTCACGTACCACAAAGATGTCGGTCATGATATCAAAGATTGTCGAAAACTTAAGAAAGGAATTGACAGTCTAATTAGGGATAAAGTACTCATCCAGGTAGCAGACCAAACTGAAGGTCATCACTAGTATGGTCGCAGAAATTATAACCGACCTGGGAATGGAGACCAGGGCAGGAAAGGCATGGACAATAGACTTTCAGTTTGGTTCGGGCTAATTGGTTTTGTTGCTCGCCCCTACTTGTATATGTGATTTTCTTTCTTTGAATCATAAATTTAACATGGAATAATGGTAGGGGCCGTGGCCTGGTCCGAGAGAGATTTGATAGAGGATGTGCAACACCCAATTGGATGTATCTTTTTCCCCAAGACAAAGTCTTTCATCTATCTTTCGAACACTCCGACCATTTACATATCCAGATCCGTCTTAAGGATCTTCCTTCCTTTGGCAGGAAATGGCATGGCAGATCTATCCCTCGGTTTGATCCTACTTGGATCATGAATGAAGACTGTGAAGGGGTCTTGCAGCAGTGCTTGGCTAATACGCCCAATATTGACACCTCTCGTGAGCTTAACATGGCGATCATAAGCATTCGGGAGGAAATGCGTGCTTGGTCAAAAAATAAACATGGGCAACTTAAAAAATTAAAATCAAGAAGCTGAGCAAAGAAGTTGAATCCATCGGATGGTTAGCTCCCCCGACTCTAGATCGAGATCAGAAAATTATAATGCAAATTGAACACATTTCTAACATGGAGGAGGAATATTGGAGAATTCATGGAAAAAGCGATTTGCTCCGAAGAATGGACTGAAATACTTCTTATTTCCATCACAAATTAAGTATCCTCGAGGCATAAAAGAAATTGGATTACTTCTATCACCGATGATGGCGGCTTGGTACACACTGTTATGGAAAGCATGCAGGCTGTTGCGATTTTCTATTTCTAGAATATTTATTCGGGTCAAGGCTTCAACTTGGACATGCTTGTTGACCTAAATGTCTGACAGCTGAGTGAAAGAGAAAAAACACGGCTTGCTTCTCCCTTCATAGAAAAAGAGATTATCGCCACTCTACACCAAATGCCGCGGAAGAAATCTCTAGGCCCGGTTGGTCTCTGTATGATTTTTGTGAAGGAATATTGGCACATTTTGGGTCAAGAGGTTTTAAATGTTAGTTTTAACTGCGTAAACAATTGTGCCAACATGTCAGATATCAATCAAACTTTTATATCTCTGATTCCAAAGCTTAAAGACACATCTAAAGTGAAAGACTACCGCCCAATTAACCTATGAAATTCAACTTACAAACTTCTTTCTAGAACCGTTGTTAACAAAAAAATCATTGTAGATGAAGTGATTTCAGATAATCAATCGGCTTTTATCAAAGGTAGATTGATTTGGGATAATATAATCTCTGTTTTTGAAATCTTTCACAGCATGAAGACTAGTGCAGCTAGATATGACCGTCATATAGCCTTAAAACTCGATATGGCCAAGGCATTCGACAAAGTAGAATGACATTTCATTGAACGTATTTTTCGCTCAATGGACTTCCTAGGTTTCTTGTTTAACATTAGTATATGATGTATATCTTCCGTCTGCTACCGAGTTTTACTCAATGGAAGGCCGTCTACTCCCATCATACCATCTAGAGGAATTCTTCAAGGAGACCCTTTGTCGCCTTTTATCGTTATTATTTGCCCAGAAGGTCTTTCATCTGGTATAAAAATGGGATAACCTAATGGAAATAATGTTTATGTTACACATATAGGACAAGGGTCAACCCTTCGTTGGTCCTACATAATTTATTTTGCATTCCTGATTTTAAGTATAATCTTTTATCCTTACCTTCTTTTATAAATCATACAAAAGGTGTAGCTGTTTTTATGCTAAAAAGTGTGTTTCGCAGGACAAGAACAAGAAATTGATTGGTTCAGTTGAGTTACACAAAGGACTCTTGATAACGCTCTAAATGCACCATTAACCTTTATTTACCCCGAATTCTACTCTAGAGAATGTAGATAGGCCCATTATTGCGAAGGAATATATGTTAAACACTGAGTACATGTTCCTAAGTTCATAATTTTGCATCTATGTTATTATCCCGAATATTTGGTATTGTTTTGCCTTATTTTATGTATATATCAGGATGTAGCAAATCCAGAGCACTTGAAGATGGATCTGGATAAAGGAAAGAGTATTGGCCGAGTGGAGTAAGTCCAGGAAGAGACCTGCTGAAAGAAAAGAAGAAAATAAGGCCCAGTTTACCGTGGGCCAGGCCCGATAAACCGAGGGTCTTGGGGAACACGAAACAGAATCTGCCGCATCTACTAGGTGGGTTAGGGTTTATTTGAGTCATAAGTCGGCTAATGTATCTATATACGGCCGCAAAAAGTGATTGTATAATATTCTTCCATTATATTACCAAATTATTATTATTTCATTATACTATTTTGATGCAATAAAGTTCTTTTAAGCTTTTGGAGTTTAATTTCTGGTTTCCTTCCCTTCCTTGCCATCTCTAGCTTGAGTGGATCAAGCTAGATCTCCATTGTTGAAGGTGTGAAGCTTTGAACATTCCTTTATGTCTTTAATATGGTAGATCTACTTGTATTTATGTGTTTTAGTTGATCTTCATGTTTAACAACCCATAATTTACTTGAATTAATCTGAATTGAGCAATGTAGATTCCAAATTAAGAACCACCGCCCCGGGTAAATCGGCGGTCTATACCGATTTACCAAGGCAATTTTCGGTCACCTTAATCTGGAGATTCAGCGTTAGCTACGTTGATCGATAGGAATATTAAAACGAGAAATAGGTCTGGACAATCTAGTATTCGTAATTCGTAATTAACATAAATGACTGATAGTGAAGTGTTAATTAGGACATCGTCTTGATGGACCTTAGGAACGTGCTAGTCATAGTCGATAGTTACCTAGGCAGGTTAGCGGTATGGGTTAACGCTCAATACTGGCAATTCTATTTCTTCATGCGTATGGGCTATTACGGACCAATTAAGAAGGATAGCTTGTGTATAGATTGTCTACTGCCATTGTCGGAGTAGATAAGGTTAGGAGTTGTACCCTTAGCTAAAACTGCATTAAAAGCTCGATTAGTTTAAGGAAATTATGTGGGGAAGTAAACATAAGGAATAAATAAACCAAGTTAGTAGATATAAGGGATGAGGAAGGAATACCATGTTTCTTTTATGTTCATTGTTGGTCAATGACCACTTATGTCTTCTTGATTAGATTAGAATTGTTTATACTTAAGTTGCATTGTCACTGTGGTATCGACCTTGATTCGCATTTGCTATACTACGATTGACCTAGTACTTTTGCTAGTAAAATCGACGTAAAGCCCGCGACGAGATCAAGTTTTTGGCGCCGTTACCGGGGACAATGGACAACTTTAAGAATAAACAATTTTTAACTCTAATGAAGAATTTTTTGTTTTCTTTTAAATGTATTTTATTTTTGAGTCTTGAGTCATCCTGAATTAAACCTGCACTGTTTAATGCTAGAATAAGAAATTCTAGGCCCGGTTTACCGAGGGATACCCTCGATTTACCGAAGTCCAGAAAATCAAATTCTGACAGCCCTTGTGAGTCTGTGTATATCCGTGTTGATTTTAGTTAGTAGGTCCGCAACAGTTGGGTTTAATCCCAACTGAAGCGGAGGTTGCTAACCTTTTCTTTGTTTTCTTTTGTCTCTTTTGCTGGAAGATCGGGACACTTTAGAGATTCGGTCAAACAGGAGTTGAAAAGATAGACAAGTCAAACAAAATGCCCAGCAAAGTGTTAAACATCAAACCTATTTCCATGTATCCAGGATCAGCAATCAGAGAGCAATACGAAGCAGACAAAAAGCTTTTGGAAAAGGAAAAAGATGCACTTAAGCAGGAGCCTGAAGAGAGCTTAACGGAGTGCAACACATATCGTCCAGGTGAGTTCCCTCTTGAATTAATTGATGTATCATCTTTTGATTACGATTCCGATGATCCTGAAGAGGATCTGGACACTATGTTTTCTGAGCTTGAGGATTACGCAGACTCAAATACCGTAGTGAAGTTAGGAGACTCTGGGACGTTCCGACTCCCGATCTCTATAAACGGTGTATCAGTAGGTTTAGGTCTCTGCGACTCCGGCTCGAGTTGCAATATCCTTACTTTTTCCCTTAGTCAAAGGATTAAGATTGTGGTTATCATGGACCAAACTTGGTCCATGACAATTATTGATCGAACTAGAGATATGCATGCCGGTCTGCTGAGGAATTGTACGATTAAGGCAGGAGGATTCACGTTCCTAATAGGTTTTATGGTTATAGATGTATCAGAGGAGCCTAGTGCCGCAGTTCTATTAGGTAGACCTTTCTTAGCGGCCATCCGGGCGATCATGGACTTCGATAATAGGGAGACAACTTTGAGGACCAATAACGATGCCGTATCTATAAAGATCCTAGAGCCCCTAGATAATAGGCCGGAATGTTGCATGATGCCTTATGGTTATGGGGAAGTGAAAATCTTGGAGATAGAAGAGGATAGGCATAGAAACCGAGAGGTTCTAGTAGAAACCTGTGAGCAGGAATTCATGAGAATGCTGCTGAGAGAGAATGAAGAAAAGGGCCACGACCATACGGTCATGGAAGTTAGTGCTTCTACTAGGTGTAGTGAAATGGAACTTAAAATGGAAAATGTGGAATCCCTGAACGTAAAGGTTAAATCTCGAAGCAGGGGTAGACCTAGTGCACGAGCAAAAAGAGAAAAGTGTGCCAGGAGAAGAGCTCAAAAAGGTTCTACGACGGTAAAAACACCTAGAGTAAAGGTTTGGCGATTTAAAGCCCCGACCCCTGAGTAAGCGAGGATCTGAAGAAAGTCGAGCTGGCGACTATAAACTCGGAACTATTTATCTTAAACCTTTAGTTAGGATAGGAGTCAATAAAAGTAGCCGGATGAAATGACGAGCATTTTTTCATCCTACCGCACCCTTAGGCTTGAAACCGATGGTTGTTGGGAAGGTTGTTTTTACTCGTAATGGATTCTAGTGAAATATGTTAGGATTGAGTCGGAAGTAGCAACAAAAGAAGTAAGAAACTAATGATTTTGAGGTTTGGATTGAGTAGTAAGTTAATGTAAGGTGTGCAGAATAGGAGAGCAGAAAAATCTGAAGAAAATAGGCCCCAGTAAATCGGGAGTAACCCCCGGGTTACCGAACTAGGGTTTGTCAGTTTTTGCGTGTCAGATTAAAAATCAGACCTTTAGATGACACGTGATGGACACACGTTGCATCGGTCAGTCCACTAGTCAGAAAAACCGCCCTATTTTCCCTATTTTCCATCATTTCATCCTTTCCCACACTCCACCATAACTCCACCTCAATCCCATAAATGAAACCCCTCAATCCCCTCACCCTTATTACTCATCTACCTACTATCCCACCAAATCCTTCCACCTTCTATCATTTTTTCCTATAATAAGCACCATTCGATCTCCATTATTCACCATCTTCATCAATCATCTTCTTCCCCTTCACCACCAATTTCTCCATTTCTTCTTCTTCTACAAATCTAGGCCACTATCACCACCAAAATCTACCCTTTTTTCTTCCATTTAACCACCCAAAGCACCCTTCTTCCATCCTCTGTTGCTGAGTGGCACTGATGCAACAGTGTAGTTGTTGCAGTTCATCATCTTTCTTTATCAGTAAAACAGTCCTAGTAAGAACCAGACAAAATTAGCCGCGGTAAATCAGGACTATCTGCCGATTTACTGAGTGTCTCTTTTTCTGTTTCAGCATCATCTTTAGTCTATGTTATCATCAGGATAGCCCCCAAGTGTAGCATAACCGCTCGTCGTCCAAGTGGTCAACAGGTTGTATATGGAGATTCCACCCCTTAATCGATAGGGTTGAGCAATTTGATTCACTTGAGATTTATGAGTCGTTCAGCAGCCACTAGAACGGACGGCCTGTTTCATGTGAACACGGCGTAGACTTGGAGGACTGTGGCTCGATCTTGCCGAGAGCCATGAAAGTTCAAGATATTTTGGATATGGCGGAGGCACCATGCCGATTCAATGCTATGGTGGTGCGTGAATTTTATGCGTATGTGGCGCATAACCCCGGAGCTACATTTGCCATGATCCGAGGAGTACAACAAGAATTTACGATCGAAAGGATCAACGAGTACTACGGGGTACGCAATCCACCAGTGGGCCCAAATGAGTATACATCATCCACAGATGTGGATGATTTAGAGAGGATGCAGATGATCGCTAACTACTTCGGGTGGAATGGAAGAGCAATCCTATGGGAGCCCCCACCATCTTTTTGGAGAATGACTTATCCTATGATAGGAAGATGGTAAACAAATTTGTATGTTCACGCCTTCTGCCGTCCAAGCACACGTCATATGTCACACCAAAGAGGGCGGAGTTGATGTTCTATCTGGAGCAGGGATCTCCAGT
Organism: Gentiana straminea; assembly: GCA_036785695.1. Lineage (NCBI taxonomy): Eukaryota > Viridiplantae > Streptophyta > Magnoliopsida > Gentianales > Gentianaceae > Gentiana > Gentiana straminea. The sequence continues at coordinate 7,499,690 of JAVUPR010000299.1, read as the reverse complement.
CATTATTGGCTTATTGATGCACAGCCGCATTCATGGATTGTCAAGGATTCCGAGTGAGAGTAGTTGCCTTATGGGCCTATGATTGACATGTTTCCTACGGAGGACGAGGTTCCAGTTCTAGTCAGTGATGATTGGGAAAAGCCTGAACCGAAGATCAGTTCACAGTCAGTTTTGAGAGTAACCAGACAGGTGGGTCCAAGAGCTGAGAGAGAGCATACTCCAGTACTAGGAGGACCTCGATCCTAGAGAGCCTTGATTGAGGAGAACGCACGAGAAATTCCGAGTCTGCATAACAAAATGGATCGTATTATAGACTTTTTAGGCGTTCCTCCTTCGACCCCACCACCTAGGATTGCCCCACGTCACGCAGTGTCTTCCTCCACCACTGCTGCCTCAAGTTCTAGACCACCTCCCGGTTTTGAGCATAGAGATGACTGGGATGAGTATTTTGACGAGGACTAGTTTTCTTTCTTTTTATTGTTGTTATTTTCAATTTCTTGTCTTTTCTTTTATTTCCTTTCTAGTACTGTAGCAGATTTTATGATAATAATATAATGATTTTGTGGGCTTAATTTATTTGGAGTTATTTCATTTCTCTTTTACTGCCGCGATATTATTATACGGTTTGTTGTCACCCAATTCTTCTTGGATTGTTTGCGATACTTAGCGCAATTTTTTTTTTCAAGGCCTACTTACATCCGCCCATTGCAATTTAGAAGATCATGTTTCTTACTTGGATCCACGCTTAACCGAAGCTAAGTTCCTTTTCATTTTATATTCTCATTGAGGACTATGTTTCGATTAACCGGGAGGTAAGGGACGTCATTTTGCTTTTAAACATTATATTCCAAATTGTTAGATTATCTTGATTCTCTTGATGCATTTTTCACCACATAGACTTTTGAATTATTCTAAGCAAGAATCTTGAGCTAATTAATGATATCTTTGTTTCACAAAGCTTATGTGAGAGTCATGTTCACTTTTAAAATAGTGACAAATTATTCATACATTCTGTTATGAACCACACTTTTTTATCACGTATGACTCGATTCTTCAGTATGTCGTGTAGATGAAACATTATACGATTTAGTATGGTAGAATGAGCATGTGTTATGACTGAATGAAGTAGTGACTTATTAATGGTGATTTTGCCTTTAGCATTCAATTTTTTAGCACGCGATCTGAGTGAGAATATTTAGAGTAGACGAAGAGTTATCCTAGACCAGGAATCGATATTTGTCGATGGATATACTTTAACCCCTTGTTGTAAGAAAAGGGTAGCAACTTGAGTGCCAATCAAGGTACACCAGGGCAAACAATCTTGCAAGTGAGAGCGAAAAAAATGAGAAATCTGCCCAAACAAAAAAAAACAAAAAAGAAAAAAATATATCTAATAAAGGCAGTGAGGGAAGCAAACTCATAGCAAAAAGGGCATGACCCACACATAAAAATGAAACAAACGAGGACCTAAGAGTGATACTCGGTCCCTAAGTCTGTCCGGCCCAAGTAAGATTCCATGTTATTTGCCTAAGTCTGAAAGTAGGAGGAGCGAGTGTGCACATTGGTAAGTAATGATTGCGGGGTCTCCATAACTTCAATGTTATCTTGAGTACAATATCACAAAAGATTTATCACACGACACATTGATGCATTGGTAGGCGATGAGTAATGGGGGTCTTATGGAGTGATGCATGATATGTGTTTGACCAAAATACTGGTTGATATAATGTGATTCTGCATGCATGACTAATGATTGAGAGTCATTGCACACACACATTGGTTCATGGCATGAATATTGTCTAATGTGTGACTTATGGATCTTCTTCTCGCCAGCTGCTATTGTTTTGTTTTAATGTAAAACAGGTGCTGCAAATTTTGATTAGTTTGTTTTGTTTTATTTTTAGTTGATTTCTATATTATGAATAGTTAGTGATAGATTTGTGTGAATAACAAAAGCAATTGTCATTGAGTAAACACGAATCATTACAAGGAGTTTATATAGCTAGCCACAAGGCTATAAACGTAAATACAAAAATAATTAAATATAACTATCGTCTAATACGCTCCCTCAAGCTGACGGCGATGTGCGAAGGCCAAGCTTGGAAATGAAAGTAGAAAAGGATAAACGTGGCAGCGGCTTGGTGAGAACATCAGCCAACTGATCAGCAGTAGCTACACGAGCAACGCGAACAAGTCCTCTCTCAACATGCTCACGAATGAAGTGATAATCGATAGCAACATGCTTCATGCGCGAGTGAAACACTGGATTGGCGCTTAACTGAAGAGCACCTAAATTATCACAAAAGATCACTGGTGTAGTCTGAACCGAAAAACCAAGATTTGCAAGCAGATAGGTCAACCAAGCAATCTCTGCCGCAGTGTCAGCAACACATCTATATTCAGCTTCGGTGGACGAACGAGAGACTGAGGTTTGCTTCTTGGAGCTCCAGGAAATCGCATTCCTACCCAAGAAGACTATATACGCAGAGGTAGAAGTATAACCAGCTTCCCTAGTCCCCCCTCCCCAATCAGAATCAGAGAAAGCATGCAGAGCCAGCGGCGAATCCTGATATAACTGCAGACCCATAGTGGCGGTGCCAGACAAGTAACGCAACACACGTTTGACTAACATTTAATGGTACTCAGTCGGTGCATGCATAAACTGAGCCAGCTTATTAACGGCGAACTGAATATCAACCCGTGTAAAGCATAAATACTGTAAAGCCCCCAAGATTTGACGGTACTGAGTAGGATTTGAAAAAGCTGGAGAGACAACAGGATCACCAGAAAAGGCATCAGCAGGCATAGGCGTGGAGACTGGCTTGGATTCCTCCATATGAACCTGAGATAGTAACTCACGAGTGTACCTGGTTTGCGTGAGGAGCATGCCCAGAGCAGAATGTGTGACCTCAACCCCCAAGAAATACGATAAGAGACCTAGATCCTTAATAGAGAACCTAGAGCCAAGCTGATCAATAATACCCTAAACCTACTCAGCAGAGCTACATGTAACAATAATGTCATCGACATAGACCAAGAGCATAGTAATACTGGTGGACGTGCGACAAACAAACAACGATGAATCAGCAACCGAATTAACAAAACCCATAGTAAGAAGAAAAGTTTTAAGCTCATGGTACCATGCACAAGGTGCCTGCTTAAGGCCATAAATTGCCTTACAAAGCTTACACACAAATGTGGGTTTTGTAGCATCCTCAAACCCAGGCGGTTGACTCATATAGATATCTTCAGCTAGTGTCCCCTGCAGGAAAGCATTATTGACATCGAGTTGGCGAAGGCACCAACCCATGGAAACCGCAATACTAAGAACAATGCGAATCGTAATGGGCTTAACGACAGGACTAAAGGTCTCAAAGTAATCCAAACCAGGCCGTTGGGTAAACCCTTTGGCAACCAGTCGAGCCTTGTACTTGTCAATCGAGCCATCTGGTTTCCGCTTAATTCTGAACACCCACTTACAGCCAATAATATTCAAATCAGACGACGGGGGAACTAAGGACCACGTATCATTGCGAAGAAGCGCACTATACTCGTCAGACATCGCAACACACCACTGCGGACACTGCAAGGCCTGCTTAAGGGTAGAGGGCTCGGTTTCAAGGTAGCGGTTTTGTAACTGAGCTTGAAGGTTGAAGATGGTACGAGGTTTGTATATTTGGTTTCGAGAGCGAGTTGTCATAGAATGTTGTGGTGGTGGGGGAGGAGGCGGAGGAGCGGGGGTGGAATCACTGCTGGAGGCATGGGATGAGGGAACAGGAGATGGAGACAAAGAAGGGCTATCGGATGGAGGAGGAGAGCTCTCGGGTTGGGCATTTGTGCTCTCGGTTAGGGGGCTTTCCGTGGGGGGAGGGTGATGGACTGGAACAGCAGCGGGTTCATAGTACTCAGGAGGTAATAAAGCAGATAGAGGGGGTACAGATGGGTCTATAGGAGTGGTAGCAAATGGGAATATATCCTCCACAAAGCGAACATCGCGTGATGTATACAGACGGGACGCAGATAGATCATAGCAAAGGTAGGCACTTTGAGTGAGGGAGTAGCCAAGGAAGACGCAAGGTTTAGAAGGGGACTCAAGTTTGTGATTATTATACGGTTTAAGCCATGGATAACACAGACACCCAAAGACTCGAAGTTTGGAATAATTAGGAGGATCCGAGAAGAGTTTAAGATGAGGGGAGAGCATGTCAAGATTTTTGGTAGGCATGCGATTGATGAGATAGACAGATGCACCGACAGCATATGACCAATAGGTGATCGGCATGGAGGCATGAGAAAGAAGAGTTAAGGCAGTTTCAGTGATGTGCAGATGACGTCGTTCAGAGATACCATTGTGCTGAGGTGTGTAGGTGGGCGACGTGAAGTGAGAGATGCCGTGGGCAGCAAGGAAGGGGCGCAGTTTTATATACTCTGTTCCATTTTCAGAGTAAAGAGTTTTGATAGGAGTATCTAACAATTTTTCGACATATGTTTTAAATTTGACAAAAGTGGAATAAACATCCGATTTATAAGCTAACGGGTATAGCCACATGAAGCGAGTAAAATGATCAACAAATAAAACATAATACTTGAAACCATCAACTGGATGTCCAAACATCTGAATAAATGACCTCCAAAGGTTTAACGGTACATAATGTGGAATCAGAAAAAGGGAGCCGGTGGCTCTTATTACAAAGACAGGAATCACAATAAGTAGAAGAGACAGAAGATAATTCTAAAAAATTATTCTTTGCAAGATTTTGAATGACAAGAAAAGCTGGATGGCCGCAGCGACGATGCCAGGTAGTAGCAGAGGCTTTGGACGCAGAGAAGGCGAAGAGAGCTTTTGAAGACCACAGATAGGCCCCATCACTGACTTGTCCCTGGTGGAGGCATTTGCCCGTCTTCAAATCCTTCACAAAAAACGAGTCAGGTAAGAATTCAATAGATACAGAATTATCACTACAAAACTTTTGGACCGAAAGCGATTGCGGGAAAGAGAAGGAACACAAAGGACATGATTCAATTTAAAGGAAGAGAGAGGTAGAGCCAATGTGAGTGATAGCCAAGGAGCTGCCATCACCAATGACTATACGATCCGTACCTTGATAAGGGGAGTGAAGAGAGAGCAGGCTGAGCTCCTGTGTCATGTGGTGAGAAGCACCACTGTCAAGCATCCAAGGAGCAGAGGGATCAGAGTATGGCACAGGATAACTGGAAGAAGCATGCTGAGCAACATGAGCGTGGGGAGGCTGAGGAGGCCGTGAGCTGGCTTGGTTGCGGGGTGGACGGGGAAGATTGTTGTAGAGGGGATAAGTGGTGCAGCGAGTAGCAACATTACCCTGAACACCACAGAGTTGACAGAAGCCTTGATAGCCTTTGGAATTACGAGTAGGGGTACTTTTGGAGGAGTGGTTGGGGGAAGGGGAGGGTTGTTGGGGTCTCGGGTAGGGGGTTGGGGGTTGCGGCATGAGGGGTTGTGGGGGCCGAGGTGGTTGGGGATAGGGGTAATAGGATGTATTGGGAGAAACATGCATGGGGCGGGGTTGATGGTAGGCAGGGAAAGCAGTATACGCAGGGGGTGTAACAGACTGACCTTGTGCAAGCGACGCTTCATGCATTAACAATTTTTCATGTAACAATGGCATAGCAATAGTATCATCACGAGCCTGAATAGCACTCACAAGATCCTTATAGTCACTACCAAGATTTTTTAAAATGATCTCAACTAATTCATCATCAGGCACTTTAGCATCTAGAGACGCTAGATCATCCACAACAGTTTTAATGGCAGTGAAATATTGAGAGATTGACATTGTACCTTTAGCAATGGAATGTAAACGCAGCCTGAGGTGTCTAACACGACCCTTACTCTGTTTCCCATACGTATCAAGAAGAGTGTCCCAGGCATGTTTCGAATCGGTCGTATGTTGAATCGTAACCATATAGTCCTTGTCAACCGAACCCAAAAGCAAGTTATGGATCAATGCATCCTGCTGTATCCATTGTAAATAAGCCGGATTGGGGGTGACGGTACCGGCGGCAGTGGGAATTGTTGGTGGCGGTTTGGGTGTAGCGCCGGTCACATAACCCATGAGTCCATGACCTGTGAGCAAGGTGGTCAATTGAAGCTTCCAAGCCGTGAAATTTTTGCCATCGAGCTTGATTGGAGCGTTGACAGCCGGGTTAAGGGAGCTGACAGCAGCGGCGGCTGAGAGAGAAGCAGCCGCAGTAGCACCAGAGGTGGCGGAGGAGGCAGCGGATTTGGCCATAGCGGCTGCGTGTAGTCGGCGGCAGCAAGCAGTTTGGCTGCGGCGGTGAAGAGGGAGAGGACGACTAGGGAAAAATTTGTTTAGGGATCAGAAGCTCTGATACCATGATAGATTTGTGTGAATAACAAAAGCAATTGTCATTGAGTAAACACGAACCATTACAAGGAGTTTATATAGCTAGCCACAAGGCTATAAACGTAAATACAAAAATAATTAAAAATAACTATCGTCTAATAGTTAGTTTTTCTATTCCAGTTGATTGATTGTTGAACCCTCGATTTCATGTGGTTGTGAGGTCTAAACTTTTTTCTACTCGTTTGATTGTTTTAGTATTTATCTATTTTCTGATTTACAATAGAGGATTAGAATTATTCGTTTAATTGTTGGCGCGTGATGATTAAGTGACTATTTTGATCTAGTACCAAATCCACATTTGGCGGTTGCCATAAAAGATTGGGTTGTAGTGGTAAACAACACATTACCTGCCGGTTCGTAGCCCGTAGGATTCCCTGTTGTGGAAATAGACAATCTAGGTTAAAATTAGTCCGGTTGGGTTAATACCTTGAATTGGGTCTCTCAAACCTTAATGCTTCCGGGATTCCACACTCTTATGACCGTGTCTAGGGGTGTCTTCCGGTTAGAGAATAATTAACGACCGTGTCTTGATTATCGAATTTAGGAGAGATTGGTCACTTGACGGTTGTCGGTGACTATAACCAATTTATTAATAATTTGACGAGACATCCTTGAATCGATGATCAATCGAGTAAATCGAGAGGCATGATCCTTCATCCTAGCTATGTGAGGCACTGTTCTTTTCGCTTTCTTTGCTCGGGACGATCAAAAGCTAAGTGAGGGGTAGTTGATAACGCTCTAAATGCACCATTTTAACCTTTATTTACCTTAAATTCTGCTATAGAGAATGTAGATAGGCCTGTTATTGTGATGGAATATATGTTAAACACTGAGTGCATGTTCCTAAGTTCATAATTGTGCATCATTGTTATTATCCCGAAGATTTGGTACTGTTTTGCCTTGTTTTTTGTATTTTTTAGGATGTAGCAAATCTGGAGCACTTAAGGATGGTTCTAGATAAATGAAAGAGTATTGGGCTGAGTGGAGTAAGTTCAGGAAGAGACCTGCTGAATGAAAAAAAATAAAAACAGGCCCGGTTTACCTTGGGCCAGGCCCGATAAACCGAGGGTCTTGGGGAACGCGAAACTGAATCTGCCGCATCTACTAGGTCGGTTAGGGTTTATTTGAGTCATAAGTCGGCCAATGTATCTATACAAGGCCGCAGAAATTGATTGTATAATATTCTTCCATTATGTTACAAAATTATTATTATTTCATTATACAATTTTGATGCATTCAAGTTCTTTTAAGCTTTTGGAGTTCATTTTCTGGTTTCCTTCTCTTCCTTGCCATCTCTAGCCTGAGTGGATCAAGCTAGATCTTCATTGTTGAAGGTATGGCGCTTTGAACGATCCTTTATGTCATTAATATGGTAGATCTACTTGTATTTACGTGTTTTAGTTTATCTGCATGTTTAACAACCCCATAATTTACTTGAATTAATCTGAATTGAGCAATGTAGATTCTTGATTAAGAACCACCACCCCCGATAAATCGACGGTCTATACCGATTTACTGAGGCAATTTTAGGTCACCTTAATCTAGAGATTCAGCGTCAGCTACGTTGATCGACAGGAATAATTAAAACGAGTAATAGGTCTGGCCAATCTAGTATTCATAATTCATAAATTAACATGAAGGACTGTTAGTGAAGTGTTAATTAGGACATCGTCTTGATGGACCCTAGGAACGTGCTAGTCATAGTCGATAGCTGCCTAGGCGGGTTAGCGGTATGGGTTAACACTTAATACTTGAAATTCTATTTCTTCATACTTATGCGCTATTACGGACCAATTAAGAATGGTAGCTTGCGTATTGATTATCTACTGCCATTGTCAGAGTAGATAGAGTTAGGAGTTGTACCCGTAGCTAAAACTGAATTAAAAGCTCGATTAGTTTAAGGAAATTATGTGGGAAGTAAACATAAGGATTAACTAAACCAAGTTAGTAGATTGAAGGGATGGGGAAGGAATACCATGTTTCTTTTATGTTCAGTGTTGGTCAATAACCACTTATATCTTCTTGATTAGATTAGAATTGTTTACGCTTAAGTTGCATTGTCTCTGTGGGATCGACCTTGATTCGCCCTTGCTATACTACGATTGACCTAGTACTCTTGCTAGTAAAATCAACGTAAGGCCCGCGACAAGATCAACTCTATGCCATGGATCATCCAATTAGACATTTTGTTGCTAATGTTGTAGTTAATAAAACTTTGTCTGATAGACTAGATGATGCTCTTTTGTGGCATTACAGACTAGGACACTTGCCAGATAAAAGACGAGTAGTTATTAGTTCAAAGTCTACTGATGTCAAATTTTGTAACCATGATATTTGTTATGTCTGCCCTATGGAAAAGTTAAAGAAAAATATCTTTCCATTAAGTACAAATGATGCAAATGTTTTTTTGATCATGTTCATATGGATATTTGGGGTCCTTTGAAACAATATACTGTGAATGAACAACAATATTTCCTTATTGTTGTAGATAATTTTTCTACATTTACTTGGGTTTTTCTTATGAGGCATAAATCTGAAGCTTTTGATCGTGTTAAATCCTTTGTTAAATTTGTTTCTACTCAATTTCATAAAATTATTAGATTCATTAGTTCTGACAATGGAGCTAAGTTTCAGCTTACTTACTTTTATGTTCAGCAGGGCGGCATACATCAGACATCATGTGTCAGCACACCTGAACAGAATGGTATAATTTAAAGGAAACATCAGCATTTGCTGAATGTTTCCAGAAGTCTGAGATTCCAGAGTAATTTACCCATTAATGATTGAGATTTTTGCCTTTTACATGCTGTAAAACTAATGAATGCCACACCTACACCACTGCAGAAGGAAATCACTCTACATGAGGTGCTTTATGGCACCAAACTAGACTATTTTGTGTTTAAAGTTTTTGGATGCTTATTTTTTCTTGCACACTTTACAGAACAAAATTTGATTCCAGATGTAGGACATGGGTCTATCTTGAAAACTCAAACACTTCCAATGGTGCAATTCTCTTGGGCATTACCAACAAAGACATCTATGCACCTGAACTCACACAATTGAGAAGATCCATAAGGATAAGGAAATCTCCAACCTTTTATCAAGATGGTGCTCTACAGTTCAGCAGACCCCACACCTACTGAGTGAGGTCATGAATCTGGACAAACTTTTAGAAGAATATATCAGATTCATTAATGCCATTGATGTTGTGAAAGAACATAATACATGCAATCAAGCTACCAAGCATGATGGGTGGAAAGAAGCAATGCAAAAAGAGATTGAAGCTCTACAAAAGACTCATTCCTGGGAAGTAGTTGATCTGCCCCCAGGCAAGAAGCCTATTGGGTGCAAATAGGTATATAGAATCAAGTACAATCCTAATGGTTCGGTAGAGAGATACAAGGCTAGACTAATAGCAATAGACTACACTCAGACATATGAAATTGATTATCAAGAAACCTTTTCCATTGTAGTCAAAATTACAACAGACAGGACTTTACTTGCAGCTGCAGCAGAAAATAATTGGCATCTCCATCAGATGGATGTTAATACTGCTTTCATACATAGAAATCAACATGAATAAGTATACATGCAACTGCCCTCAGACTGTGCAGAAACCAAACCAAATCAATTTTGTAGACTAACCAAATCCTTGTATGGACTAAAGCAAGCCAACAGACAATGGAATTGCAAATTAACTTAATTATTGGAAGCCCAAGGATTTATTCAGTCCAAAAATGACCAAAATTTATTCACTAAAGGGTCAGGACAATCTTTTATTGCTTTGCTGGTATATGTAGATGACATCATAGCAGCTAGCCCTAGAGAGCAATTGATTCAGCAAGTCAAGGATGCCCTACATCAGCAGTTCACCATTATAGATCCTGGAAAATTGAGATATTTCCTAGGTATTGAGGCAGCTAGAACTCCTGCAGGTATTTCCATTTCTCAAATAAATTACACACTCAACCTCCTAGAAGAATATGAATTTTTGGGAGCTAAACCTGCTACGACACCTATGGAGTCCAAACAGACCTCACAACATGGCGATTCACCACTTTTTGAGGATAATGCTGCATACAGATCATTAGTGGGTAAACGAATATACCTCACTTTTACCAAACCAGATATTGCTATTGTAGTTCAGCAGCTAAGTCGATTTCTGGACACTCCTATAGAAAACCACATGAAGGCCGCACTTAGACTACTAAGGTATTTGAAGGCAAATCCTGGTCAAGGAATCTTGTTTCCAGTAGAAAATAATCTTGTCATAAAGGGTTTTACAGACAGTGATTGGGCTGGTTGCCCTAAAACAAGAAAATTGGTCTCAAGCTACATGATGATTTTAGAAGATGCTCCCACCTCTTGGAAGGCAAAGAAACAAACCATTATAGAAAGAAGTTCATCAAAATCTGAGTACAGGGTTATGGAAAATATAGTTTGTGAACTCTATTGGTTGATTTACATCCTACAAGTTTTGAAAAATCATGTTCAGATGCCTGTTGTGTTGTTCTATGACAATTCAAGTGCTATGCACATTGCTCGTAATTCTTTGTTTCGTGAAAGAACCAAACATATTGAGATTGACTATCATGTTGTAAAAGACAAAGTCAAATATAGACTTGTCAAACTCCTTCCAATCAACAGAAAAGAATAAATTGCTGACATCCTCACCAAGGCTCTAGATGCAAGTATCTTCTTCTATTTGTTGGACAAAGTAGGCATTACAAAGATTTTTCAAAGTTCCAGTAGTTGAAGGAAGTTTTTTGAGTTCAAGCTGATCACGTACCATTCTCAGCTTTAGGGGGTGTTACAGTATATAAATCTAAAGGAAGTATGCAGATTGAAAGTCAGCTGGACAACTGAAGACTCAGCAGTCTGTTGAGGTAGTCAGTAGACCACTTGGCAGAAAAATGGTTATTCTGTTATAGTTTGTTGTAACCATTGTAACTTACTTTTAACTGATCGATGAGGTGTATGAAGTTATAAATACCCAATGATCAGTAGCATTGTAACTTAACTTGTTGATTTTAGTTCATCAATAATAATTCCGTATTTTTCTTTACTTTTTGTTTGTAATTCTACAAACTTCAACAACCTACAATTATATCATCTACATATACTAAAAGTGCAATAAAAGAGGATCCTTGTCCCTTGGTGAAAGGTTGTGATCATTAGGAGACTGTATGTAACCATATTGTATTGTCTTAGTTTGGCATTCCAGTGCTACTAGCCTACTTTAATCCATAAAGGAATTTATTCAGTTTGCAAACAGAACCTGTAGTATTCAGAACAAGGGGATGCTTCATGTACACTTCCTCATTTAGATCACCGTGTAAAAGGGCATACATCTAAATGATGTAAATGCCAATTCTGCAAAGATACTAGACTGAGAAACAACCTAATTGTAGTGATCATAGCCTACTGGAGAGAAGGTGTCTAGGTAGTCTATTCCTTCAGTTTGTGTGTAGCCCTTAGCAACGGGTCTTTCTTTGTATCTTTCTATGTTGCCATCTGACTTCCACTTGATTTTGTAAACCCACTTACAACCTATAGGAACTTTTACTAGGGGTAGAGTTACTAAGGACCGGTATTAGTCTTGTGTAAATCATCCAATTCTAGTTGCCTGGTTTTTTTCAATTCTGGATTTTGAAATTCTTGTTTATGTAGAAGGATCTTGATCAGCAGATATATTGTATATAACAGAGGCATAGCAATCTAAAATGTGATCATGGGAGACCACACTCTGAATGGTGTATGGAGTAGTGCCTCTTGAAGCCAAATCAATCTGGTAGTCTTGAAGATATTTAGGCGGTTGCCTTGTTCTTGTAGGTCTGCCTTGGGTTTCTGAAGAACCAGTAGGATGATGATGAACTATAGGACATGTAGTAGGGACAACAGTAGAGCTATCTACAGTGAGATAAGCCACATCTTCAAATTTAGAGACTGTTAAAACAGTGGCAGAAGTAGGAGAATGTTCAGCAAAGGGAAACTTATCCTCATGGAAGATAACATCTCTGGATATGAGCACTTCTTGAGTATTGGCATCTAACAACAGGCAACCTTTTCTATGAGCAGGAAACCCTAGAAAAACATATTTCCTACTCCTAGCCTCAAACATGCCCCTGTCTTGTTGATTAGTAGAAACAAAAGGTAAACAACCAAATACTTTGAACAAATGATAGTTAGGGGGACTTATTGTATAGTAAACATAAGGACATTTATCTTGAAAATTAGGGGTAGGGGGTACAGTTAATAAAAAGAGCAACATGTTGCAAAAAAAGCCCCAATATGGCATAGGTGTGTGTGAATGAAATCTTAATGCCCTTGCTATGTTTAACAAGTGTTGGTGTTTCCTTTCTAATATACCATTTTGTTGAGGAGTATTAACACAATAGGTTTCATGTATGATGCCTCTCTCACTATAATATTGTTTCATATCAAATTCTAAACCAATAGCTTATATAATTACCTTTATAGAAGAACCAAATTGATTTAGAACTGTATTACAGAATGTTTGGAGAGTAAAGTTCTAGTCTCAGATTTAGATTTCATCAGGAAAACCCATACAAACCTAGTACAATCATCAACAATTGAAAGAAAATAACAATCACCATTAAGCATAGGTACCCCATTAGGGTTGCATAAATCAAAATGCAACAAATCAAAAGCTTTGATAGAAACAGAATTAATAATAGGAAAATTAAGCCTTTTATGTTTAGCTAGGCGACATATCAAACACTCATGTTCAAGGGGTAATTTGACATCAGAAATAGAATGTTTTAAAACTTTCCATCTTTGATTACATAAGTTCTCTATCCATTAATGCCAAAGTAAGGACTGGGAGACACTATTACAAGTAGCTGGACTCTGCAAAGATGAAGCAGATTGCGAAAGATCAGCAGATAGAATGTATAAACCATTATGAACACTAGCTGAACCATTTTTGTTTTGTAGTTTGGTATTCTGCACAACACAATGGTTATGAAAAAAAGACAAAGAAATCCCTGCACTAAGAGTTAGCTTTCTGACAGAAAAGATTATAGGAAAATGAAGGTACACAAAGCACATATGTGATAATTAAGTGACTATTATGTCTAACCTGCCCTATGTGTGTGATAAAAACTATCGAACTAGTGGGTAAAGTGACTGTGACATTGTGTACAGGCACAACATGCACCATAATAGACAGTGAAAAAGTTATATGATCAGTGGCACATGAGTCCATTGTCCACTTATGAATTTTGCATGCTGACTGGACATCAGAATGAACATTACTGATCTACCACAATGAGTACATTAATTGCACCTTTCTAGATTGATTAATAAAAAAACACCTCTGCTAGACCCTCTACCATAAGCAGACTAATTCTGTCTAGCAAAGGCTAAAGAACCAGATTCTTGAGGGCCAGAAGAAATACCAGATGAAGCACTCAAAGCATCTGTACCATTCTTGTTAGAAGAATAGGAAAACTGACTCTTATGTTGAAGGGCCATAGAATCACTGTTTTAACTTAAGGGAGGGGATTAGACATCAAAACTTGAGATTTGACATTGCTAAAAGTATCATTTAACCCTTTCAAGAAATGGATCACAATATCAGTCTCACTATATCTTCTATAAACAGCTCTAGCATCACAACAACAGGGAGGGGAAGGCCTTGGAAAGGTATACTGATCCCAAAAACCTTTCAACTTGGTGAAATAACTAGTAACCGAAAGTGAACTTTGCTTAGTAGAGTAGATTTCTTCAACCAAGTTGGATAACCTATAAGCATTTCCAGTGCTAAAACGATGATTTAAGTCTACCAAAACCTCCCTAGGAGTCGGTAACCATATGACCTTTTGCACAATATCATTATCCAAAGAATTTATTATCCAAGTAGTAACTGAATCATTGCATTGTGTCCATGCCTCATAATTGTTAGGAAATCACTAGTTTAATGCAGCGTAATTTAAAATTTTGATTTCCTTTTCCAAGATCGTCTTCGTTTAATACATTAAACACGTTAAGTAGTTTGACGGTATATACCTTGGATGATCTACAAGATCAAAGCTTCGACCGTCCACAGAGAGTAGTACTATGCGCAAGCCATCCACGCATCCAGCCTCTATCGATAATCCACACGAACTCCTCGCCGGAATCCTCCTTGGATTGCTATCAGAAAAATCCGGCTGCTAGACCGGCCTTTTTCTCTCTCTCTCTAACTCTCTATTGGAAGCTCTCTATTTTACTCAAGAACTATTAGTTCTTGGAATTGTAATCATACAAAAGAGCTAGCAAACCTCTTTCTTATATAGAAGAAAGTGGCGCCCCAATGATGCCCTAATCTGATTAGGAGAAGCTTCCTAGAAGATAGATGAAAAAGAAAAACATTTTCCCAATAAAATAAGGAAAATCACTTTAATTGATTTATCTTTTTATTATAATATCTTATATTAAATAAAAACTAAATATTTTCAATATCTTATATTGAATATATTTATCTTATTGCCATAAATCTATTTTTCCAAAATCAATTAATATCGATTGTTAATATTATGGTAATCTTATTAATTAAAGTGCACAATCCAAGTGAATCTTATACCCGTAGATGTGGCGCCCCAAATTGCCAAATATTGGCATCTGGAATATTCTTTAATTAATATAATTTATGTATAATTAATATCTTGTTTTTTATTTATTCATAATAGATAAATATCACTCTATTAATTTACCACTATAACCTTTATAGTCTAGAGATAAACTTTCCTTATTTGGTCATCAACTATAACCGCATTTTAATCCGACTCGATGTTCATATGTGTGTGACCCGATAGGCTTCCGAATATGTTGTCCATTGATACAAAGTGCAAATTACAAAAATGCCATTCATACCTAACGATCATGGGATAGCGTCTAGCAACACACCGTGACCCTCAATCATCGGAAGAGTCAAATGCAATGACATGTGAAACAGTTACCGTGTAGTTACAATCCTACCGCGGTAATAATATCCATACGATCGTATCTCGAGTGTCAGTACATTAACGATCGTATCTTATAATCTGGATATCATGCTCTCTCGGAATAACACATTTACTCCCACTTTGCAAAGATTCTCGAGAGTTAGACATTCCTTATAAGAAGGCCATTTTGGATATTCATTCCAAATCATAAGATACGCGATTCCTGGAAGAACTAACATGTATACTCCGCATGCTTCAATATCACACCCAATCACTCGCGCATGATCACCCCGTGGCTAAGGGAAATCTCTATAGTGTCAAAGCATGACAATCCACACCGTGATGCCATGTAGGCTCCGGTCTTAAGGATAATTACACAACCGCCACATAGTGTGACACTTAATGTAAGTGTGTTAGTCTAACATACGCATTCTCTAATAAACATCCACGTACAGTCCAAGTGTCTCTACACATCGATAGACGCGATCTATCCCAATCTTTAATAAGATAGAAGATATCTGATACATGCTAGTCTAATCATACTATCAAATTCCCATTTGACAGTACATACGACTAGAGACATTTAAGTATCAAACTCATTAAAGCTATTAGAGATCTCATCAACCACAATCACTATCATGGTTTCTCTATCACAGTTTGACACTAGGGACGTTACTATATATATAAAACCAATAACATGAAGATAAACAATATATAATAACAAAAGTGCTTTTATTGATCATAATAAAGTTATTATATGAACTAAAATAGACGGTAAAAGACCCGACCCGGTCGGATCCGGTCCAACCCGATTGGGTTTAGGACAACTTTTCAACAATCTCCCACTTGGCCTAAAGCCAATCACCCATATGCCTAAGCCCATGCATGTGAACATGTTTCTCATGCTTTGCATGTGACAACACCTTGGTTAATGGATCAGCTATGTTATCATCCATGTGGACTTTCTCTATCTTTACATCTCATCTATCTACTATCTCTCTAATCAAGTGATAGCGCCGTAGCACATGTTTGGACTTCTGATGAGACCTTGGTTCCTTTGACTGAGAAATCACTCCATTGTTATCATAGTACAGTGGAACTGGGCCTTCAATGGAGGGAACCACACCAAGTTCAGTAATGAAATTCTTCATCCAAACTGCTTCATTTGCAACCTCTGAAGCTGCTATGTATTCGGCTTTCGTTGTAGAGTCTGCAGTAGTCTCCTACTTGGAACTCTTCCAGCTCACTACTCCGGCTTTAAGCGTGAAAAAAAATCCAGACTATGACTTCAAGTCATCCTTTTTAGTTTGAAAATTGGCATCTGTATAACCTGATAAAACTAAATCATCATTCCCGAAAACCAGGAACATATCCCTAGTACGCCTCATGTACTTGAGAATATTCTGGATAGCAATCCAGTGACCATCACCTGGATTAGACTGTTACCTTCTAGTCATACTAAGAGGGTACGAGACATCCGGTCTGGTGCACAGCATGGCATACATGATAGACCCGATAGCAGAGGCGTAATGGATCCTACTCATTTGTGCCCTATCCTCCTCTGTCTTAGGACACATTTCCTTTGACAGGTAGATCCCATGTGACATGGGCAGCAATCCTCTCGTGGACTGCTCCATGCTTAATCTCTTAAGCAACTTGTCTCTGTAGGTGGATTGTGACAGACCAAGCAACCTCTTAGATATATCTCTATAGATCTTGATTCCTAGAATATAGGCTACTTCACCCAAGTCCTTCATTGAGAAGTTCTTGGATAACCAAGCTTTGACTGACTGTAACATCTGCACATCATTCCCTATGAGCAATATGTCGTCTACATAAAGCACTAAGAACACAATGGCACACCCACTAACCTTCTTGTAAACAAGGGGCTCATCTTCGTTCTTGATGAAATCAAACTGTTTGACTATCTCATCAAAGTGAAGATTCCAACTCCGAGAAGCTTGCTTTAATCCATAAATGGATCTTTGTAATTTACACACCATCATGGCGTCATTGGTAGTAAAACCCTCAGGCTGTGTCATATACACCTCGTCAGACAAGTTCCCGTTAAGGAAAGTTGTTTTCACATCCATCGGCCAGATTTCGTAATCATGGTATGCTACAATAGCGAGCAAAACTCTAATGGATTTTAACATGGCAACAGGCGAAAAGGTTTCGTCACAGTCAACTCATTGTCTTTGCTTATAACCTTTTGCCACTAACCTAGCTTTGTAGGTAGTCACGTTGCCATCCATTTCTGACTTTCTCTTAAAGACCCATTTACACCCTATAGGAACTATTCCTTCAGGTGGATCAACCAAGTTCCAAACTTGATTGTCTTTCATGGATTCCATTTCAGAATTCATGGCTTGTAGCCATTTCTCTTTGTCTTGCCTTAATAACACCTCCTCGTAATTCTTAGGGTCCTCATCTTCTATGAGGTATATGCTTGTGTACCTTTCGGGTTCACGACGTTCCCTAGTGGATCTTTGAGATGCTAGTGTGTCCACAGTAGAGGTTGGCGTCACATCTGTGTGAGCGTTTCCTCTACTTCCATCAAGTGACTATTATCCATAAGTGGTTCTTGAATTTCTTCAAAATCAATCTTACTCCCACTGACCCTGTCCAGAATAAACTCTTTCTCCAGAAAGTGGCCAGTCCTGGAAACAAACACCTTTTGTTCCTCAGGGTGGTAAAATTAGTACCCTTTGGTTTCCCTAGGATAACCCACAAATAGACATTTGTCAGATCTGGGTTCTAATTTGTCAGGCATCATCCACTTCACGTAAGTCGGACAACCCCAAGGTTTCAGATTACCCACACTCGGTTTCTTCTTAGTCCATACCTCGTATGGCGTAGATGATCGGGGTGGTCAATCGAGTTAAAATATACTCGACCACCATAAACCAAGTACTAGCAAGAGGACTAGGCCCATCGTAGTATAGCTATAGTGAATCAAGGTCGATCCCACGGGGAACCAATTATGGGTCATTTCATATATAAACAATTAATTAAACATGTCAAGGACATAGAGGCGGTCTACGACCAACATAAGACAAGAAAAGTAAAGACACGACTCGACACAACGTAATTAACCTCCCCAATTATAGTCTTTATCGTTTGGACCTAGATAATTTATATAATAAACCGAACTTATTAACTCGTCAATCCGTTTGTATCTATCTTAGATTGGCTACGGGAGTCATCCTCTTAAACTTGACTTAGCACCGGTAGGTTATATCAACCGTGGTATTGTTACGTGACTTCGCCTTTTGGTGCCTCCATCTCATATAACTCACACGCTTACGACTCTAAGGATGCCGATATTAACCGTACACCTCGTCCGGGCAACATTCCTATGGTTAGGCGTACTTCCTAAACGATTACTCAAGCTCTCGTCCAACTAGCAATTACCAAGTTATAGTCTCATGCTAATCTACGACGTATGTATAATCAGGTGCTAGCAATCCCCAAATATAAACCTACCTAGATAACGCTGAACGTCCGAAGATCAATTCATAAGCCTACCTAAGAGTTTTATATTGGTATTTCCTTCTTACACATTTTAATTAAACTAAGCGAGTAACGTAGCCATAGCCATACCTACTGAGATAATAAATTCTATTAAGTTAACCTAACCATAAAGACGTGGCTATTTAACAGATGACAGGGGCTCGGTCGACCGAGCATAGACACTCGGTCGACCGAATGATTCCATTCGGTCACTCAAACGATTTCATCCCCGGATTACATCCTAGAATATATTTCTCGGCGTTTCATCATACGAACGATTAAACAAGAACTCGTAAAGAAATCATATAAACTACTTAGATACACATTAATTAAACCAAGCAGATTCATGAATAGAAACTAAGTGTATGACGTAGGTTATGGGATCCCCATAGACAAGGTGTCGCCACATCCCTAACGTCATAGCCTAGATCTACATCGTCTAGCTATGATCAATCAACTCAAACGATAAAGCATAATTGGGAGGGATTAATTACTTGAAAGAAAGAAACAGAAAATAAAGGCTTACATATTGCAGCCCTTAAATTGCTGGAAACCTTCAATCTAATTATGCTACATTGTATCAAAATATCAAAATAGAATTGTATGGTATTATTGAATGAATATGAATATGGATTACAATTTCTCGAAGCTGCTGCTTATATAGGAGTTTTTGCCGACTTAGGGTGGTTCTAGAAGATAAGCACGATTAAAGCCGAAAACCGACCCAAACCCGAGGCTCGGTCAACCGAGAGGTGACACTCGGTCGACCGAAGCATCAGGCTCGGTCGACCGAACCTAACTTTTCACGCGTCAATCGTTTTTCTCGTTTATCTTGTTCCCCACTGCACGCTTTCGTGTTGATCTGATTAATCTCTCATTTATCTCTTGATTAATGCTCCGATTTTCTTCCTTCTTTATCTTGATATAATTGATTGAATGACATTAATCCTCTCGATTTGTTGTGATCTGCAAAATCAATAATTATCACACAATAAATCGGCTTTAAATAATAAAAACAGCTAAATACCAATTTACATAATATAAATCACATAACATTAAATATTAAATATAAACATGTGATTTAATATGAAATATATATTATTAATCTCGATTTAAGGTCAATGTTGATGACTTTTACGGGTATAATTTGACCGTCATCAACTACCCCCCACTTAGACTTTGATCGTCCCGAACAAATCATCAATAAGTCATTCCCCAAGACAACATTTTCTATGGTCAAATCATACTTACACAAGAAACTCAAGTCAACTCATACTAGTCATGCTTATAAGATATCCATTATTCACTACTCACTATGAATCGCGATGACGTGTGCATGTGCATTAGGTTTTATATATTCGTAGCAAGATTAGAGTTTATGCAGACTTCGCAATCTCAACCTACCAACCTCAGCATTCATACTTCTTATGCCTCGCAATGGTTAGAGCACTAGAGCAATAAGCAAGAGCGTATCTATAAGGATTTTGGACTTGGAGACCGAGTACTACTCAAAGCCTCTTAAAGAGTTGAATATTTTTTCATATCTTCATATTTTTCAAATACTATAAATCTCAAGGAAGAAAACATTTTAAAGTATCCCCCTATCTTAGATCATGTATAGCATCGAATATTACCACAAGCGCGGGGCTACTTTGGTAATGTTACTACAAGCCCAGTGTTTTAACGCATTGTCAAACACAGTACGTCTCAAGCTTATTACTCCACTTTTGTGGCTAAAATATAAGAATGCATCGGCCAATAAGTATCGACACTAAGTCTACATAACCAATCATCTATGCAATGTACACATAATTTCTTCGGTTATTATGATTTGCGCGGTATACTCGATTCACAGATTGAGTAATTGAATAATAAATAACTACTTGCAAAAACGAGCATGAATATCCTTAAATTTACTTAACATAAGTATAAAATGATCACGTACTCATGAAACTTGGTTCCTTTCCTATCAATTCTTAGCTAGGAACTCACAATTCTAAGGGTACGAGATACCTAATATGGTATTTATTAAATTTTTTCAATCATGTGCCGTTTCATTCAATTTTCAATTATAACATAACATGGCTAAGTCTCCTACCCCCCACTTAAACGTGGCATTGTCCTCAATGACAAAAATAAGTGAGAAGTTAAGAAAAAGACTTAGCTCTGGAAACGGCTCTCAAGTAAAGGAACAATATCAGAGTAAATGTCAGCATGTTGTGGAGAAGCAAGTGAAAACCTGTATAAGCAGACAAACTCCACGAAACCGTTAATAACACCATGTCTATGGAAGTTATAGAATAACGTGCCAGTAATTAGGCATGAATACCTAAAAACAGTTTAAGCCACTTTATTTTATACAACCAATGACAAGGGAAACCAAAAAGAAAAATACTAAATAGAAAGAAAAATAAACAAGCAACTAAAGATGGTGGTCTTCATCTACAACCTCCACCGCTTAAATATTCTTAAAACCGGGTGGAGAAGACAAAGATCAAAAAGCATAACCCCATGTGGGAAAACACGAGGGTGACTCGATCGAAATGTATTCAATCCAGGAAAAGAGAAACTCGGTAAGGTATAACAGATTGAATGCGACCTATTGGCTAAAGATAAATCAAATACTTAGCGCAGAAACTTCTCGCTTGCATTGGATATCAACAACTTAGGGAGATGTAGCTACTCCTCGAAATTACTAATAACCCAATGTATCACATAAAAGTCATAACCGTCATCAACAAGGTCTTATCGGTGTGATAGTTCAGAACAAAACTTATCATCTAGAAATGCCGGAATAGGCGGAAAAAATGTGAAATTTAAAACTTCCGGTAAAAAGATAAGTTGTACTTTGATCGAACCAAAAACCTTTAAAATCTAGCTAGGTTCAGAGCTACACTTCCCCCAACTAGGATCATGAAAATCAAAATGATAAAAGATAATCATTAAAGCTTAGCAATATTTCAAATTCCGCAACACATAGGTATTGTGTAAACAAAATGGAGGTTGAGAATGTGATGGGTTTAGAAAAAGATACACATAAGGATGGGAAGAAAAGATAAAGGATGGGTAAGAAATTGTGTTTATGGGTGGGTTGAAAATGGTTAAGGCATCGAGATTGGGTGGGAGAGTGAACTGGATGGAAAGTAAGAGAGGCGATGAAAGAATGGTTAGAAATGTGAACTGTTGGGCCGCATTGGTGAGAGGATCGAAAAGGTTGAAGGTGAAAAAGTGTAAAAGGAAAGGTAAGGATAATTGCGTAAATGAATTGCACACTACTATGGATTTTCACTTGGATCACCATTCTAAAAGATTTTGGAAGTTGACCAAAATTGTTCTTGTTCGCACCAATCATTCTCTGTTACATTTTCAGTAATTCTCAAGCTCTCTTAATGCTTCCATCTTAAGGTTGATTGCTAAATTTCCTTTTATTTAGCAATTTCTCGACTCTCCTACGGAACTCTATTTCACGTGGCCCATATTGAGTAAAAAAGTTTTGCACATCCTTAGCCCAATGGCCATCGGAACACGGCAAAATAAAAAAACCTCAACATATGTCATGTTACTCTTATTGGACTCAAAGAAAGAAAAACCTAAAATCCTAAAAAGAAATCCTAAGGGTTTTAAAGAAGTAGTTCTGAGTTTAAAGTCCTCAGCTCGACTTTCCAAAGGTTATCCTTGTCAGTTATCATTCTTGGATCGCCAGACTTTGACCCTCTGAGCACTATTAGAGGTGGCTTGTCGCTTTTGCGGATTAATACCCTTCCCTTGGTTGTGAGACCTAGGAAACGACATTTATCCATTCCATTTATACAAAGCTCTTAGCTCGGCTCTCGTTTTAGGAATTAGTGAATTCGAGAAACTTGGCTAAAATTACGGTTTTGGCCTTGACAATAAGAAACAATGAATCTAAGTACTCCGAACAAGCTCGGTTGTGTAGGCAAGCCTATGCCGTCTTATTCGTTGGAACATATGTGACGAGTTCGGGCCAATCCGTCAAGATAAGCCCCGTTTAGCCCGAAGGCTTATCGGCTATGCTAAGTCTTGTCGAACTGCCGTAACGTACATCACACGTGGAGGGAGTTGATTGAGCCGAAGCTCGGTTGAACTCGCCCGGCCATGGTTAAACCATTTCCGAACCCATGTACTACGATTCTGCGATTTCTAAATTGTCACCCAAAGCGTAATCTCGTTTCTGTTTAAGGTGGGTTCACCGAGAAGCCATCACCATAAAACTCAATGAAAGCAGAAGATGGTGTTATCTCAAAACTCAACGTCTTCTTTAGATTGTGAATGCTTAAACTACACAATTTGTTGCTCCCATGGCCAGTAGAAGCAATCTCATGCATAGGACAAAGAGATTTTAACGAAACTACGAGGAACTCTTTATTCACTTGCTTCCTTCAACTACTACATGTTTCCCTACACCCTCTAGATGAGACAGGTATGGGGCAAAACCTTCGACACTAATAAAATTATTCTTACAAACCAACTCCGGGCTAAGATTCATACTAAGGTTCATGTATAGGCTAACTTATGCTCAAAAAAACAAAAGGTAGTAAAACATAAGCAAAAAAAAGGTAGTACCTTGCCTTCAACATTGTACCACGAAGAATTTAAGCCTTTAAAAAAAAATTCGGAGCCATCTTTGTGCTTTAAAGGTATTGCTTCCATCGCTTTTCCCATCTTAGATTCATAGCTCCACATGTTAGCTGGGTTATTTTCTCAGCGCCCGTGAAAAATTATTGACTTGGATTATTGTTTCCCTGGTTTCTGCAAACAGAAGAAAAAACAAAACAGACTGTAGACTGATTTTAACATGGTTTCCCATGCTGCTATCAGACCTACGGATTAAACATACGGGGATAAACAGACACGCGAAATTCCAGACTCGAAAAACACAAATCAGAAACCGTGTAAACAGAACAAGACAAGAACAAAACAAAAATATTATAAGTTCTCGGTCGACCGAATGAGGTCTCTCGGTCGACCGAATAAATTTTTTTTCTTTTTTTTTTTTTTTTTTAAGCTGGAATTTTCAGACAGAGCAGATAACCAGAGGGACTCAAAACGTAAAAACGGACTACTCTAAAATGAAAACTCGACATGAATAAAAAATTATTTATATATAAAATTGACCGTTGGTTCCCCGGCAACGGCGCCAAAAACTTGATCGGGGTGGTCAATCAGGTTAAAATATACTCGACCACCATAAACCAGTACTAGCAAGAGGACTAGGCCCATCGTAGTATAGCTATAGTGAATCAAGGTCGATCCCACAGGGAACCAATTATGGGTCATTTCATATATAAACAATTAATTAAACATGTCAAGGACATAGAGGCGGTCTACGACCAACATAAGACAAGAAAAGTAAAGACACGACTCGACACAACGTAATTAACCTCCCCAATTATAGTCTTTATCGTTTGGACCTAGATAATTTATATAATAAACTGAACTTATTAACTGTCAATCCGTTTGTATCTATCTTAGATTGGCTACGGGAGTCATCCTCTTAAACTTGACTTAGCACCGGTAGGTCACTATATCACTGTGGTATTGTTACGTGACTTCGCCTTTTGGTGCCTCCATCTCATATAACTCACACGCTTACGACTCTAAGGATGCCGATATTAACCGTACACCTCGTCCAGGCAACATTCCTATGGTTAGGCGTACTTCCTAAACGATTACTCAAGCTCTCGTCCAACTAGCAATTACCAAGTTATAGTCTCATGCTAATCTACGACGTATGTATAATCGAGTGCTAGCAATCCCCAAATATAAACCTACCTAGATAACGCCGAACGTCCGAAGATCAATTCATAAGCCTACCTAAGAGTTTTATATTGGTATTTCCTTCTTACACATTTTAATTAAACTAAGCGAGTAACGTAGCCATAGCCATACCTACGAGATAATAAATTCTATTAAGTTAACCTAACCATAAAGACGTGGCTATTTAACGGATGACGGGGGCTCGGTCGACCGAGCATAGACACTCGGTCGACCGAATGATTCCATTCGGTCACTCAAACGATTTCATCCCCGCATTACATCCTAGAATATATTTCTCGGCGTTTCATCATACGAACGTATTAAACGGTAACTCGTAAAGAAATCATATAAACTACTTAGATACACATTAATTAAACCAAGCGATTCATGAATAGAAACTAAGTGTATGACGTAGGTTATGGGATCCCCATAGACAAGGTGTCGCCACATCCCTAACGTCATAGCCTAGATCTACATCGTCTAGCTATGATCAATCAACTCAAACGATAAAGCATAATTGGGAGGGATTAATTACTTGAAAGAAAGAAACGAGAAAATAAAGGCTTACATATTGCGGCCCTTAAATTGCTTTGAAACCTTCAATCTAATTATGCTACATTGTATCAAAATATCAAAATAGAATTGTATGGTATTATTGAATGAATATGAATATGGATTACAATTTCTCGAAGCTACTTTGCTTATATAGGAGTTTTTGCCGACTTAGGGTGGTTCTAGAAGATAAGCACGATTAAAGCCGAAAACCGACCCAAACCCGAGGCTCGGTCAACCGAGAGGTGACACTCGGTCGACCGAAGCATCGAGGCTCGGTCGACCGAACCTAACTTTTCACGCGTCAATCGTTTTTCCGTCTATCTTGTTCCCCATTGCACGCTTTCGTGTTGATCGATTAATCTCTCATTTATCTCTTGATTAATGCTCCGATTTTCTTCCTTCTTTATCTTGATATAATTGATTGAATGACATTAATCCTCTCGATTTGTTGTGATCTGCAAAATCAATAATTATCACACAATAAATCGGCTTTAAATAATAAAAACAGCTAAATACCAATTTACATAATATAAATCACATAACATTAAATATTAAATATAAACATGTGATTTAATATGAAATATATATTATTAATCTCGATTTAAGGTCAATGTTGATGACTTTTACGGGTATAATTTGACCGTCATCAGTAGAGTCAACCGTCTTTGATGAAACTCGATTAAATGAATATGATGTTGTTTCTAGAGCATACCCCCAAAATGATTTTGGGAGAACTGTGTTGCTCATCATGGATCACACCATGTCCAACAAGGTGCGGTTCCTTCTCTCAGACACGCCATTCATCTGTGGCGTCCCGGGAGGGGTCCATTCAGGTAGAATCCCATTCTCCTTTAAGTAACCTTGAAACTCTCCATCTAGGTATTGAAACTCTCTATCTAGGTATTCTCCACGTCGATTGGATCAAAGTGTTTTGTTTTATTTACCTAGTTGCTTCTCAACTTCATTTTTGAATTCTTTGAACTTTTCAAAGGCCTTAGACGTATACTTCATTATGTATACATAACCATAGCGTGAATGGTCATCAGTGAAGGTGATAAAATAAGAGTATCCTCCTTTGGCTTGAATTGACATTGGGCCACATACATCAGCATGTATGAGCTCAAGTAACTCATTGGATCTTATCCCTTTTCCACTAAAAGGTGACTTTGTCATCTTGACAAGTAAACAAGCTTCGCATGTCTCAAATGATTCGTAATTGAAGTGATCCAATAATCCATCTTTATGGAGTTTGAAAATACGATTCTTATTTATATGGCCAGGTATACAATGCCATAAGTAGGATTCATTCAAGTCATTTGTTTTGGCTTTCTTGTTGTTTATATTAAGTACGTCAACATTCATATCTAATATGTAGAGACCATTGCTAAGCATGCCAGTACCATAAAAAATTCCATCACGTGAAAAAGAACAACATTTATTCTTAAACGTAAAAGAAAATCCTTCAACATCTAATGTAGTAATAGAAATAATGCTCTTCGTAAGAGTAGGAACAAAATAATAGTTATTAAGTTCTAGTACTAGCCCATTGGGCAATGAAAGAAAATAAACTCCTACGGCTAGTGCAGCAACACTTGCTCTATTCCCAACGCGTAGGTCCACCTCTCATTTTCTCAGTTCTCTAGTTCTTCTTAAAGCCTGCATATTCATACAAATATGAGAACCACAACCAGTTTCTAATACCCAGTTGTTAGACTTAAAAGAAGCAATATTGATCTCAATCATAAACATACCTGAAGTTGAAGCATCAGAATGCCTTTTCTTGGTACTCAAGAAGCCTTTGCAGTTTCTCCTCCAATGTCCGGTCTCACGGCAATGGAAGCAAGTATCCTTGGATTTGTCTTTAGCTATCATAGGCATTGTCTTAGGTGCAACATTCACCTTCTTGTACTTCTTTGGGCTTTTTCCTTGCCCTTTCTTGAAGTGACCAGCAACACTTGCTTTCCCTTCCCCACAGTGTCCTCAGCAGTTTTCAACATGTTCAATAACTCCGTAGGGGAGCAATCTATCTTGTTCATATGATAATTCATCACGAACTGCGAGTATGAATCAGGTAGAGATTGCAAAATCAATTCAATACTCAACTCTCGTTCCAACTTATGGCCTAGCTTCTCAAGCCTCTCTATGTACCCGATCATCTTTAGCACGTGTGACCCCACAGCAGTCCCAGATGCCATCTTACAACCAAATAGGGCCTTCGAGATCTCGTACCTCTCAGTGCGAGACTGATAAGCATAGAGCTCCTTTAGGTGAACCATGATTGTGTAGGTGTCCATAGACTCATGCTGTTTCTGCAGTTCAGGTATCATAGAAGCAAGCATGATACATGTAGCATCAGTACTGTCAGAACAGAGCTTGTTGTACTTCTCGACAACATCTGCAGCCGAGCCCTTATCGGGCTTTTCCGGTATGGGTCCGTCCAAGACATAGCCAATCTTCTCGTGCCTCCAAACGATTTTGAGGTTTCTTTCCCAGTCTGGAAAGTTGGTTTCGTCAAGTTTATTGTCAATGATAAAACAAATGTTCAATTTGATTGACATTTTCTACAAAAATAAATAAAGATAATATAAGTAAAAGTTCATGTATACAAAACCCTAAAATTGCACTTTAATTTTAATTAGGTTTTGCTCCCACTAGCCAACTACTCCCAATTGGCTTTCAAGAAAGATTAATTTTCTTTAGTGGACAAGATCCCATTAAACTACCTCGTCCCCTGCTTTGGCTGATGGGCCGAAAATAATCCAATAGGTAGACAACACTTTGTCATTCGTATCGTATACGACTCTTGTTGTTTGACTAGTCAACTCATTGACAATTTTTATCTTATGAAATAGTCAAACCCATGCCTCTAAAATCCAAACAACCCTGCTTTGGCTGGTGGCCGAGAGAATTCTTAGTCAAGTCATAACCCCAATATTCGTGAGATCCCTTACGATCATATCTCGATAACGACGATATACCTGAGGTAGGTCAATCCCCTGCTTTGGCTGATGAGTTGGATCCAAACAAGGACTCTTCACCATCGTTCTAATATGGGGAGGCATTCTCGACTTGATTCTTTTGAGGTGTGAGTAATTTTAAATTAATTAATTTAATTAATTTTATTCAATTATTGTCTCGTTTAATATGTGCATATTACTACGATATCATATAAAGTAAAGCATACACAACATTCCACGCACAAAATAACCGGCATGATCATGGACTTTTCTTAGGTGAGGTTTCGAATACAAACTGATGAAACCCCTGGTCACAAACTAAGGGTAGCTGCAACCGCTAATAGGATATTTATTGTTGTATGCCAATGGGCTCTTTATCTCTCTTTGGTCTTCGTCTTCTTGTTCCATTCTTGTTACATAATAAACTATCTAATAAATAATTACACCCGCCGCACACGGGGGGGACCTAACGGGAATGGGGTAAATGCAAAAAGTAAACTAGGTCACATTCTTCATAACGGCCTAGGACAATTTGAAAAACCAACATAAAGAAAAACATTCACATCTATCCTATTGGTCGAGTCCATGATCAATCGGGGTCCATATAATCACATTATATCTACATATCTAATCCATACAATTATATCTTATGAAAAAGATCAAATTATAATTTTAACTACTTATGTGTTTTATTTTATCACATCAAATAATTAATTAACTTTTAATTAATTAAATGACTTAATCGAAAACAAAATTAACATTTAATTTTAAGTCGATTCTAATTTCAATTTTATTAATTTGGAACTATTCAAAATTAAAATCAAAATTAAAAGGTCTCTTTTGTTTCCTTTCATTTTGGTTCTTAACCAAAAGTGATGTCTTTGGTTTCGTAAACCAAAAGACATCTTTTCACACAAAATTTGGTTGATGTCTGGCCACTTTTCAAAATCAAAATTTTGAAAGTGGCCTAGGCCTAGGCCTTTTCCCAAATCAAATATTTGGAAAGGGCCTAGGCTTATTCAAACAAAATTTGGAAATGCCACTATTTTGGTTGATATGCCATATGGCATCCCAATGGTCCAAACTATTTGAACCATTGGTTAGCCACAACTAAACAAAGGAGATATCAAGGCACAATAAATATCATAAAACAGAAAATGAATCGATCCTCCCCTTTGGAAAAACCGTCCGACGCTGGAAGCTCAAAGAGCCGCCGCCGCCGTGGAGGGGGCCGCCACCGATCGGCCGAGCCCCCATCGATTCTAATTTCTTTTTGTTTTATCGTTTCGTGAATCTAGATCTTGAATCTATCGATTAAATACTATGCAATTAATTAATGCTTATTGCTTAAGCTCGAAGTTGGCTTTGATACCACTGTAGGAAATCACTAGTTTAATACAGCGGAATTTAAAATTTTGATTTCCTTTTCCAATATCGTCTTCGTTTAATATAATAAACACATTAAGTAGTTTGACGGTATATACCTTGGATGATCTACTAGATCGAAGCTTTGACCGTCAAAGGAGAGTAGTACTGTGCGCAAGCCGTCCACGCGTCCGGCCTCTATCGATAATCCACACGAAATCCTCGCCGGATTCCTCCTTGGATTGCTATCAGAAAAATCCGGCTGCTAGACCGGCTTTTTTCTCTCTCTCTCTAACTCTCTATTGGAAGCTCTCTATTTTACTCAAGAACTATTAGTTCTTGGAATTGTAATCATACAAAAGAGCTAGCTGACCCCTTTCTTATATAGAAGAAAGTGGCGCCCCAATGATGCCCTAATCTGATTAGGAGAAGTTTCCTAGAAGATAGATGAAAGAGAAAAATATTTTCCCAATAATATAAGAAAATTCACTTTAATTGATTTATCTCTTTTATTATAATATCTTATATTAAATAAAAACTAAATATTGAAAATATCATCTTATTACCATAAATCTATTTTTCCAAAATCAATTAATATGCAATATATATATTATGGTAATCTTATTAATTAAAGTGCATAATCTAAATGTACCTTATACCCTTAGATGTGGCACCCCAAATTGCCAAATATTGGCATCCAGAATATTCTTTAATTAATATAATTTATGTATAATTAATAAATTGTAATTTATTTACTCATAATACATAAATACTACCATATTAATTTACCACTATAACCTTTATAGTCTAGAGATAAACTTTCCGTATTTGGTCATCAACTATAACCGCATTTTAATCCGACTCGATGTTCATATGTGTATGACCCGATAGGCTTCCGAATATGTTGGTCGTAGACATACGAAAATACCCTTCATACCTAACGATCACGAGATAGCGTCTAGTAATACGCCGTGACTCCCAATCATCGGAAGAGTCAAATGCAATGACTATTACCTTTCATGTGAAACAGTTAGCGTGTAAATTACAATCCTACCGCTGTAATAATATCCATACGATCGTATGTCGAGTGTCAGTAAATTAACGATCGTATCTTATAATCTGGATATCATGCTTTCTCGGAATAACACATTTACTCCCACTTTGCAAAGGTTCTCGAGAGCTAGACATTCCTTATAAGAAGGCCATTTAGGATATTCATTCCCAATCATAGGATACGCGATTCCCGGATGAACTAACATATATACTCCGCATGCTTCAATATCACAACCAATCACTACCGCATGATCGCCCCGTGGCTAGGGGAAATCTCAATAGTGTCAAAGCATGACAATCCACACCGTGATTCCATATAGAATTTGGTCTTAAGGATAATTACACAACCGCCACATAGTGCGACACTTAATGTAAGTGGGTCAGTCTAACGTACGCATTCTCTAATACACGTGCACGTACAGTCCAAGTGTCTCTACACTTCGATAGACAAGAGCTATCCCTATCTTCAATAAGATAGAAGACATCTAATACGTGCTAGTTTAATCATAATATCTAAGTCACATTTGACAGTACATACGACTAGAGACATTTAAGTATCAAACTCATTAAAGCTATTAGAGATCTCATCAACAATAATCACTATCATGGTTTCTCTATCACAGTTTGACACTAAAAACGTTACTATATATATACAACCAATAACATGAAGATAAACAATATATAATAACAAAAGTGCTTTTATTAATCATAATAAAGTTATTACATGAACTAAAATAGACTGTAAACTACCCGACCCGGTCGGATCCGGTCCAACCCGATTGGGTTTAGGACACCTTTTCAACAATAATTTCTATCAACTTCAGAGGGGTTTCGTGAGAGTACCATCAATGAAGCGTTTCTTACCTTTAGTGAAAATGATCATGCCTATAGCATGCTTCCAGCAATGGAAATTCTCAACACCAGTCAACTTCGGCTGAACAAGAACTGTAGACGGATTTTCGCCTGGGTGGATGAAGTAGAGATTGACAGTTGCATCTTGGTTTGCCATAATCAAGATGAAAACATAGAACCAAGAAGAAGAAGAAGAAGAAGAAGAAGAAGAAGAAGAAGAAGAAGAAGAAGAAGAAGAAGAAGAAGAATTAAGAAGAAAACAATCGAAAAAGAATCAAAGAAGGTGAATGAGACAAATAGTCGAACACCTTATGAGCAACGGGGAAGAATCGAAATTAAACCTTTGATACCATGTTATAAACTCAAGAAAACTGAGGTAACTAAAGTTTGCAGAGTAGAGAGAAGAAGAAGATCATCTTTGATGATTAACTTGTAATTCTGCATATTCAGGGAAGGTACAGAAGCTTACAGGCTTATATAGTTTTATAGCAACGGTTATAAACGTCACTAAAAGCTTAACTAACTAACTAATTACTACTCCGTCCCAAAATATACGTCCATTTAACTTTTTCTTTTTGTCACATAATGTAAGTTCATTTAAATAACCAATGAAGCATTTATTATATTTTTCTCCTTTTACCCCTCATTTATTATCTATCAACCAACTTTTTACTATTCTGCATTAATAACAGTCAAAGGGCATTTTAAACTTTTTCATCAAAATTAATGATACATAACCAATTTAACCAGCTTTATTAATCTGTGTAAAAACATCTAAATAGATTTATATTTTGAGACGGAGGTAGTAACTTGGTTAACTTCCCAACTGTAACTATAATTAACATACTAACTTGGCATCTAACTTGTATCAATCACCAACAGTCTCAAAATATAAATTATTTTACATTATCAATGAAATATTACTCTATAAATGCATTATTGATTGTTTGACAACTAATTATATGATAATAAGTGTATCCGAGTGTGTGATGATTAGTGTTTTAATGTAGCCTATAAATCTTGTATACCTAAAGAAGTTGATGAAACTCTAGGTTTAGCCAATAATGTAAATAAATAAATAAATAAAAAGACAGAGAAACGAAAAATAAGGCGAGATACGGCATATAAATCATAGCAAAATACGTAAGAGGGTATGGTATTACAGCTGGAACGCTGTACATGCACACAATCAGCAACATGAAAGTTTTATGTCTTGTTGAGTAATAAAAGCATGTTGCCATATCCAACTACAAAAATCCCCCAAACCCCCATACTCCGTTACGTTATTCACCATCATGCCACAGCTCCCCATTCCTCTTTGTTTCCTATTTTTCTCTTTTACGTTAACCATCGTCAGGGCATTCTCAACATATACTTTTATTTTATTTTTTATTTTTTATATTTTTGAGTTTTTCATAATCTCTATCAAATATTAAATGTATCAGATTTTGTATTTTACAGAATTTTGATGAATATGCAATGTAAATATAAAGAAGAATAATTTATAGATGTTATACCCGTAGTATCGTATGCGAAATAAATAAATAAATAGAAAATTAAGAACACCTTTTATTAATCTGAAATAAAAATATTACAATACTCTAATTGAAAACGAAAAAGAAACGAAAGGATATCTCCAATTGATGCGAGATGAAACTCAGTCATTAAGACAAATTTGCTCCCGCTTGTACCCCGGTTATACAATTGTCTCCCAGGATTACTCAATTACCTGTTCAGAAAGGAGGTACTTCAATTTCTGAACACTTCGAACTCTGATGATGCCCAGAAACTCTTCACTATGAATGCAGAAAAACTATTCTATGCAATGGAATGTATGAATGCTTTTCTATTGTGTGCTTGTTCCATCTTGTGAGGAATTGTTTATATAGAGACTCATATTGTAATGGAAGAGTCCCTGCAATTAATTTCATTTATTGCACAACTCCCACTACTTCCACTTTACTCCAAGTATTGATGATAACAGGTTCGAAGATGAAAGGTCTCAACAGAAGATGAAAAGACTCAGCTGACTTCTCCCCTGCTGATGCTGAGTTCGCCTCAGCCTGCTGAAGTTGTCCAACTGACTCAGGTTCTGCTGAACTGAAGCCGTCCAACCGACTCGAGTTGCCTCACCGGCCACCCCGCTGACTTTGTCCAAAAATATAATACCTCCCCAGCCCAAGGCCTCAGGCCCAATTCCCCAAGCCCAAGGTCAAGGTCAACGGTCAACGGGCACGGGCGGGCGGCGCGCGCACGTGTGGCAATTTTAGCAGAACATCGTATGTCTAAAACCATTCTGAACTCTCTCCCTTTCTCTAGGAGCTTATACCAATCATCAACTATCATCATATAAATACTTGAAATTGGAACACTCATGTTCCAATGTGGGATAAAGTTTTACACTACTTTATTTCCCAAATCTCACAACAACTTAAATCGTTAATATCTCATTCACCCGTACTCCTAATTGAATGATTTAAAATCCTATTGTCAACTACGTAGCACGTAGTTTCCAATGATTTTAATAAAGTCTCGATAACTTTAATAAAAGTCTTATTGAACTCGCCTTTTAAATAGTTGTCATAAATGAAAAAAAATCGATAAAATCGATAAAATCATTTTTCCTCTATTTTCTCCAACAATCCCCTACATGAATGGATATTAATGCATATGCTGACTCTGAAGAGATTTCTGACAGAAAAATATTGCATCAGGAGAGGTATCTTCTGGCTTTGAACCTGCCTTAGTGAAATACTATCGGATCTACTCGGCTAATCAGTGAACTATGTCTTGAACTGTTCAGCCTTTATTGGAGAACCAGACAATAGTACTCACACAATATTTCCCTAAACACCATATTTGGTTCTCATGATTGTGTTCATTTTGGCCATGAATCACCCTGGTTTCAAAAAGTGCGTTAGAGAATTCTAGCCTCTGAATTCTCACAGAAGCGGCCTCACTTCACACTTACATAGGTGACCTTCTATCAAGAGTATTCTGCCATACCCCACTCGAATTTAACCAAGTTATAGGAATCACTAAAAAAATTCACTTAACCTTTACACCATTGACAGATAACACTTTTATTCACAGAATGGGTAAGTGTTCATGGAATCTTCATAACTTAGTTGTCCCATTGAACCATTAACTTGGGATCTCTAGTCAACATGGTTGGGTTACCATTACAAAGCTTATGTCTCAATAGGCTTTAATCCCATTCCGAGTGTCAATTTTGACATTTGATCTCTAGGTAAACCTTTTGTAAGCGGATCCGCAAGATTCTCCTTCGATCTAACAAAATCGATGGAAATCACACCATTAGAGATCAGTTGTTTAATAGTATTGTGTCTGCGACGTATATGTCGAGACTTACAATTATACATACTGTTTTGTGCTCGTCCTATAGCCGACTGACTATCACTATGTATGCTTATAGGAGCAATAGGTTTAGTCCAGCATGGAATATCCTCTAGGAAATTACGAAGCCATTCTGCTTCTTCTCCTGCCTTGTCTAATGCAATAAACTCTGCTTCCATTGTGGAGCGAGCTATGCATGTTTGCTTTGTGGATTTCCATGACACCACAGCACCACCAATAGTGAATACATATCCACTTGTGGCTTTCGAATCTTTTGAGTCTGATATCCAATTTGCATCACAGTATCCTTCTAATACTACTGGATATCTTGTATAACATAATCCCAGATTCATTGTAAACTTTAAGTACCTCAGTACCCTATTCAAAGCTTTCCAATGAACCTCACTTGGATTACTTGTAAAGCTGCTTAGTTTATTCACATCACATGCTAGATCTAGTCTAGTACAATTGGTTATGTACATCAGACAGCCTATTATTTGTGAATATTTCAACTGAGACACATGTTCACCTTTATTCTTGACTAAGTGTATACTTAAGTCAATTGGAGTTTTCACAGGATTTTCATGAAAGACATTAAATCTTTTTAGAACGGACTCAATATAATGAGACTGTGTCAAAGCAAGTCCATCAGACATTCTAGAGATTTTAATCCCCAAAATTACATCTGCAACTCCCATGTCTTTCATATCAAAATTTTGAGTCAACATCTTCTTAGTATTCATGATTACATCTCGAGTACTTCCCATGATCAACATGTCATCAACATATAGACATACTATCACATAAGAATTAGAAGTGTTTTGATATATACACATTTGTCACACTCGTTAATTTTAAATCCATTTGACAACATCGTTTGATCAAATTTTTGGTCCCATTCTTTTGGGGCTTGTTTCAGCCCATAAAATGATTTAACGAGTCGACACACTTTGTGTGCTTGACCTAGAACTACAAAACCTCGGGTTATTCCATGTAAATTTTCTTCCTCTAATTCACCATTTAAATATGCAGTCTTAACATCCATTTGATGGATTTCCAAGTTATAGACCACAGCAATGGCAATAAGAACCCTTATCGAAGTGATTCTAGTTACCGGTGAATATGTATCAAAGAAATCAAGACCCTTTTTTTGTCGATAACCTTTGGCTACCAATCTGGCCTTATATTTATCAATAGATCCATCAGCCTTAAGCTTTTTCTTAAAAATCCACTTACAACCGAGAGCTTTATGCCCTGGTGGGATATTGACCAACTCCCATGTATGATTTTGCATAATGGAATCTATTTCACTTTTGATCGCTTCTTTCCAGTAAGGAGCTTCTGGATTTGACATAGCCTCAGCATAT
Organism: Gentiana straminea; assembly: GCA_036785695.1. Classification (NCBI taxonomy): domain Eukaryota; kingdom Viridiplantae; phylum Streptophyta; class Magnoliopsida; order Gentianales; family Gentianaceae; genus Gentiana; species Gentiana straminea. The sequence continues at coordinate 7,463,541 of JAVUPR010000299.1, read as the reverse complement.
GTTCTTGGATCATTTTCTACCATGTAGGTGAGAAAATCTGGACCGAATGACGTTGAAGTCCTGGCCCTTTTACTTCTACGAGGTTCGACTTCCTCATTTTCTGAAGTGTTATTCTCTAAGGAATCATGTGTCCCCTTACTTGGACTCGCGTCTTTTCTGTCTTTATTAGGAAAGACATCCTCGAAAAACACAGCATTTCTTGACTCCATGACTGTATTCACATGTACATCAGGGATGTCAGATTTGTGCACTAGAAATCTATATGCACTACTGTTATTCGCATAACCGATAAATACGCAATCTATCGTTTTAGGCCCAATCATTATTTGTTTAGGTTTAGGCACTTCTACCTTTGCTAAACACCACCACACTTTCAATTATTTGTAGCTTGGCTTATGGCCTTTCCACAACTCATACGGGGTCTTATCCATATTTTTAGATGGAATACGATTAAGAATGACATTTGCTGAGAGGATTGCCTCCCCCCACAAGTTCTGAGGTAAACCCAAACTTATCAACATAGCATTCATCATTTCTTTCAATGTGCGGTTTTTACGTTCAGCAATACCGTTTGATTGAGGTGTATACGGAGCAATAGTTTGATGAATAATGCCAGACTCTGTACATATTTCATTAAACGGTGCATCATACTCACCACCTCTATCATTACGAACCTTTTTGATTCGTTTGCTAAGTTGATTTTCGACTTCATTCTTAAAGTTTTTGAAAACCCCCAATTGTCTCATCTTTGCTACTTAATTAGCAAATATACATAATAGTATTTTGTACAATCATCGATAAATGTTACAAAGTATTTTTTACCGCCTCTCGATTGCACAAATTTTAAATCACACAAATCTGTATGAATTAATTCCAACGGTTCTGTGTTTCTTTCCACTGATGGAAACGGTGCCTTAGTCATTTTTGCTTCGACACATATTTGGCATTTTTCAGTTTCATTAAACTTTAAATTAGGTAATAAATCTAAATTCATCATTCTACGAATTGATTTATTATTTACATGTCCTAATCGATTATGCCATAAACAAGACGACTCAGTCAAGTAAGCAGACGTAGATGCAATTTTATTAGCCTCATCAGGCACAACATTCTTAGGAATAATAACCATTACATTCAACTTAAAACCCTCGTTAAGATATCCTCTACCGACAAACACTTCATTTTTGGTCAGAATGACCTTATCAGAACTAAACACCATCTTGAACCCAACTTTGCTTAACATAGCACCAGAAATTAGATTCCTACGAATGTCAGGAACATGGAGAACATTGGTCAATGTCAGCTTCTTCCCAGAAGTCATCTTCAGAATCACATTGCCTGTTCCCAGATGAGAAGAGTTTCCCATCCATAGTTTCTCACCATTTCCAGCCTTATAGGTTGAAAAAATTGCACGGTCAGCACATACATGTCTTGTGGCTCCAGTGTCCACAAACCATTGCCTTGGATTTCCCACAGAATTGCATTCTGTCATCACGGCAACGAACATGTCATCATCACATGTCAACGTGTGCCCTTGGCTGAAATGACTTCTTTCCACGGCACTCATCCGCACGATGCTTGTATTTGCCACAGCTGCGGCACTCACCATTAAACTTATATAAAGTTTGTGGTTTCTTGGACGATTGACCAGGTTTCTTGGAAGATTGACCAGTTTTCTTCCTCTTCTGATTTTTGACCTCAGCAACATGAGCTTTGGCCTGTCCAACCTACACAAACCTTTTCTTTTCGGATCCTCTATTGTCATCCTCAATACGGAGTCGGACAATCAGATCATCCATAATCATCTCCTTTCGCTTTTGTTTGAGATAACTTTTATACTCCTTCCATGAAGAAGGTAGTTTCTCAATTACACAGGCTACTTGAAAATTTTCACTAATAACCATACCCTCTTCTAAGAGTTCGGATATAATTAATTGTAGTTCCTCAACCTGTTTAATTATAGTTTTGGAATCCACCATCTCATATTTTAGAAATTTACCTACAATAAATTTCTTAGCACCTGCATCCTCAGTTTTATATTTTTATCTAAGGCAAGCCACAGTGCTCTAGCAGACTCAAACGTACAATAGACACCATACAAAGTATTGTCTAAACCGTTCAGAATGTAATTTTTGCATAAAAAATCACTATGCTTCCAACTTTCTTGAGCAAGCAAAGCTCTGTGTTCAAGGTTGTCTAGAGGCACAACTAGTTGCTCTTCAGTGAGCATCCTGGCTAAACCAAGTGTAGTCAAGTAGAACATCATCTTTTGCTGCCAACGCTTGAAATTCAACCCATTACATTTCTCTGCTTTCTCTCCATGAGAAGAACCAGTCACATCAACAGTTGATTGTGTCATTACAGTAGTAGGCACAGTTGCATTCAGACTTGTAGTTGCCGCAACATCCACAGTTGGTGTCGTTGACGCATCAGTGACAACAACCATTTCAGTTCAGAAAACATAAGATCAACAATTCAGTTCTGGTTCAAAAAATCGAGACCAAATAGCAGCAAGAACAAATTATTTTACTGAATATCAAAACTGATATTCAGTTTGATCATTTTTTTTTTCTTTTATACGAACTGAACGGAAATCGGAACTGATATTCAGTTTTAAAAAAAAATGTTCAGAAACGAACTGAATATTTATTTTCTTCTCACATACAGATACTTTTCAAAGCATAAGAAATCTCTGAAAATTTATCTTAAGATTGTTATACCCGTAGTATCGTATGCGAAATTAATAAATAAACAGAAAATTAAGAACACCTTTTATTAATCCGAAATAAAAATATTACAATACTGTAATTCAAAACAAAAAAGAAATGAAAGGATATCTCCAATTGAGGCGAGATGAAACTCTGTCCTTAAGACAAATTTGCTCCGGCTTGTACCCCGGTTTATGCAATTGTCTCACAGGATTACCCAATTACATGTTCAGAAAAGGAGGTACTTCAATTTATGAACACTTCGAACTCTGATGATGCCCAGAAACTCTTCACTATGAATGCATAAAAAACTATTCTATGCAATGGAATGTATGAATGCTCTTCTATTGTGTGCTTGTTCTATCTTGTGAGGACTTGTTTATATAAAGGCTCAGATTGTAATGGAAGAGTCCCTGCAATTAATTCATTTATTGCATAACTCCCACTACTTCCACTTTACTCCAAGTATTGATGATAACAGGTTCGAAGATGAAAGGTATCAACAGAAGATGAAAAGGCTCAGCTGACTGAGACATATCAGTCTACTGAAAATGCCATGGCTGAAGCTGTCCAACTGACTCGGCGAACTCGCCCGCTAAACGAAGTCGTCCAACTGACTCTGAGTTGCCTCAGCTGAGCCACCCCGCTGACTTTGTCCAAAATATAATACTTGCCCGGCCCAAGGCCTCAGGCCCATTTCCCCAAGCCCAAGCCCAACGGTCAACGGGCACGGGCGCGCGCACGTGTGGCAATTTTAGCAGAACATCGTCTGTCTAAAACCATTCTGAACACTGCCCCTTTCTCTAGGAGCTTATACCAATCTTCAACTATCATCATATAAATACTTGACATTGGAACACTCATGTTCCAATGTGGGATAAAGTTTTACACTACTTTATTTCCCATATCTCATAACAACTTTAAGCGTTAATATCTCATTCACCCGTACTCCGAATTGAATGATTTAAAATCCTATTGTCAACTACGTAGCACGTAGTTTACAATGATTTTAATAAAGTCTCGATAACTTTAATAAAAGTCTTATCGAACTCGCCTTTTAAATAGTTTTCATAAATTAAAAAAAAACGATAAAATCATTTTTCGTCTATTTTCTCCAACAATTGATTATGGATTAATGAGGTAATTATACAGAAATTTTACAAAATCTCTATTTTAATGTAATAAAAAAATTGGGTATGTTATACGGCGTTTTATTTTATTTTTAAGTCTGAGTGTTGAACTTTTTTTTTGAACAAATGATTTTATTAATTAACGTCTACAAAACACGCGGGAATAACATCATCAAATGGCAAACTACTCTAGAAAGTCACATCAAGTAAAAAGAAAGTATGACGTGCAAGAATGTGTGCATGGACATTGCCAGTACGACGAACAAAAGTGCAAGAAATGAATTCAAAAATAAGAATATTAATACAACTATTTACGATATCTATTACAATAATTCTAAAACTCATATTAATCTACTCTAAAAAGCGGTAATATACATCATATCATAATCAATGCTACGAATGTATAATATTACAATAATGTGACACACTCTTATAACAATATCAATTATCATTTCTCTAAATACTTAATGTGACACACTCTTATAACAATATCAATTATATCACTTCTCTAAATACATATAATAACGTGTGTCAAATGAATTCCTCTAGTATAAAGTTGATATTGTTTCATTGCTCTTTTAATACACTACCAAGGTGGACCACCACCTTCTTCTGTTTCTGTTTATAAGCTCTATATATACAGCCTTCTCTCAACTTATTTCCCCCACCCCCAACCCTTATATTTCTCTCTTTCTCTCTTGTTTTTTTTCATCTAAAGAATTCTTTTTTTATTTTTAAATCCATTATTTCCATTAAAAATAAAAAAAAAATAGAAATGCCTGAAGCACCAAAAAACGAAAGGGCAAGTAGTGTTGAAGAAAAGAACAAGAAAGTTTATCAGTTCATTGAGGAAGTTACTAAAAACCCAGATGAGATTCAAAAGAAGGTTCTTGAAGAAATATTGTCCCAAAATGGCAATGTTGAATACTTAAAAAGACATGGTCTTAATGATATTATTACTGCAGATGATCATAATAGGGAGGTTTTTAAGAAAGTGATGCCTGTGATTACTTATGAAGATATTGAATCTGATATCAACCGTATTGCTAATGGTGACAAATCTCATATCTTTTGTTCTAGACCCATTTCTGAGTTCTTGACAAGGTTTGTTTCTTTTTATTTTTTATTTTTTAAAAACTCTTTTTTTTTTGTGTGTGTGAAACTTCTTTTGGGAAAAATACCTTGTCTTTTGTGAAGATGAGATTTTGAGCCGAAATGACGAGTAAAACGATCAGAACTATATATTTTAAATACAAAATGAAACTGTATGGTTAATATTAAACTACACAGAGACATATTTCCCTTCCTTTTGTCCATTCCTTATTTGGTACAGACAGCAAAAGCTGTTCAAAAAGGTGATATGTTGGGATATTGTTCTTAACAAATATACAATGATACCCCCCTTCTTCTTCTTATTATTATTATTATTTTTGGGAAAAAGACACACTTATTTCACAAATGATATGTATAGTTTATTTTCTTTTTTTGTACCCGATATGTATAAATTCTTTTTTTATTATTATATAGATATGCTACGCAAAACACATAAGGAATTACAAAGCCATAAATATATACTCCTTACATTTGTTTTTCAGATCACAAAAGATTTTAACGGGTGATTCTTCCCTAGTTACTCCATTTGCACCGTAGACACATGTGGATGATTCTGGGCCATACCGTTTAAATCTGAGTTGAAACTGTGTGGTCCAGAATCACCCACGCGCGTGTACTTCTTACAATACGACTCACCATAGAAGAACTTTCCGATTTTAACTCTAAAAAACAAAAAAGATTTTAACTCTGTTGCATCATTTTTGTGTAATTATATCTGTGTACTTGTTAGTGTAAACAAATCATTTGTGAATGCTTTATTTGGTGTAGACAAGAAACACTCTAAATTCTAAAAAAGGCGATCATGTTGGGATAATGTTTTGAAGTGAATATTTAACACACTTATTCCATATATAATTTGCAGTATATATACAAAATAAAATTAATAATAAAGTTGGGATTTATAGATAAACTACATAAAAATCATACAGAAAATCATTCATCCGATCACAAGATTTCAACACCATGGAAATGATAATACAACATGCTTGCACATAATGTGTGTATGTGTGACATGATTAATTGCACTGCTCGAGTAATATTCGTTACTCTTCGGGTCAAGTCGATTTCGAGTTCAAATTGATTTAAGTCGAATCGAGTCGAGTTTAAGACCGAATCAATCTCAAACTACTCACGAGCAGTTTGGCTCGATTACAGCCCTACTAAAGACTATTTCAACTAATTAAAATTCGTTTGAGGACCTTTAAAAATTCCCCTACCAACCAAGAGCAAAGCCAATATGCTTTTAATAATGGTACAGTGGGCACTTAGCCCTACAGTTTTAAACTAATTAAAATGAACAATTAGTGTTGAAAATAGATAATAATAATAATAATATGGTTCCAACAGAAAGCATTTTGCTACACAAATTGAACTCAACAATTATGAAAATTTATATATGCATCCATGGAAAAAAAAAATCTGAATTCACCACTGCCTAGTATGAGTGTATGACTGAAAGTTAATGGACACCTAGAGATTTTAGATTTGAGCCGATAATTATTTCTTTCTTATTTTAATAATACATCTCAATTTTTTATTTTTATTTTTTATTTTTTGTGTTAGTGATTAGTGATGTAATCTGAAGTTTTGGAATTTTATGAATATACAGTTCAGGGACATCTGGTGGGGAGAGGAAATTGATGCCTACAATTGATGAAGAGTTAGGAAGAAAATCATTTCTTTACAGCCTTCTGATGCCTGTAATGAGCCAATTTGTTCCTAATCTTGACAAAGGCAAAGGAATGTATTTCCTATTTGTTAAATCTGAATCCAAAACCCCAAGTGGTCTATTGGCACGTCCTGTTCTAACTAGCTATTACAAATCTTCACACTTTAAGGACAGACCTTATGATCCTTACACCAATTACACTAGCCCAAATGAAACCATCCTTTGTCTTGATTCTTACCAGAGCATGTATTCCCAGATGCTTTGTGGGCTTTTCATGAACCATGAAGTCCTTCGTGTCGGTGCCGTTTTCGCTTCCGGGTTCATCCGGGCAATCAAGTTTCTTGAAAAACATTGGACCCTTTTATGCAATGATATAAGAACAGGGACCCTGAATCCTGAGATCACTGATTTGTCTGTGAGAGAAGCAGTGATGAAAATACTCAAACCGGATCCGAAACTCGCTGATTTTATCGAGAGAGAATGTAGTAATGATTCATGGAAAGGGATCATTACTAGGTTATGGCCTAATACTAAGTATATTGATGTGATTGTTACTGGGACAATGTCTCAGTATATTCCAACTCTTGATTATTACAGCAATGGTTTGCCTCTTGTCTGTACAATGTATGCTTCCTCAGAATGCTACTTTGGTGTCAACCTTAATCCCCTTTGTAAACCTAGTGAAGTCTCTTATACACTCATTCCTACTATGGCCTATTTCGAATTCCTCCCTGTTAATCGAAACGATGGCGGCGTCACGACCGATTCCATTTCAAAACCTAAGTCCTTAACTGAAAAGGAGAGACAAGAATTGGTTGATCTTGCTGATGTCAAACTTGGACAAGAATATGAGCTTGTTGTCACCACCTATGCAGGTAGCTAGCTAGCTATATACCCTTTTAGCTTCTTAATTCATTGATAAAAAAAACGCTCCGTTCCGAAAACCCGAGTATTTTCAAAAAACGGATCGTTCGGCCATGTTTTAGTTAGAAAGGCGAGATTTTTACTCGAAACACGGTCGAAGGATCCGTTTTCTGAAAATACTGGGGTTATCGGAACGGGGCGTTTTCTGGAAATACTTGGGTTTTCGGAAGAGGGCGATACAATAGAGACTAATTGTGTTTGTTAATTAAAATGCAGGATTGTATCGGTATCGAGTTGGTGATGTGCTTAGGGTGGTAGGATTCAAGAACAAGGCCCCACAATTCAGCTTTATATGTAGGAAAAATGTGGTCTTGAGCATTGATTCAGACAAGACAGATGAAGTTGAGCTACAAAATGCAGTGAAAAATGGAGTGGAACATTTGAGGCCATTTGAAGCGTATGTGACGGAATACACGAGCTATGCAGACACCGCCACGATTCCAGGACATTATGTACTTTACTGGGAGCTTAGCCTTAAAGGGTCAACCCCGATTCCTCCCTCGGTTTACGAAGATTGTTGCCTCACCATTGAAGAGTCACTAAACAGTGTCTACCGACAAGGCCGTGTTTCGGATAAGTCGATTGGACCACTTGAGATCAAGATTGTGGAGGCAGGAACATTTGATAAGCTTATGGATTATGCAATTAGCTTGGGTGCTTCAATCAATCAATACAAGACTCCTAGATGTGTGAAGTTTGCTCCAATTGTTGAGCTTCTGAATTCAAGGGTGGAGTCTAACTACTTCAGTCAAAAGTGTCCTAAATGGGCTCCAGGTCACAAGCAATGGAGCAACATTAACACCTGAGAGAATTTCAAGAAGACAGAAACATAGGAGGAGGCATTTGTTTAATTTCTTTGTGGCATTTTGTAATTTGGTAAGAAATCGTGGACGCCGGACTAGTGTACTAGGATTCGAAATCCCATGTTAGGTTTAAATGGTGAAGTTTTATTTAGTTTTTGTACAAAAACAGTTTCTCATCATGTCTTCAATTCATCAGAACAATGTTTTCGCCAGCCTTTGCTCTTCTGTTAATTGTCTTTTCCCTTTTCAAATTTGTGGCATGATACAACCGATGAGATTTTGTTGCTCTTTAACAGTTAGTTAAAATTCTGATAAGGGCACTGTTAATAACATGACAATCCATCTACCAAGACACCACGTTTGGCAAATTTCGACTTTAGAAAGGTCGAAATCTCTCCAGAGTCGAGTTTTGTGTTTGAATTCGACCATAGAGGCGTCGAATTTCACTGTGGTACGTGCTCTAAAAGTGTATTGACTGCGGTGGAATTAACAATGCCCTTGTAATAAATAGTGTCCACAATGCAAAGAACGTAAAAGTTGGTGTGTTTTTAACAGAATAATAGAAAAAGATATTGTATTACGTTGCTTTGATTGAATACAATAGTAGGCTATTTATACTAATAGTCATAATGTAAACATAATAATAACCATAATGAGATTGATTACAATCAATTATTTTCCTAATTTTCTATATCTAGAATATTATGTCATTATGTCTAACACGCGCCCTGCAATCACATGGTAGTGCAACGAACATGGTGATTGGCTCGCAATGAATGGCTTGAGTCATGGGTGTCTGCGACAACTCTGCATATCAATCAGCATCAACTATTTCTCAACTTGATATTGCTTGAATAAAAGCTGGTGGGATAGACCCTAAAAAAATACATGGAGGGATATACCCTAAAAAAAAAAAGGGAGGGATTTACCCTTAAAAAAACAATAAATTGAGGGATATACCCTAAAATAAAAAACGCTAGAGCAAATCAAGTGAGTGAAAAGTCGAACTGCCGATGAAACAAGAAACAATTGAATTTGACCATGAGAAAGAAAGGGGCTTAGAAAAAGAAATTGATTGGGAGACCATCACCGTTAAACAAAATGAATTAGGTGTTGACGGGGTTGGATCGACAATAATGACAAATTTTTTATTTTTTTTATTTTTTTATATTTTGATATTAATATAATAATAACAATAATAATAGAAGAGGGGTGGTGGGAGGGAGGGTGGACGGGAAAGAAAAGCCGGCGGCTGTTGGTGGTGCAATAGATTACCATGTCCGCGAATCTCATTAGTATGCATGTGGATGTATGAATCTTGAAGAAAAAAGAAAAACTAAGAAAGAACGAGAAATAAAGCAAAGTAGAGATGAGGAGGTGAGACTTGTGAAATAAGAAAGCAAAGATAGTGGTAAAAATAAATTAAAGTGCTGATTTTTAGAGGTGAGTTGACAGATAGAAAAATGACCGGCCGAAGAACAAGCAGGAAAAAGAAATTTGAGAAGAAAAGAGAAATATAAGAGAAAAGAAAAACTTAAGAACGGAGGGGTGAGGATTCGTATAGATTAATGTAACGAACCCCCACCCGAACGGATTCTTGAAAGTTTGCTCAGGATCTAAACGACGTTAGTCTCATAGCTCTGATACCATAACAGAATAATAGAAAAAGATATTGTATTACGTTGCTTTGATTGAATACAATAGTAGGCTATTTATACTAATAGTCATAATGTGAACATAATAATAACCATAATGAGATTGATTACAATCAATTATTTTCCTAATTTTCTATATCTAGAATATTATGTCATTATGTCTAACAGTTTTTACGTAAAAACACCTGAACTTATACGTTAGCTAGTGTATAGCGTCCACAACGACTATCAACAATGCAAAGAACATTGTAAAAGATGTGTTTCTACGTAAAAACACTAGTACGACTATGTTAGTATACTCCTCTGTATAGACACGAGGCTTTCATACTCGAGCTAGATATATGCTCGGTGTAACGAAGCCCAGATACTTAGAGTACTTAGTCTAATACCGCTACTTAAGATATGTTGGATGGAGTAACTATTTAGATCATCGTCAATTCATCTAAAATTGTTAACCCAAGCTATCAAGTTAGTTATATCTCAAACTTATATCCTTATAATATTTTCTCGTATGCACTTTTCTAGGGCTGAGCTTGGTCCGGTTTGGGTCGGTTCGGTTCGGTTTTTGCCTATAGCTGGTCGGTTTGGGTCAGGAATTTCATCCCCCAAACCGAACCGAATCACTTGGAAAACCAATGGTTCGGTTTGAACCAATTTCGGTTTGGGTTCGGTTTGAACCAGTTTATCTATTAAATGGTTGTTAGGTTTGGGGTTCGGTTCGGTTTGCATATATCATAAAACCCAAAAAATAAGATCGGTTTGGATTAGTTTAAAATATAATATATGATATATATATATATATATATATATATATATATATATATATATATATATATATATATATATCGGTTCGGGTTCGGTTTGGATTGGTTTAAAATAAAAAAAACCGAAACCAAACCATACATTTCGGTTCGGTTTGAAACCAAACCGAAAAATTCGGTTTGTATCGGTTTGGGTCAAATTGGTTTGGATCGGTTTGGTTTTCGGTTTCTCGGTTTTCCTGCTCAGCCCTACACTTTTCTAACGTGTGATATTACGCCCCGATGTTTTTGGCAGCTGCATTGCCATTATTGGATGAGTGTACAATAATAATTGAACACGATGGAAATGCGTTTCTTATTTCCGGCCAGAATACTGTCCGCTAAAGTGTCGACTAAGAGCTTTGTTAAGTACAAAGCAAACCACTTTTTGCCTTTAAATTAATCTTATATAATTAATTCGGTCACCTTTACTGAAAAAGGAAACAAACTTTATGTCCCTCTTAAATTATGGAACTTTTTTAATTTTAACCCTTCACTTAAAAGCCAATTATTCTGCTTTAGAGTTGATTATTCGACAAAAACCTTGTTTGCTGTAATTTTCTGATGTTGATTAGTTTAAAGGAAACTTTAATGACATCTACGGGAATAAAATTAAGGAAACCTGAAAATGTATTCTCCGGTGTCATTGTATCATTAGAAATACACCAACGTTTTATAACGTTTTCCATATGCCCTTCCGAAGCTTTGTGAAATGAATTTCGATGGGATTCACTGTTACGGAAAATGTTTTTGTTTCATAACAATATTATAACAATGTGTTGAAACATACTTTTATATCATTGATCATTATATCACTTATGATTATTGTTGTCAATTGTGACTCAATATCTATATCTGGCGGAACTAAATCTGGGTCAGCTGAGAATGATGGTCCGTGGATCAAAAGTATTTAAGTTTGGAAAGTCAGCTGGGTGAAGTGCAGCTGCGTTTCATCTGTCAGCAGAGGCTGCTGAGTTTGTTGAACTGCTGAGTTCTACATCTAGATTGCTTGATTACTGAGCTGGTGGAGTCAGCAGTGCTAGGGTCCACATCTAGGGCATTTATGGGAATTCCGACAAGGTAACAATGGCGGTAAGGGTTAGGATTCCAGTTCTATAAATACTCAATGATTGTAATCAATGTAGTGTGTGAAATAACTTATATATATCTTTGCATAATAAAATATATCCGTTTTCTGTCCGTGGAATAGTCGGCACAATGCCGGAAAACACGTTAAATCACTGTGTTTTTATTGTTTCTGTGTTTGGTCAATTTCGCCATACTTTATGTTTGAATTGCTTCTGCTTTTATCTTACTTGTCGTCTGTTTCCGCATAAGATTTCTCATCTGTTATAACAAACTGGTATCAGAGACAGGTTCAGAGAAATCTGCAATTGTACGGAGTTGATCTTCACAAAGACCATGAATGGTGCTAGGAGTTTTTGATCAAAGGTCTTTTCTTTGACAAGAAACATGTCGGCAATCAATGTTAAGATTGAAAATTTTACAGAGAGAAACAGTTTCAGTCTGTGACAGATGAAGGCGGGTCTTGTTAAAGCAATAAGGTTTGTGGACTCCTTTATCCGGTAAAGAGAATGCGAGTTCCGATGAGATGGCCAGTTTGAATGAGAAAGCATGCTCAACCATCATGTTGTGCTTGTCAGGTGATGTTATCACAAAAGACTTAGCTGAGAGATCATCTAAACACAATATTACTTGATCAAAAAAATTTTAATGTGAAGATTGAGGATGAATATGCAGCTCTAATCCTGTTTGTGTCATTACCTGAATCATACGAGAATTTTGTGCAGCCCTTCATAGTTGGGAAGGATACAGTGGATTTGGAGGATGTAAGGTCATCTTTACATGCCAGGGAGATGAGACATAAAGCAGGAGAGCAGTTCTGGCACATCAGTTGTGGCTGTTGAGCACTCAGATGAGGATCCGGTTCTGGTAGCATGTGATTCAACACATAATGCTGATGTTTGGAACCTTGATTCTGGTGCATCAAATCATATTTGTCCACACAAAGAGTGGTTTTCTACTTATGAGCAGATAGATGCAGGACATATTTCGATGGCCAACAGCAAGGTCCGCATGATAGTGGGAATTGGCTCAATTCAGTTGAGGATGCAGGATAGTAGATTCTACACACTAAAAGATGTTAGACATGTTCCATAGATGACCAAGAATTTGGTATCTCTTAGTCTTATGGACAACAAGTGGTTCTATTTCAAGGGTGAATGTGGAGTGCTGAATGTCTACAAAGATTCAGTTGTGGTCCTCAGAGGTATCAAGAGGGGAACCTTGTACATATTTCAAGGCTTTACTGTATCTATCTATGATGTTGTGGCATCCTCAGCAGTTCATCAATCACAGCAGACTAAGTTGTGGCATATGAGATTTGGTCATATGGGTGAAAGAGGAATGCATGTTCTTTTTTCAACAGGTCTTCTTGGGCGATATAATGTCAAGACTCTGTACTTTTGTGAGCACTGTGTATTTCGTAAGCTACATAAAAGCACGTTCTCAACATGCAAACACAATGCAATGCATAACTTAATTATATCCATTCTGATTGTTGAGGGCCATCAAAAGTGGAATCATTGGGTGGTCGCAGATATTTTGTGTCATTCATTGATGACTATTTAAGAATTAATTGGGTGGTGATGATGAAACACAAGAGTGAGCATTCAATAGTTTCAAGCAGTGGAAGGCTCTAGTGGAGAAACAGACTGGGAAGAAGATGATCAATAGGCTTCATAAATATAATGGTCTGGAAATTTGTTGGTCAGATTTTGATGGACTTTGCAGGAATGAGGGTATTGCAAGACATTATACAGTTGGGACTATTCCTCAGCAGAATGGGCAGCTGAAAGGATAATTCAAGCTCTTCTGGAGAGGGCAAGATGCATGCTCTCTAATGATGGTTTGTTAATGAGACTTTGGACAGAGGCCGTCAGCATAGCCTTCTACGTATTCAACGGGGGCCTCACACAAGGATCAATCTCAAGACACCATTTGAGATGTGGTTAGGCAAACCCGCTGACTACTTGATTCTAAGGATTTTTGGGAGCACAATGTACTATCATGTTAGTGAAAGTAAGCTAGAGCCAAGAAGGGAGTGTTTTAGGGTGTAAAGATGGGGGTGAAGGGTTACAGAATCTGGTCATCAACACAGAACAGAGTAATTCTCAATAGAGATGTCATTATCGATGAAAGTTCTATGCTCAGCTAATCTCTGGGGGGTCTGCTGAATCCGAAACAAGTGCTGAATCTTAAAGAGCTGACAGTGAGGTGGAGCTTCAGGTGGAGTCTGTTGAGACACAACACTCAGCGGACAATAGTCGACACTCATTTGGTCTGGTAAGGCATCTACCAGAGTCTAGTCCAAGCCGTTCAGCTGATATTCAAACGAAGGACATTTGTCAGCAGAGTATAGTGTCCACGGATTTTATGCAATGAAAAATAACAAGTAATAAATTTATAAATCCGGTATACCCCAAGTGTAGGGATCGTAGTATAGCGATTAATACCGGAGTCGATCTCAGGGAATCGAGGTATCTAGTTCATTAATTTTCCTAAGATTGATACCAATTATTTCTAAACCTAAAACTAAAAACGAAAAGAAAACTGGACAAGAGGATTGTCGGTCCAAAGCCGGAAACGATAATTGCGAACTTAAATCTAAAATATAAACTAAAAAGAAAACAATAAACAACTATGAATTTAAACAACGATGATCATGGTGATTAAACAATCGAACAAGTAATTATCCACCGATCCCGCAACCCTTAATTTCCTCTCTAAAGTTATCTTGTGATGATTTAATTAAAGATGTGGTCCACCTAACGGAGGTATGAATTCCTACTCTCATAGATAATTCGCCTATCAATCTCCCATCTTTCCTATGGTGATATAAGGTTTACACCGACTCTCGTCATACGGTAAACATCAATAAGCAATACATCTCTCGATATCGATTGCATAAACAATAAGCATATAGAAAAGATAACAACTTTAATCAAAAATCACAAAACAACCTTAAGATTGAAAAGAAAGAACCTGATGAAACGAATTTAAATAACTTGAACAAATCGTCTAGCCTCCAAATCATCCAGCACAAAGAAAAGCAAAACGGAATAAAACGGAAAAGAAACGACCACCCTCGGCCGGCCAAGCACCAAGGCTCAGCCGGCCGAGGTTACTTGGCTTGAAACTAGGGTTTTCTCAATGCGGCTGTGTAATAATATATATCTAGGGTTGAAAATAGCGCTGGTATTTATAGAAAAGTAAGTCGGCTGTGCTGAGGCGGTGGAAGGACGCCCGTCCGTCTCTCTGGACGCTCGTTCGGTCTTCGACAAAAACTTCGAGTCGGGCTGAGTCTTCATGAGACGCCCGTCCTTCTTTAAATTGGACGCTCGTCCAGCAAATCCATCAACACTCTAAATCAAGCTCTTCAGCCTGGACGCCCGTCCACTGGATCAAACGCCCGTCCACTGGACGGAGATTCTGGACGCACGTTCAGCTGCTTGAAAATCGATCTTCTCATCTTTATCTCCAATCGATTTCATCTTTATCTCTTCTCCTCTTCATTAATCCGATTGTTAACCTCTTTTAATCCTCTTCTTGGTCGAAATTGTGTATCTACAACACATCAAACACATTGCAAAATGTAGTATCTTCCAAATCAATATAAAACCATCAATTTTACACATAAATCATACAATTTTGCAACTAACCCATTAAAAACATCACTTGCTCAATACTTCAATATAAAGCTCGATTTCTATGAAAAACATCCAGATATGGGGGAAATTGACATAAAATATATCCTTATAAAACGTATAAAATCACCCTTAACATATAGTTGTCAGCAAAGCTAGAAGGACTAATGTTGTGATACCTCCCAAGAGGTATGGGTTTGATGAAATGGTTGGATATGCTCATCAACTTGTAGAATAGGTGGATGGTTATAAACCATCTATTTACAGGGAAGCAGTGACATGTTCAGAGTCATCTCAATGGCTTGCTGCCATGGGAGATGAGATGGAGTCATTACTGAAGAAACAAACTTGGGATCTGGTCAAACAACCATAAGACATGAGGGTTGTTACTTGCAAGCGGGTCTTCAAGAAGAGGAAGGAATGACATCTGCAGAATGAGTCAAATATAAGACACGCTTGGTTTCAAGAGGGTTCAGTCAGAAAAAAAGGGTGGACTTTGATGAGATATTCTCACTAATGGTCAGACTTACTTCAATCAGAGTGTTACTAGAAATGGTGGCACAACAGGACCTTGAACATAAGCAGTTAGATGTGAAGACATCCTTTCTACCTAGTGAGGTTGATAAGGAGATATACATGAATCATAAAGAGGGGTTCCAAGTTCCTGGCAAGGAAACATTTGTTTGTAAGTTGAAGAAGTCATTGTATGGATTGAATCAAGCTTCAAGGCAGTGGTATAAAAGGTTTAACAGTTACATGATCCAGCTGGGTTAATTATAACAGAAGTCCTTATGACTGATGTGTGAATCACAATCAGCTGATAGATGGATACGTCTATCTTGTCTTGTATGTGGATGACATGTTGATAGCTGCTAGAGAGAAGTCCGATGTTCAAATTCTAAAGGACTTTCTCAATGCCGGATTTGAAATGAAAGATTTGGGTGCAACCAAGAAGATGTTGTGGATGGAGATCGTTAGAGATAGAAGTCAACAAAAGTTGTTCTTGTCTTAACAAGGTTATATACATAAGATTTTTAGCGAGATTCGGCAGTCTGTTGTAAAACTAATAGATACTCCTATGGCATCCAATGTTCATTTTCTGTTTATGCTTCACAATAAGTAGATGAGAGGGACTACATGTCAAAAGTCCATATGCTAGTGTAGTGAGCGATCTAATGTATGCCATGGTCTGCATTAGGCCTGATCTGGCTCATACAGTCAATGTTGTCAGCAGGTTTATGGCTCAACCTGGAAAAGAACACTGGAAAGATGTGAAAAGGATGTTCAGGTACCTGATAGGTACACTTGATGTTGGTCTTATCTATGAAGGTGATACTTAGGGCTTTGTCACGAGTACTGTGATGCTGATTATGCAGGTGATGTGGACAATATAAAATCAATGACTAGTTATGTTTTCACAATGGAAAGAAGGGAAGTAGGAGGCGGAGGAGCCCAAGGGATTTCTTCAAAGACTAGCCTATCTATCTCCTATTGTAATTTAGGATTAAGTTCAAATAACCTAGCACTGGATTCCACTTCTCCTTACGGCTCAGACTCGGATGCAAACAGTTCTTCTACAGAAGCACTCCAAGAGGATGATGCCCTCATCAACGAACAGAAATAAAGAACAAGACTGAGAAGAAGAGCTTACTCGCAATGAAATGGGAGAAGAAAAATCGGCAAATTAGCTACGGTCTTCTGATTTAAAGCAATGAGAAGGCAAGAAATAGGACAATTGATACGACGGGGGTTATAAACCCCAACACGTTACATAAAACCGTTCCACTTTAGAAGGCGTGGATAGAAACGCCCCATTTCTCGGGAAATTATGACAGCGCCATAACGCCAATACTGCCATCTGGCACAGTCATTTTAAATTTGGTGAGTCTAAATGACCGAGGCCCGAGCAGCACCTCCAACAGATCTGACCTCATAACGAGTAGTTCAACAGATCTGGGGGTTATGATGAGGGTCGAACTAAACCTCGCCACGTGTCATCTCTATATTGGCTAGGTATTATATAAAGGCAGTATTAAGGGACATGAGCCCTTTTTGAGCCTAAGGGCAGATCTACACCCCATGTGGGAGATCGGCCTGGCCCACTTCTCAGTCAACCGTAGGTTGGTTAGGGCGCAACGGAGTTGGGTCAGTGCAGTTCAGGTCATAACGGCCTCGGGGGACTCGACGCAGGTTAGCCAGAGCTATCCTCGATCTTTAGCCCACGTGTGTGATATTAAAGATAATTATGGAAAGATATTTCCCTCATTAAGACTTGATCCTATTATTCAAATATATATAACTGTATTTATCTCCTTAAATCAAGGGATTAATACGAAAAGAGTTCCCAATACTTAGGGAACAAGAAAACACGACGAAGAGACCTCTATATAAACAAACCCAAGAACTACGAAGATACTTGATTCCTGAACAATTACAGGATACGTAGGCAACTTCGAATTCATAATCTCAGGCTCAGTCTAAAAATACTCAAACACTCCCCCTGTTTTATACTTGTTCTTAGGGCATACTCTTTAATTCGTTGTCACTAGGATAATGACGGCCCAGATTATATTACGGACGAGATCCAGCATCGTCACTATTCCTGAAATTTATAAGTGACGATGATGGATAAATTTTACGGACGAGATCCAGCATAATTTTTTTTTAATGTAGATCTGTACAACGAGGCAGCAGATTACTCGGGTAATAAGGTATGTGCAAAATCCCTTATTCAATGTCATTTTTTTTAAAATGTAAATTTTGTATTTCTTTTCCCCGCTATTGACACTTCTGTACCAGTATGAACATTTTTTCCTACCAAAAATAAATGAAAATTTATGCCCTAAAAAAAATATGAAAGTTTTTTAATAGGGCAATTTTAAAGGCACCTCTATTTTTACTTCCGGCACCACATTCACATATAAAAATTACATGTAAAATGTGGTATCGAAGTAATTACGGATGTGCATTTAGAATTACCTTTTAATATTCTTCTCTTTTTCATAAATGTTTTTGGATTGCTAATATTAAGAAAAGTTGAATATCAAACATATATACACGCTATTCGACATTTCGAGCGAGAAATTACTATAATACTAATACTCTCTCCGTTTTTTTTTTTTAATCTGTCATATTTCACAATTTACTCATTTTTTATTTATCTGTCATTGTACATTTTCAATGCATCATTTATAACTTTTTCCTCTTTTACCATTAAAATATTTACATCTCCAATAAAAAAGATACATTTCCAATATTAAAAACACATTTACCAACAAAGTATTTACATCTCCAATAAAAAAAAATACATTTCTAACACTATATTTAAAACATATAACTTACTTTCTTAATCTGTGTGAATCTTCTCTCTGCGACGTATATAAAAAAAACGGAGGAGTATTCTTTTAGGGGGAGGCGAAGGGTATTTTTTTTAACGTGATTACTGAAATCTATGTCTATTTTTAATATGGCATTATAATTTTTTTACAAGTGATTACTAAAATTTATGTCTATTACTGATATCATAAGAAATATTATAATAAACAATCTGTTTTTGGAAGACAATGTTTTGTAGAGATGTTTGAACTTGTCTTATAATGAACAAGGACGAAGCCTGGATTTCCACTTAGGGTGGGCTAATGGGCTATGGCGAGTTCGTCGGGTGTGTTGGATTAAAGATATTTTATGGATAAACTGGACCACTTAGATATTTTAGTGTAATATTTTTTCGTTCGGGTGGGCTTAGCCCCCTACAACTATACATTGGTTACGTCCCTGATAATAAACATTTTATATATTTCAATGATTAATTGAACACCGGTTGTAAAAACGGAGTACAACGAGTTTTACCATTTAACGACATCCAATTCCTTAAAAGACATTTTCTCATATCATAGAAAATAAAATATGATAATACGACATCCAATTCCTTAAATAAAGTATGATAATACGATCATCCAAATCAAATCAATATTTTGTTTCTTTTATTTGTTAATTAACCTTAAGTTTTATTGTTAACTGAAATAAATAAAACATAAATAAAATAAAAAAAATGAAAAAGATCACCAACCTCTAAGTTGGGAGTAGGTAGAGGACATGAAGAGAAAAACCACGTTCGAAATAAGAGCATTAGGTATAAAACTCATGCATGCTCCAAAACGGACTGTGGTTTGTCTGATTTTAGAAACTGAGGAACATTCTAACATGGAATGTTTGTTAATATCATTATAAACTAACTTATCCAACAAATTTACCAAATTAATTAATTAATTAGTGGGGCAAATGGAGTATTCATAATTTTCAACATTTATAGATATATAATCCGAACCATGCACTGGTCTGTCCACGAGCTTCTTTAGCTAGAGTTCTTGCAGCACATCTTAGTGAGCTACTAATGTATAGTTATTGTTTTAATATAGTCGGTGGTGGACCCAAATTTTTTTCTTGATCAATGGGGCTACGGAGTAAAAATAATGATCCATTTGAGACATCAATGATAAATGTTGGAAAATTGATGGCTAAATGAGCATTGGGCCTATTGGGTCTTAAAATGTGTGAATGGAAAATGATGTGGAAATGGAAAATGGGAAGAATCTTTTCTCCCACATTGCTTGGAAGGTTGGAAAGGGGTCAATATATATATGATGTTGTTTTAGTGTAGTAGTAATAAGCAAACATCATTGTACGTCCTCGCGCGCAGGGGGGGTTTTGGGGGGTGCAAATCACTTCCGGATTTCACCTAGTCTTGTGCACGCCCGCGTCGTGCATACACGGACAAGTTCGGTTTTGTAGTTATAAAATGATTTATTTTTCAAAGCTGAAACCCTTTCATCTTCCAAACTGGCTTTATTATTCCATTTATTGAAGCATATTGAATGCGTGAATAATCCTGAACCTGTTCCAATTCCATCAGTTTTCCAGCCATCATCTCCTGCTTCCAGCCTATATATTCACTCCTCTTCTTCAAACTCGTTTGAGCATCAGACCGAAAATTCTTCTTCTTCTCCTTCTTATGGAAATAGAGAGTTCAAACAAACAAGTTCTTAAGCAAGCGAAAGTTTCGTGCATCTTGTCGTTGCTAACTGTTCTATCCTGGGAGACTAACGTTCCGTTGAACTCAAAGCACTCGACGGTGAGGGGACGAATTAGTCTTAAGGAAACTGTGTTAAGCACAGGGCTCGGTTTTCTTTCTTTCTTTCCTTTTTCTTTCTGTTGAATTGTATTTTCGTTCTCTTGTATTTTATTTTGTCAATGTAATCAGATTGCTATACTGGATAACAATCTTAAGACTAATTCATTTTTGTATCGCTGAGCCGAGGACAGAATTGTTCTGATTCATTGACAGAACTAAAACGATGAACTTTTGCTGTTTTGAGAAAACGAAACTGAAATTCTCGTGGAGTGATCTTCTAAGATACTCACGAATATATATTTCGGTAATCGAAAAAAACGAATCATTTATATTCGAATAACGAACGTTTAAATATTTTATTCAAAGGAATTTAATCGTTGTGTGTTAAATTTCAGAAATGGAAACCAGTTCGGGTTTGAATAAGGGTGATGATCAGATTCAGAATCATCCTATGGTCCAACAAGTACCAAATCGAGTTCTTGCTGCTCCTCTGAATCAGCATGGAGGCCTGAAAAATTCAATGGTTTTAATTTTAAGAGATGGCAACAAAAGATGTTTTATCTCACAACATTGCATATGGCTAAGTTCCTGACTGAGGATCCACCAACAACTGAAGGAGAGCCAGATCAAGACATTCTATTTGCTCTTGACGAATGGAAACAGTCTGATTATCTTTGTAGACATTATGTAATGAATTGTTTAAGTGACTCTTTGTATGATGTCTATTGTGAGAAAAAGAACGCAAAAGAATTGTGGGATGCACTAGATAAAAAATATAGAACTGAAGATGAAGGTACAAAAAAATTTGTTGTTGGCAGGTTCTTGGATTACAAGATGGTAGATTCGAGACCACTCATGGAGCAAGTGGAAGAATTTCAGTTGATTCTTAATGAGATTCAAGCTGAAAAGATGGAACTGAGTGATACTTTGCAAGTCGCATGTGTTATTGAAAAATTACAAAATGCGTGGAAAGATTTCAAAAATTACCTTAAGCATAAGCGAAATGAGATGAGCATGGAAGATCTTGTTGTTAGCTTCGTATTGAAGATGACAATAAGAAATCTGATAAAAGAGGAAATAACTTCAATAACTCGCCAAAGGCTAATATGGTGGAACTTGGACAAAGCTCGAAAAATAAGAAATGTGTTAAGAAGTCTAAACCGGGACCAAAAGCTAAATTGGGACCAAAAGGTGGCATTTCAAAACCTAAGTTCGAAGGGAAATGTTTTAATTGTGACAAAGTTGGTCACAAATATGTTGATTGCAGGCTACCTAAGAAAAAGATCTCTGAAACAAATATTGTTCAAGGCATGGAAGATATTGATCTTTGTGCTGTGGTGTCAGAAGTGAACATGACGGATTCAAATCCAAGAGAATGGTGGGTAGATACAGGAGCTACAAAGCACGTGTGCTCAGACAGGGATGTATTTACTACTTTTGAGCCAGTTCAAGAAAATGAGACTTTGTTCAAGGGAAATTTGGCAACTTCTGGTATAGCTAGAAAAGGGGATGTAATTCTCAAGATGACATCTGGCAAGCTACTGACTCTAAAGAATGTGCTATATGTTCCAGATATGCGTAAGAATCTGGTGTCTGGAGTGCTATTGAACAAGAATGGCTTCCGTCTTGTTTTAGAGTCTGACAAGTTTACATTGACTAAGAGTGGTATGTATGTCGGTAAGGGTTATGTTTGTAATGGCATGGTGAAACTGAATGTAATGGCTATTAGGCCAAACAATATTAATAAGAATATCAGTTCGACTTACTTGGTTGAGTCTCTTTCCTTATGGCATGGTAGACTAGGACATGTTAATTACGATTCCCTGTGTAGATTAATTAATTTAAACCATATCCCTGAATTTCAAATTGATAAGGAACATAAGTGTGAAACTTGTGTTGAAGCAAAATTAACAAGATCTTCTTCTCAAAATGTTGAAAGGAATACGCAACCACTTGATTTAATACATAGCGACGTGAGTGATCTTAAAGTTGTACAATCGAGAGGTGGAAATAATTATTTTATTACCTTTATCGATGATTGTACTAAATATTGCTTTGTATACTTGTTAAAAGGAAAACATGAAGCGATAGATAAATTTATTCTATTCACAAAAGAAGTTGAAAATCAACATGGTAAAATGATCAAAGTACTCCGAAGCGATAGAGGAGGTGAATATTTGTCACCACTTAGTGAGTTTTTTGAACATGGGATTATACATGAAAAAACTGCACCCTATTCACCACAGTCTAACGGAGTTGCTGAAAGGAAAAATCGAACATTGAAAGAAATGATGAATTCAATGTTGTTAAGTTCAGGAGTTCCACAAAATATGTGGGGGGAAGCTATCCTATCTAGCAACTATCTTTTAAATAAGATACCCCGAAAGAAACAAGAGAAAACTCCTTATGAACTATGGAAAGCTAAACCGCCATCTTACAAATACTTGCGAGTGTGGGGGTGCCTTGCAAAAGTGCTCGTACTTACACCCAAGGTTGTAAGGATAAGATCAAAAACTATTGATTGTATATTCATTGGATATGCACACAATAGTAGTGCTTATCGATTTCTTGTTTATAAATCATATAATCCTAAAACACACAAGAATACGATAATGGAATCAAGAAATGCATCATTTTCTGAGAATGTATTTCCGGCTAAAACAAATGAACCTAGTTCATCAAAACGAGTTCATGTTCAGGACCACAGTTCTGAACAAGTGAATGAGGAAGAGCCAACTGAGGTTGAGCCAAGAAGAAGCAAAAGGCCGAGGTTGGTAAAGATTTTATCACATATATGTTAGATACAGACCCTCAAAACTTCAAGGAAGCAACGACTTCTTCTGAAGGTCCAATGTGGAAAGAAGCAATAGATAGCGAAATAAATTCCATATTGCAAAATCATACTTGGGAGTTAGTAGATCTACCTCCAAGATGTAAACCACTAGGAAAAAATGGATCTTTAAAAGGAAAATAAAACCAGATGGATCTATTGATAAATATAAGGCCAGACTGGTAATAAAAGGTTATAGTCAAAAAGAATGTCTTGACTATTTTGATACATATTCTCCAGTAACGAGAATAACTTTCATTAGGATGATACTTGCTATAGCAGCTTTACGTAATTTACAAGTACATCAGGTGGATGTGAAAACATCTTTCTTAAATGGAGATTTAGAAGAAGAAATCTACATGGAACAACTTGAGGGTTTTTCTAGTCCAGGACAAGAAAAGAAAGTGTGTAAACTAGTTAAGTCTTTGTATGGCTTAAAACAAGCACCAAAACAATAGCATCAGAAATTTGATCATGTTATGCTTGAAAAAGGTTTTAAAACTAGTGAATGTGATAAATGCATTTACGTGAAAGAAACAAAAGATGGCTATGTCATTTTGTGTCTTTACGTTGATGACATGCTTATTGTTGGTAGTAATGATAAGATGATTAAATCTACCAAAGATATGTTAAACGCCAGATTTGAAATGAAAGATATGGGTTTAGCAGAGATGATACTGGGAATTAGAATTACAAGAAATTCTAATGGTCTCATTTTGAGTCAATCTAATTATATCGATAAAATCCTGGGAAAATTCAATAAAGATGATGCTAGAACTCCGATAGATCAAAGTCAACCTTTGTTGAAGAATAAGGGTGAAAGTGTGTCTCAATTATAGTACGCAAGGATTATTGGAAGTCTAATGTACTTAATGAGTTGTACTAGACCAGATATATCTTACGTTGTTGGCAAACTAAGCAGATATACTAGTAATCCGAGTAATGATCATTGGAAAGCTATAGTGAGGCTAATGAGATACTTAAGGTATACTCGTAACTACGGTCTTCACTATAAAAGAGAACCAACTATTATAGAAGGATATACTGATGCAAACTGGATATCAGATACAAATGATTCAAAATCCACAAGTGGTTTTGTATTCATGTTAGGAGGTGGAGCTGTGTCTTGGAAATCTTCTAAAGAAACTGTAATAACCAAATCCACAATGGAATATGAGTTTGTAGCATTAGATAAATGTGGTGAAGAAGCAGAATGGATGCATCAATTCTTAGAGGATATTCCTCTATGGCCGAAACCTGTGCCAGGAATATGCATTCATTGTGGTAGTCAATCTGCGATTGGAAGAGCACACAACAAAATGTACAATGGTAAGTCTAGGCATATACGCCGAAGACATAACTCTATTAGACAACTACTTTCAACTGGTACGATTACCTTAGACTATGTTAAGTCAGGGGATAATCTTGCGGATCCGCTAACCAAAGGTTTAAATAACGATGTAGTTGCAAAGTCATTAAGAGGAATGAGACTAAAGCCCATGGAATAACTCTTGCAAAGGAAAATCCAACCTTGTAGATTGGAGATCCCAAAATCTAGGTTCAAAGGGACAACCTAACTGCTAAAGTAAGGTCACTGTGGGGGGTAACCCTCAAGCTCATTCCTAAGATAAAAACCAGTGAGAATGATTGAATAAGTATAAGCTCACCAGTAGAGCTTTTAATGATTTGTGTAAGAAGAATAACTCAAGAAATTCTGAATTACAGAATCACCTATGTAAGAGAGAAGATGGGCCGCTTCAAAGGGAATTGTTTAGGGCGCAATTCTTAGAAACTCTTGCAGAACCAGAGAGATGTCCACGGCCAAAATGGACATAACCGTAATAACTAAATGTAGCTAGGTAGATGCATTGTGGTAAATATGTCATCGTTTACATCAACAGTAGAATAGTTCAAGGACATCGTGTCTACTAATCAGCTAGTAAAGTAAACATATTTATCAAGGGAAGGTTCAAAGGATCATACCTACCTATCCTATGCATTCATCTACCGCCGAACTCTCTATTTCATTCTTAGAGCTTTTTGTTCGGATTTCAATCAATTTCCATTCATGTGGGGGATTGTTGGAAAATTGATGGCTAAATGAGCATTGGGCCTATTGGGCCTTAAAGTGTGTGAATGGAAAATGATGTGTATATGGAAAATGGGAAGAAGCTTTTCTCCAACATTGCTTGGAAGGTTGGAAAGGGGTCAATATATATATGATGTTGTTTTAGTGTAGTAGTAATAAGCAAACATCATTATACGTCCTCGCGCGCAGGGGGGTGGGGGTTGCAAATCACTTCCAGATTTCACCTAGTCTTGTGCACGCCCGCGACATGCGTACAAGAATGCAGCTCGATTCGAAGGGCTCATGGACAAGTTCGGTTTTTCAATTATAAAATGATTATTTTATTTTTCAAAGCTGAAGCCCTTTCATCTTCCAAACTGGCTTTATTATTCCATTTATTGAAGCATATATGCTGAACCTGTTCCAATTCCATCAGTTTTCCAGCCATCATCTCCTACTTCCAGCCTATATATTCACTCCTCTTCTTCAACTCGTTTGAGCATTAGACTGAAAATTCTTCTTCTTCTCCTTCTTATGGAAATAGAGAGTTCATACAAACAAGTTCTTAAGCAAGCGAAAGTTTGGTGCATCTTGTCGTTGCTAACCGTTCTATCCTGGGAGACTAACGTTCCGTTGAAATTCAAAGCACTCAACGGTGATGGGACAAATTAGTCTTAAGGAAATTGTGTTAAACACATGGCTCAGTTTTCTTTCTTTCTTTCCTTTTCTTTCTGTTGGAATTGTATTTTCGTTCTCTTGTATTTTATTTTGTCAATGTAATCAGATTGCTATATTGGATAACAATATATTTATATTTTTTTAACGATAAAATATATTATTTTTCGGATCTCATTGGTGACACTGGCCTCCTCCCTTAATGCATTCGGTCCGCCCCTTAATATAGTTGATATCCTTTGGGGCTTTCAATTGTCGGGTTTCATGGAGTTTTTAGCCTATAAATAGCGACTTTGTCTCATAAATGTTTGATCTTGTTATGTGATTTTATTTCCCCTTTCATGAATCAAAATTTTAAGAGTTTGCATTAGATCTTGTTATCTTATTTTACTCTTGTAGACTTCTACGTTATTTGGTATTAGAGCTAAATGTTTCCCCTTTTGCTCTGTGGGGTTCTTACAATTCAAATGTGTTGAATCCTTAGAACGTGACATTTGTTGCGTAAAAACAGAAATTTTCACACGTCATAACTAACATGCAAATCCTACAAATTATGAACCGTAAAAAATTCATGTTGTAAATCAATAGCATTCAAAAATTAATATTCCAACAAAATGAAAATCAATATAATGTTTCCACAAAGTTGTCCACATAATTTAGTGTAACTTACTACAATCACTTAATTTTCTAACAAGTAAATCAGTAGTATATTACGATGAAGTTAATTCATTCCAGATCTGTACTGATCCAAATCACACTAAAGGGCGTGTTCTCTTGGCGCTTCGACAAGATAAGTTAGGATTTCCGACAATCAGATGTGGAAGACACCCTTCATCCTGTTGAGGGGTGTCAAACAGGTTGTCATGTTACCTTTTGCTTTATGATTTCCGTTTTGGATGGATGTTACTCGTTTGCATATTTGTCTAGATTGTTTCTCGGGAATGCACAATGTTGATAACGATTTCATATTTGGAGGCACCCTACCCGTTTTTTTTGTTGGTGTGAAAACCAGGTGGTGTTACTCCGACCTATTTGGGACTTTGCAGCATGCTGCTTATTATGGCTTTTGCAGGCAATAAGGCAATAGCGTCTCTGGAAGACAACATGTTGTGGAAA
Organism: Gentiana straminea; assembly: GCA_036785695.1. Lineage (NCBI taxonomy): Eukaryota > Viridiplantae > Streptophyta > Magnoliopsida > Gentianales > Gentianaceae > Gentiana > Gentiana straminea. The sequence continues at coordinate 7,436,192 of JAVUPR010000299.1, read as the reverse complement.
TGTTGGAAAGCCATATATGGTTTTGTTGCAGATCGTTGGGGATTTTCCATACTGTCTATCTTGCACTTGGTGGTAGCTTTTTTGAACGATGCACTGAAACGAGGAGGGATACATGATATACGGGCTACTTGAAAGAATAGCTTTATCTTTAAGCTTGATGTTTTGCGCTTGTTGCTTTTGGTTTTGTTTTGGAGACTTGAATAACAGAAAGAATATGGAAATGAAATTAGTTTGATTACTCAGCAGATGTTTGTTACATATAGAACGATTTAGGACACTTGGAAATGGTATACCATGCCACCTACACAACATAACCGAGGCATAAATACTATACTCTTTAAAACTACACATAGGTCCCTCAAGTATTCATAACTCCAACGGCCCCCCTCAAACTAAATGTGGGTGATGTTCCACATTTAGTTTGGCTCTAAAGGGTACAAAGGCAGTAGTAGACAAGGCCTTGGTAAAAATATCTGCTGGTTGCACATAGGAAGGGATATATTCCACAATTAGATCACCATTGATGACTTGATTTCTTACATAATGCACATCTATCTCAATGTGCTTAGTTCTAGCATGAAAATCCGGATTCTGGGCAAGCGAATTTGCAATGACGTTGTCACGGTAGATAACTGGGGTTGATTTGTGCTGAATTCCAAGTTCTGTAAGGAGTGATTTGAGCCAGCTGGTAACCTCAGCTGCAGCATTTGCTAAACTTCTATACTCAGACTCAGTGCTAGATCTTGAATCCACCTACTATTTTTTTGAACTCCAGGTGACTAGAGAATCTCCAATATACATACAGTGACGTGCAATAGACCTCCTATCATGCTTGCAGCAGCCCCAATTAGCATCACTATAACCATTAAGAGAGAGTGCAACATTTGTATAAGCAGTGATAGACATATGCCATTGGGACTTGAAATGCATTCCAAAGTCAATGGTACCCTTTAGGTACCTTAACACTCTTTTTAGAGACTACCAGTGTACATCCCTAGGAGAATGCATGGATTGAATTGATGTGTTGACTGCAAATGCCACATAAGATCTTGTGAAGGTTAGATATTGGAGTGCCCCTGTCACACTTCTATAGAGAGAGTGATTCTTCATTGGTGTACCTACTTCTAGTGTGAATGATTTACCAGCAACCATAGGTGTAGGGCATGAGTTACAGAGTTTAAACTCAATTTGTGTAACTAGGGGCGCCCCTGGGGGGTGTCCAATGGGGCCATGGCCCACGCCCCCAAAAATCGATGAATTTAAGGGCCCCGTCAATTTTTTACCCAATAGCATATATATATTTTGTATTTGTACATTAAGCTTCAATAACTTACCAAATAACATGGTATAACCCTTGTGGTGAGCAATATAGTATAACCAATTAAATGACCAAGGTTCAAGCCCCTTAGGTGTAATTATTTATGTTATTATTCTTTTTAAGAAGGTCTTAATTTTTTTTTGGCCCTAAGCCTAAATTTGGACAGGAACGCCCCTGTGTGTAACAACTGCTTGATGTAGTGTTTCTGAGTGAGCAGTAAGCCTAAGTCATCTCCTTTAGCCTCTAACTCAAGGAAATGACTCAACTGGCCCAGGTCCTTCAGTGGAAACATGCTATTCAGTAATGTGATGAACTTCTGTATTGCAGTAGTGCTATTCCCTATGATCAATAAGCCATCTACATAGACCAATACATACAATAAGGTGTGATTTCGCCTAATAATTAATGAACAAGGATGTATCAAATACAGACTAAGTGAACCCCCACTGGATTAGCTGATTCTTCAACTCATCAAACCAGGCCTTAGGGGCTTGTTTTAGACCATATGGTGTCTTTTTGTGGTGACACACATGGTCTGGTTTGCTGCTGTCAATGAATCATTCAGGATGTGTCATTAACACCGACTCATACAGCCTTCCATTGAAGAATGCATTTTTGATGTCCACTTGATGGATGCCCCAGTTCAGAGATGCTGCAATCGATAAAATGACTTTGATTGTCCTTGCCTTGACCACAGGACTAAAGGTTTCTGTGTAGTCTATACATTCTTTTTGATGAAAACCCTTGGGAACTAGTTGTTGCCTTGCATTTGAGGACAGTTCCATCATGCCTTAATTTAGTCTTGAATATCCATCTGTTGCCTACCAGATTCTGTGAGGGATGATGATATTCTTCAACCATTTCTTTATGCCATTTTGGATCTTCTAGGGCTTGAGTCACAGATTCTGGTTCCAAGGTGTCATCTGTTCCCATTTCAGTGTTGAGACTAAACATTTTTTTGGGTTTCACAATTCCACTCTTTAACCTTGTCTGCATTTGATGTCTAGGAGGTGATGGTGGAGACTCACTAGATTGAGTGCTTGAGGACTGATGATCAGAGGAGCCTTGAGGGAGTTATATGGTAGAAGTCTCATTGTGGTTAGCAAGAGGGGAACTGGATGTATCTTGAGTGGTATGATGCATATGAGATGCAACATGAGAATGAATAGGAGTGTCCTTAGATTGTACTTCTGGTATAGCAGCCTGCACATGGATCCTGTAGGAACAACATAGCTAGGAGAAGGCTGTAAACCATCAGACACAGATACATCAGATGATCCCACAACAGAACTATGAGGATGCAGTGATTTATAAGAGAATTCAGATTCATTAAATTTGATATGAATAGTGATATAGACTCTACCATTGGTGTCCATACATTTGTGACCCATGTGAGTGTGGCTGAGGCCTAGGTACACACATTTCTGAGTATGGTACTGAAATTTTCGAGACTGGTATGGCTTAAGATAGGGATAGCAAGTGCAACCAAAAGTTTTAATGAGGCCAAGGTCTAGTTTCTTTTTCTAAAGAACCTCAAAAAGAGATTTGTTGTTCAGCACTGGTGTAGGTAGGATATTTATAAGGGAGACGACATGATGAAAAGTGTCTCACCAATATTTAAGGGGTAGGGAGGATTGGGCAAGTAAGGTTAGGCAAGTTCTTACTATGTACCTATGTTTTCTTTCAGCCCTCCCATTTTGTTCATGAATGTGAGGGCATGGGGGCCTAAACTTGATGCCATGACTGGTAAGAAAAGACTCAAAACTTATGTATTCCCTTCCCCAATCAGACTGCATAGTTTTAATGGTGGTATTAAACAAGTTCTTCAAAGTGAATGAATGTTTGCAAAGCATCAGATTCAAGTTTTAAAGAATAAATCCTTTTAAACCTCTTGTGATTATCAATAAAATGAATGTAGTATGTTAAACAAGAATTAGATTTTATGCGGACAGAACCCTAGATGTCTGTGTGAATCAAATCTAAGACAACAACAACATGACTAGCAGAAGAACCAAGTGGTACAACATGATGTTTGCCAAATTGGCAAGCATAAGAAAAGGAAATAGTGTCATTAATGGTTAAACAATTCTTAGATACAACTTTATTTAAAAATTTCAAACTAGGGTGCCCTAGCCTCCTATGCCAGACATCAGTACTTGTCTCACTAGACACAACATAGGCAACATAACTACTAGAAACACCACTAGAAACAGTAGGAGTGGATTGAAGGGAACTTGTAGATGATGATGAATCTTCACTAACAAGAGGCTCTGATACATGCAATTTTGTAGGGCTCCTTCCAGAATTACTTTTTTTTTGACACTTTGTCCTTCACATAACATTTATCACCATGAAATTCAACAAACACATTATTGTCATATGTCAATTTTGAGATGCTAATCAAATTTATTTTAATGTGTGGAACATGCATGATATCATTTAGATGCATATTAGGTGCAACAATTGAATGCGATTTGTGTGCAATATACAACTTATTACCATTACCAACAATTAGAGTTTCATTACCATCATACTCAGATTTGAGTTGCAGGTTTGCCGTGTCTGAAGTAACATGATTTGTTATTGTTGGTCCCAGAGAAGGGTGAAACTATAGTCGAGAGGGGGGGGTGAATGACTATAGTGGAGTTTCAAAAACTTTTCTTGTGTTTTAAAAGCTTTTGAGCAAATGGATAAGTCCCTTCTTACTATGTTGTTTTCAAATCGGTTTAGACAATCACGGATATGTGTTATGATGTAGGCAAATTAAATAAGTGCTTTGTAAAGTAAATTGCGTAAATTAAATTGACACAAGGCTTATAGTGGTTCGGGGTGGTGTAATCCCTTAATCCACTCTTCTCCCGTGATGATCGGAGGAATTCACTATTGTTTCCACGAGATACAACAAGTATGATTGTCCTTGGCTTCCCAAGCTTCACAATCTACAAGACTATCACTCCTTGACCGCAACGGCTTCGGTGATTCGGTCTTCCTTTTCTTGCTCCTTGAGATCAAAATCCTTCAACGACTATCACGGTTTCAACTCCTTCTCGGATTGCCTCGATTCGGTTGCTTCGGTTTGATGTGAATGTGATTCACGCACTTGCTTGATCAATCTCAATTCGAATATGACTTTGTAGTTCGATATTTGAGTTGATCACTAGATGTATCCTTGTAAGTTCGAGAGAGAAGGCTTTTCTAATTGACGAGTTTCGCTTTCTTCTTTTTTCTTAATCGTTATCTTCTTTTTCTCGTCAATGCCTTCTATTTATAGCCTTGAATAGCCTTGATTTTGAAATTCCGTCCGTTGGCTATATTAATGAGGGAATAATCCTTGATTTTATTCTTGATTCCCCCTTAATTGTATTCTCCTTGATTTCGGTGATCGGATTCTTCTTTCAAATGTATAGCGAAAAATCCGTCCTTGATTGATCCTTTAATGATTGTGCATTTAATGCATGATCTCGTCGAATCTTCAATGTATATTAAATCTGATCTTGTAAGTGTCTCTTCACCGTCTGTAGAATGGTGGAGTGAGCCTTCTGACTTAGCCGTTAGTTCTTTCTTCGCCGTTTTGTTTTCTCTTTGCCGACAGTCAGTGTACTCAGCCGATTCACTGTTTTCTTCTTTGTTTTAGTTTCAGGAGAATCTTTATACTTCACTGATCCTTGATTTGGGTGAGATCAGTGTACACCATATTGGAATATTGAGTTTCATCACTTGAAACATAACTTAGACTTATCCAAGGTCATCACAGACTTCCTTGGTTATAAGTCGATCATAATCCCTTCTCTCGTATCTCTCGCCGGTGCTTGGTCGGCTTCACTCGCCGAATGTCCGTTTTCACTTTGCCGTCCTACCAACTAGTACAATACTTGTCCGACTCAACTTATACAACATGTCGGACTCTAAGTAAAGACTTATACAGAGAATTCTAACTTATTTTTCAGGCTTGCTATAACAGCTAGTATGGCCATCATCAAAACATAATAAAATGTTCCTAACAGTTGCACCAGAGTATGTATACCAGCTAGGATTTCCAACCATTTCTGGTGATGCAAGATATGAAGCTGCTTGCCTGTTGACACCATTCTGATTTCCATTTACTTGAGGATTCGTGTTGGTTTCATACCTCCGCCAACAATCAGATGCAATGTGCCCCCACTTTGAAGCAAATTTGACAGGTTGGTCTTGGGCCATTGTTGGAATTTCTGCCATTGGACCTTCCTCCTCCTTTGGATCTTCCCTCTCTTCTTGATCCCTGTTGTCATCTTCCTCTACCATTCATAGGGGCTTTAGATCCTTTGTTCCCTTCTTGATACATCTGTGCAAGATTGGCATTGGATTGTGACAGATCCAATGTAGATGCTGGGTTGAATCTGGCTACCAAACGTTCATGGGTGAGTAATTGTGCTAGTACTTCTGGCCAATAGAGGGATCCAACTACTGAGGAGATATTCACAATCAAAGATTCATATTCTCTGGTAGGCCTCCTAGGGTGGCAAGTATGAGTTCTGACTGAGATACTGGGTAACCAACAGAGGCAAAACCGTCGAAATGGTTCTTCATAAGTGCAAGGTAGTCTGCCATAGATTGAGATCGCTTTTCTATTTTTGTCGATTCATCTTTCAGTTCCAGGATTTGAGATTCTGCTTGGTTGTTGAACAGAATTTCAAGGGTGTTCCATACTTCAACTAATGTTCCACACCCCACAACTTCTAGAAGTGTATGTTCAGTCATGGAACCAAGCATCCAGCCAAGCAAGAGACAATTCACGGTCATCCATTCTTCATACGTAGGATTCTTGACCGGAATAGCAGATGGCACATCAGTAGAAGTTCTAGTTGTATAAATGAACTGTGGGGGCTTACGCTTGTTACCAAACACATGATCTTCAAGACGGTGGCCTCTAATCACTGGAAGGATGGAATGACGCCAGAGTAGATAATTAGTATGGGTAAGCTTCACGTTGAAGCTTTGGGTCAGATTTCCTCCAAATGGTGGTGCATGGGACACTGTAGGAAGTGTCGGAGAAAATGGAGATGGCCAGAGGGAGTTGAGCTTCATATGACTGTGGTAGGAAGATTTAAGCTGGGAAAAATGACGGGCTGGCTTATCAGTGGTATAGCCGGAGCTGGGATCGAAGTGGTGACAGCATGACCTGATTGTACGCTTCCTGCAGGAGCTGTGCTGCTGGTGGCCGCCATGGCCGGGAGAGGGAAGGCTTTGATACCAACATGAATAATAGGAAGAATATGGAAATGGAATTAGTTTGATTACACAGCAGATGTTTGTTACATATAAAAAGATTTAGGACACTTGGAAATGGTACGCCATGCCACCTACACAACAAAACCTAGGCATAGGTACTATACTCCTTAAAACTACAAATAAGTCCCTCAAGTATTCATAACTCCAACATGGAGGCTTTGAGACCGGGACATATGGTGTTATACTCTTTCCTATATACGTGGATTTCTCACACTAGATTTGTCACATATATGTTTTAGGAAGGCATGGCTATCTTTAGATGACGTATGGGGGGGGGGGGGGGGGGGCATGATTTGATATTTATGGATTGTATTTTTTATTTTTCATCAACAAAATAAAAACATTCCGTAAAAAAAATATTAGCAATTTAGATAAGGGTACACCAAGAACATTATTCACTAAAATCCGTGTCCACATCAAATATGTGTGAGGAAATAACAAACATCAAGATTCAGAAAAGGTTAAATAGTAAAATGTGAACTCACATTAAAGTAGGTTTACCAATTAAGAACTTCTTCTTCTGATCAAGATAAATAAATATTCTAAATAGTTCTTCACACAATTATTTATTGTACAAAAACACAAATTTATTCTTGTAAAAAAAAAAAAAATATTATGCAAGTTTTAACAATTAAACATGCAATTACATTGAGTCTTTTAACATAGTTGAGCTTTGTTAAAATAATCATCCATTAAACTAAAAGGTTAAAGGTTGTGAAGAACAGTTTTAATCTAAAATAGTTGAGAAGGACAGTTATTACATGTGTTACTACATTTTTATACATGTGTTACTATATGTGTTACTACATTTTGTCATTCTCAACTATTTTGTATCTTATCTTGTCCTTCTGGCCTCTGACCCCTACACTAAAAGTCATACCCAACCGATATCATTTCTACAACTAGTCGAAATTAGCTCGTCAATAATAACATCAAAAAACAAAATCATCAAACTTTAACAACCAAGATGATAGTAACTATATCGATGGAGACCAAGATTTCTTTTAGTTCAAGAGTTTGTGATTTATATACTATCAAAATCGCCCCAACAACGATAAATGAGTGGCAAAAATACAAGATATGTCAACACTAACTAGATAAATCTTAACCAAAAAATGTAATAAAAAACATAACAAGCATACCGTCAAATGCATCATATTTGAAGAATAAAATAAAGCAATCATTATAAAAAGTTAAACAAGATATAAAAAAAAATCACTTTTCGGTTACTATGATTGATAAGGTTGTATGGCCGGCATTAGGAAGAGAAGAGCCGGACAGCGGTTAACTTTGACATCCTTGTAAAATAGAAAGGATTGGGGCACAAGTCTTAAATCTTAATTGCATTATAAACAATATAAGTCGGGTTGTGGAATTTCATCAATTGGATAATATTTGGGAGAAAGGAAATTGGGGAAGAAGATGACCTAATTGGTGAAGAACACAATGTTCGACTTAATGTCCAAAAACCTAATCTGGAGCTATATATATGGTAGCTGATGGCCAAATCCTAGGTGTCCAATTTAACCGGTAGTGTACCGGGTCGATTGTAGTCTAGTGCGGTGGGTCAAGGTCGAATCCATGGGGAATTAACTTGTGAGGTCAAACACTTAAAAGTTTATATTAATTCGATCTAGGTCACAAATTGCAAGATGGTAATTGAATGCATAAATAAAGTTTCTTGTGATAATAAAGACGGTGAAATGGTAAAAGAAACTAACCAAGACAATGTGTAACCTAGCCATCCTATTGTAGTATCATGGGAATGATTTCCTACCTTCCTACCATTGGTGTTCAAAAGTGTGAAACGGTGCATTCCTAATCAAGTAGTTTCCCTTGATACGAGTGTATGAGACTACTCTCTGCCTCCTCCTTGGTTTAAGGATTCTAAACCTAATGATTGGTATGCTACACACGTGAATGCAATGACAATGTCAACTCTCACCGGATAAGAAATCAAATGCCACGAAGGGTCGATTTTACCTTCCGGTTTTCCTACCCTCTTACCACGACTAACATCTCCTTTCGGTCTCCGTTAAACGTGTAAATGCTAACACTAGGCAATTACTCTAATGCAAACAATCAATACAACACAAGTAGGAAAAGCTTCACAACAATCAAAACTAACAACACAAACAATCATTCTCAATCAACATAAGAGGATAAGCTAGAGCTACATCATAATCTTGGCTAGATAAGCTTAGCCACTCTTGAATACAAATATCAACATCTCAAAGTTAACATTCATAACCAAAGAACAATTGAATAAAGATAAGATTAAGGATTACCAATTCAAAAAGCAAGACTTCGAGTTGGTGTTCTTCATCCAACTTCAAAAGCTTCAATGAAACTAACACTAGTGTGTTAAAATCCAATCAAGTAATGGAGCTAAACTAGAATCCTTAGCTTTTACAATCAAGTTCAAGAGCTATTTTTTACTAAAATTCGGCTTGAGAGCCTTGGAGGTGGGGAGGTGCCTTCAAGGGGAAAAGTTGAGGAAGATGAAGTGTATATTGATAATTTTGGTGAAAGGAGAATAAAAGAGATCAATTATTTGCTGACTCTGCAAAATTGGCGCTGGTCAATCCAACTAGCGTGCGTCATATGCTTAATGCAGTATTGGCGTAGGTCGCTGGAGATTGGCGCGCGTCAAGTCCAATTGTAGTAGTTGGCTGAATAACATCCACATTAAATGCTCGGCAGACTTGTATAGCTTCACTTGGCACGGGTCAATGTGACATGGCACATGCCATATGTATCTGAAATCTCTATGATCAACTTTACTCTTCAACTGGCATGGGTCGAAACCTCTATCATGTGTCGTCGATCCTCGTAGGTTGAAATCGATGCCTCAACAACAAAATCATCACTAAAATATCCAATGGCACCATCAAGTCAAAATCCACACTCCCAAATGTGATATCTGTGCTGCAAAATAGACACAAAGATACCACACGTAAATTTGATAACAAAATCGGCTAATAACTAGTAAAACAAAAGTAAAAGCATGGTTTATCTGAAAGTTCCTATGTACATAAAAATGGTTCAAATTATCATAAAATTTGCTCAAGTTGATGTCAAAATATCACTAATTGCATGAGAAAATTGTGTGAATCATCGGAAATTGTATCATTAGGTTGACATACATCAGTAGCTCTATTCTATTACAACTTGCATTATTACAGGTGACATAAGCAATTAAGACTAGTACTAACTATGCTAATTAAGTACAACTATATTAAGTACCAAAATATCTACTATTTACAATTTACTCTACTATATTCAACACCACCCCCGCAAGTTGGGATGCGATGTATGAATATCATGGAGATGAAACTTCTGAATGGCTTGCTGTAATGTAGGGCCATCTAAAGGCTTCGTGAAACAATCAGCCAACTGGTTGTGTGTAGAAATAGGGAGTAACTTGATCATTCCAGCTTGAACTTTATCTCGAACGACATGGCAGTCGATCTCGATGTGTTTCGTACGTTCGTGAAACACCGGATTGGTTGCAATGTGCATGGCACTTTGATTATCACAATAGATAGCAATGGGTAGAGGAACAACAACCTGGAGATCTTGAAGTAGCTGGGCTAACCACTGAATTTCTGACACAGTTATAGCCATGGCACGGTATTCGGATTCAGCTGAACTCTTGGAGACCATGGTTTGCTTTTCTGCTCTCCAAGAGATTAAGGCATTGCCTAGAAAAATGCAGTAACCCGTAACTGATCATCTAGTTTCTGGGCAACCTGCCCAATCCGAATCGGTGAAGGCACAGGGAACCAGGCTGTTATGGACAGAGTAAAAAAGACCTTGATCTAGGTTCATTTTTAAGTACTTCAGAACCCTTTCTTCCGCTCTAAAATGATATATAGTTGGTGTGTCCAGAAATTGGCTAAGCTATTGGACAACATACACAATATCCGGTCTAAAAAAGGTTAAGTAAATCAATTTCCCAACAAGCTTCCGATACAAAGTGTTATCTGCTAATAATGGAGAATCACCATGCTGTAGTGAAGATTTACTTTGCATAGGGGTGGATACTGGTTTGACTCCCATTAAATCAAATTCTTCTATCAAATTTAGAGTGTATTTGCGCTGTGATATGAAAATACCTGATGTACTCCTAGCTACTTCTAATCCCAAGAAGTACTTGAGCTCCCCAATGTCTTTGATTTGGAATTTGTCATGAAGGTAGTTTTTTACTGACTAAATATCCTCAACCGGTTGACTAGTTATGACGATATCATCCACGTATACTAATAAGGTCATGAATCTGCCATTACTCACTTTAGTGAATAGGCTGTAGTCATTTTTAGATTGCTAAAAACCAATGCTTGGCAAAGATATAGTCAATGTAGAGTTCCACTGCCTGCTGGCCTGTTTAAGACCATATATGGACTTAACCAGCCTACAGACAGGATTCTTAACTGTGGTTAAAACCCCTGTGGTAACCTCATGTACACTTCCTCATGGAGTTCACCATGTAGGAAGGCATTATTCACATCACACTGATGTAGATGCCACCCATGTGCCGCTGATAAGGCTAACATATTTAGCTACATGGGAGAATATTTCTTGGTAGTCTAGGCCATAGGTTTGGGTGTACCCTTTTGCAACCAATCTAGCTGTATACCGTTCTACGGCCCCATCAGGTTTGTACTTTTCCTTATATACCCATTTACATCCTATGGGTGTTTTTCCTGGAGAAAGAGAGACTACTTCCTATGTCTTATTGTCTTCAAGAGCCTGAATTTCCTTGCTCATAGCAACCCTCCAGTTCCGAGACTTAACAGCCTGGCTATATGATGAGGGTTCTACCACTTTATCCAGATTACAAAGAAATACCTTATGGGACTTAGATAAACCTTCATAACTGAGAGATTGACTGAAATCATGAGGTGAAATGGATTTGGTGACTTGAACAAATGTAATCATGTATGTGTACATGAGTATGTCTAGGTCTATTAGACCTTCTAGTTGGTACATCTTCTGGTGGATTTGCTGCCAATTGAGCTGTAGGATCATCTTGTGCATCAGATGTGTCAGAAACTGATGTTGTGGAAGGATCATAGACTTGTATAGAATCTGATTGTGAGATTGAGGGATCTTCCTCATTAAAGGTACATGTAGACAGGGTATCTATTCTGGTGTTGAACTAGACTTGCATGAATCATCATAGGGAAAAAACCTCTCACAAAATATAACATTCCTGGAAATGAATATCTATTTAGTATCCAAGTTAAGCAAACATAAACTTTTGTTGACTGTGAAATCCCGAAATGTATACAAGCCACACTCCTAGGATCAAACCTTGCTCTATTCTATTGCAGTGTATTGGCATAGGCTAGACATCCAAACACTTTGACCTTTCACAAATCATCATCTACTCCATAAAGCATCCTATGTGGTGTAGCACCATGCAACAAAGGTGTGGGTGTAATGTTGATTAGGTAGGCAGCATGTATGACACAATGACCCCAGAATTTGAAAGGAAGATTGGCTTGGAATTTGAGTGCTCTACCCATACTAAGAAGGTGCTGGTGTTTTCGTTCAACTACACCATTTTGTTCAGGTGTGGATATACAAGATTTTTGGTGTAATATGCCCCTAGCAGTATAGAATTCTGGCATATAGAACTCTTGACCATTGTCTGTCTTAATCACTTTTATAGTCTAATGAAACTGAGTGTGGACATAAGAACAGAAACTTTGAACTACCCCCTTGCTTCAGATTTGTCATGCAGCATATATACCCATGTGAATCTACTAAGGTCATCCAGGGCCGGCCCTAGCTATAAGCCGAGGAAGCGGCGGCTTAAGGCCCAATAATTTAGAGGGCCTGAATTTACATGTTCCGCAATTTAAAAAAAAAAAACCCGTATAGATCTAATCCAATCTAACGTAATAGAATGTGTTAATAAAGGCCAAAAGATTTTTTAGTTGACCTATATTTTTTTTTACTTCAATTGATAAAGGCCCAAAAAAATTACAATGTCTAAATTATAGACACACATCACATATGTATAATTTTTTTTTTTGAATTGGATTAAGTCACGGGAAATATGTTAGAAAAAATGTGATAAAACAAACAGAACTGAATGATCTCCAAGGCACGTATAAAACGTTTCTTTAAAGAGATGTTTTAAGACCTCTCTCAGGATTCAATGGAGTACTACTTTAGAGACACATTATGTTTGTACTGATGATGCTTCTATTCGTGTTTTTCACCGAATGCTGATGTCTCTCTATATACAGACAACGAAAAGATATTGTACCTCTTCACGAAAGAACAAACCAGTTCGTCTTCAAAGGATGTGTCCCAATGAACATGCAAACCCGAAATGGTGTTTCCCAAAGAACAAACCAGTTCGAACCCCGTTTCTTTTCGGCGACACCTGTCGCACTCAGTATAAAAGGCCTAATTCGACGACATAGCCGAAGGCCTAAAATATTCCAGGGCCGGCCCTGAGGTCATCTACCACTATGAGAAAATATTTGTGACCATGTATAGTAGCATGTCTATAGGGACGCCAAATGTAAAAATGTATCAAATCAAAGACAGACTGAACTGAAGAACAACTCAAAGGAAAAGGCAATTGTTTCTATTTAGCCAAAGGGCATACATGACAAATATCATCCCTAGGGCTAACAATTTCTTTATTCTGTGCCTTGAGAAGCTGTAGCCTTCGACCAAACAGGTGCCCCATTCTATAATGTCATACCATATTAGCAGCAGGCCAGGTGTGTTCTGGGAAGTAACAGCATTACACCATGACATGTCTTGATTATTCTGACCCTTGTAACCATCCAGCAGGTACAAGGGTTTGCACTTTTTATCTGATCCAATCATCCCATGTGTTTGATCCAATATACAACAGCCATCAGATTCAAAGATTATTCTGATGTTGTCATTCTTAGTCAATTTACTATGAGATATCAGATTAAATTTGAATGCGGGCACACAAAGAACATCCTGCAATAATAAATGTGCCCCTATTTGAATTTCACCAACATGTGTAACCATCACACTTCTACCATTTGGTAAGCTGACACTAACATTTTCAACCTTGTGAAGTTTTGAAAAAAAATCCAAATCATGAACAACATGATCTGTTGTTCCTGAATCTAGAATCCACATGTTATGCATATTACCTGCCCCCAAATCATCCTCTGGCATGAAAGAAGCAGATAGTACTGAAGCCTGGTTAACAAGGTGTGAATTCTGATTCTCTTTGTTCCCTTCATTCTGCTTACTGAGTAACTGGAGCATCTGTGTGTACTGGTGCTGATTTAGGAAGTACCCCTCAGCAGGTGATGGAGTTAGGGCTGATATGTTCTGAGATGTGTCCTCCTCTGCATTTCCTTCCACCATATTGATCCTGCCTCTAGGTTTGAAGCCAAGAGGAAATCCATGTTTGTGATAGCACTTATCCTCCACATGACCAGGTTTCCCACAATATGTACACTGTGGACGCTTTCCACCTTGATTCTGTTGATAAGTTCTTCGTGTTGCTGTGCTATCTGAACCATTAAACCTTCTACCATATTCTTGAGAGCTATTCCCCACACTTGACCTATTGACCAGGACAGTGGGATCTGACAATTGGTTCACAGTACTAGGGTAACCCTTCCTCTGTTTTTCAAATTTCAAAGCCATAGAAAAGGCAATCTTAATGGTTGGAAGTGGAGACATTAATAGAATCTGTGAATGAACCGGTGAGAAACTCTCATTCAAGCCTCTCAAAAACCTAATGACGTACTCATTTTCGAAGTATGCAACAATAGTGGAAACTAGGTCACAGTGACAAACATGATCACACTTACAATTAGGAACTGGCCTTAACACATTGATCACATCCCAAATGATCTTAATCCGAGCAAAGTACTGAGATACAGTGAGATCTCCTTGTTTGATTCCATTCAATTCCTCAAGCAAATCATATAACCTAAATGAGTCCAAGTTCGTATACCTGTCCTGAATATCATCCCAAACCTATTTTGATGTATTCATCCACATGACACTCTCAGCAATCGTCTTCGATACCGAATTGAGCAGCCACGAAGTGACGGTGGTGTTACACTACTCCCATGCGTTGAATTTTGGATCATCTCTCTCTGGTCTCACAATCGAACCGTCGATAAAACCTATTTTATTCTTCATAACCAGCGACATCTTAACCGATCTCGACCACGAGTGATAATTGATTCCATTTTCATCGAGTACTGGTTGAACAAGCACCAAAGACGGACTCTCGCTCGGGTGGATGTAGTAAGGGCTTGATTTACAGATTCCTCCGCCATTAATAAACCTTCAAAACAACAACAAAATATCCCCTGGATATGGCCTAGTGGTGAGGAGCGGGGTGTTATAATGACAGCCGGACCGTAAGCTGGACGTCAGCGGTTCGATTCCCGTAAAAGGGGTTGATTTCCGATTGATAACACCCTTCGCCTTCGGTGATGGGGAACCGCAAGCCCCCCGACTCTAAGCTCTGTAGCTGATTAACCTCTCCCCACATTCCTGTGGGATCGGGGGTGGGGGGGGCCCTCACGGTTAGGGTTTAACCGTTTTTCGAAACAGCAACAAAAGTATGTAATTTTGCAGAGATTGACTACACGCAGCTGTGTCGCTCTGATACCATGTGGAATTTCATCGATTGGATAATATTTGGCAGAAAGGAGTGGGGAAGAAGATGACCTAATTGGGGAAGAACATAATGTTCGACTTAATGTCCAAAAACCTAATCTGGAGCTTTATACATGGTAGCTCTATTATATTACAACTTGCATTATTACAGCTGGCATAAGCAATTAATACTAGTACTAATTATGCTAATTATGTACAACTATATTAAGTATCAAAATATCTACTATTTACAATTTACTCTACTATATTCAAAACGGGTAGGTATTATAATAGGTAAAAATATATCCATACCCTACTCAAGTCTCAACGGGATTGTAAAACAATCATATACCCTACTATACCCTTAAAAGTATCCCAACCAAACGGGTTGGGTGGATGATGTTTTTTATTTCCATCCAAATAAAAAACAAGCATTAGTGTTCACAATCTTACAAGAATTTGATTCCTCCAGCCAGTCACGCAATGAAACCCCACAATGTTAGTCGATAAATTCACAAAACCACGTGAAATGTGGGAAATATAATTGCCATTGTTTGTTTGTTTGCTGGATTTTTTTTAAAATTATTTTAGAATCATTGTTTGGATTTTGAGAAGATATTATAGCGAATGTGAGGGCACAGGTCACGTGTCACTTTGCACGTGTGTGCAATATAAATTGGGAAACTTGAGAAACTATGCCTGAAAAGTAAAATATTGAAAAAAATATGTCTCGACGCATGCGTCGCGCGTGAGTCACTCAGGCGTCGCGCAGTGGTCATACGTGCCTCGTGCGTCGTGCGTCGTGCGTGCGTCGCTGATGTGTCGGCTGCAGGCATAGTTTTCAAATGTTAACTTTTAAAGCATATTTTTCCAACCTTTTACTTTTTGGACATAGTTTTTCAAGTTTCCCTATAAATATAAGTCAATAAGAAAAGGCCACACGATTTCGAATTGTCTAGGCTACTAAAGAATGTTGATTTTGACGGTACATGTACACATCAAAGCCCTCCCCACACATGAAAACATCTGTGCTGCTTGTTTGTCGACCCTCCTTGCCTGGCCCATTCTATATATATAGACTCTTAAAGACCAGCATTATTGCCATGACAATATTTAGTATTGTCACAGCTTTGGTATTACCAAATTATGCCTTGACAATACCAATGTTCATGCCTATCACACCTCCTCAAGTGTGGCCTATAAGAAGGGAGAGAGACCCAATACTTGGCTTTTTTTTTTTTTTTTTTGTTTGGAAAGTGTGGGCCTATAAAAAGAGAGTGGTCTCACACCCCATCAAGTGTGGCCTATAAGAAGAGAGAGAGACCCAACACTTGGCTTGTTTTTTTTGTTTGGAAAGCGTGAGCTTATAAAAAGAGAGTGGTTTGTTTTTTTTGAGATGTGTGGGCTTATAAGAAGATACTAAGGCCCAACACTTGGTTTTTTTTGTTTTTGTTTGTAATTATCTGGAAGCGGGGCTTGAACTCGTGAACTCATGCTCCGATACCATATTAGAATCTGCGCTGCCGCTCACCGCGTACTAATATTAGATATTAATATATATAGATATATGTGTGTATATATATATGATATATGCACATGTGTAATTGATATATATATATATATATATATATATATATATATATATATATATAATATAATAAAGATATATATATATCGTATATTAATATCGTTTGAAATATTTAATATTTAATATAAGCTATTAAATGAGATAAATCAATCAATGGTATTCGATATTAGATATTGGCAATATATATCTGATATGCCTGAACCGCATTTCCGCCCGCGGATCTCTATTCGGATCTGTCCGACCATCAAAGTGGCGGAGCAAAGCCATCGGCCAACGTTGTCGGCGAGACCACCAACTGGTACGGCCACTGCAAGTTACCAACTTTACACCTTATGACTTGACGGTCCGGTGGGATGTTGGGCAAAGCACAAAGGGGACGGACAGCAGGGTGTGCAAGGAAAGAAGGTCCATAATAGACTCAAGCCCATTACATTTGGGGAAAAGGATATCGATGATTTTGGCAAAACGAGGAGGCAAAAAACACCGGAGGCATCGAGGTCAGCGGAGCCGCCCTACATTCGACTCCTCACGAGCTCACTGGCCGACCGAAGCCCTTATCGTACTATTAGTCCTTTATTGTAATTATGTCAAATTATAGTCGGTTCCTTCCCTTTAAATAGGGCTCATTGTAACCCTTCTAAAAAGAACGCATTAATACAAAACTAAGGCTTACTCTGCCCAATCTCTTACTCGTTTTATGTTATATTTGTACCGATACTTTTATCACCGGAATTCCTCAGCACCACCGTGTGACACCACATGAACACCGCATTTACCGCTAGATATCCTCTACATCTCCACCGCTGAACACCTGACATAATTTCGACAATATCTGTTGGCTTCGTTACCGGGAAGTCCACACATTTTGGTATTCTCCGGTGTACGGCCCCTCCGCTGTTTTCAAAGTTAGTGGCGGCCCTAGGAAGAACTTCATCTTCTCCAGGACACCTTCTTGTTTCCACTGGAAAAAGCTCTCAGCTCCCACTCGAGAATGCTCAGACCCTCGTCTCGGCGTCACTCAGCTTCATTCTAAGGTAACCTCCTCGAATCTTGCTCAATATCACAGGTTTCCGTTTGAATCATCATCTTTCTCATGACCTTTGCACAAGGAACTCGTCGGAGTTGACTTCGTACATTTCCTAGTCGGAAACCTTATTTTCATATTACTACGTGTTACTTTGAGCTTTATATCCATCGAAACAAATGAAATACGTACGTACGATCTAGTTGAGTTTGCGCTCGAGAAATCATCACTCTCAGCATTTTCATATTAAGAAAGATACCCATTGAACTGTTCATCGTTTTGGTAGAAGCCTACACAGATCGGCTTTCATGTTTTGAGCTTCGTTTTGAGTAAAAGCTTTGATAGTAGTTATCTTGGCTGGTTATTTGCTTATTTTAGGAATTTTGCTAAGATTCGGGTCATGGTACGTCGGAATCATAAAAAAATCAACATATTCTAGGACTTCCCGGTTGAATCATCCCAGTTGTCCTTGAATTTCCGATATTCCGTATGTCGGACCGCCCTTCAGCTCGCCGGAAAGGTCACTTTCGACAACATTCTGAATCCGCCGCCTGAAAACAAAATAGTACTAAGTTGGTGAAAATCAGAGGACGGTTGGTTAATTGTCAGAGTACTTTTTGGATTTTAGCATAGACAGCAAATCAAGTTGTGACACATGACAGGGAGCAAGGACTTGCCACCGGTACCTATTACAACAGGAAAAACAACCACTCAGGATCTACAATGTGGAAGGAACGTGAAGGACACGGTTGAAAATCCCAGCGCAAATAGGGATCCTTCACAGAAAGAAGGTAGATTGAGGCGCAACGATGTCGGACACATCATCAATCAGAAGGCCGAATCTAAAGAGGCCACTGTGACCTCAGATGTTATCCGCACCAGACATGCCTGCGAGAAGGCCGCTATCGCCCCCTCAAAATCGGTACAGAGCCAGGGGCCATCCCAGAAAGGATGTCAGACATTACTAACCCCGAAGCAATTGCTGCTCGAAACTATGCCGATTATATCGAAAATCTATTCTTGGCCAACGAACTCCTCATCTCCAAGGGCTTGCCTCCCAAACCGATTCCGCCGCCATCAAAAGCAGGGATTGCTCAACACACTGAAATACAGCAGCAAAACCAACAATGGAGAACCCAGCACATCGAGATTGAGAAAGATAGTATCCATTCCTCTTTATGAAATTGCCTCAGGAATGTTGCCGAAAAGTGTAGAAATGAGGTCAGCTCTAGACCGTCTGGGTCATGCTAGAAAGAGGGCGCCGCTCAATCTGAAAGAAACATCGTGATACGCAAAGAGGTCCTTGATAACCGAGACGCTCACCATATCATTAAGGAAATGCGAGCAGAATGAGAAGAGGAGTCAGTGTATTATGCACACTCGAAAGACGTAATCAGGTGAGCCGTGATACCTGTCTCAAAAAATAACGTGATGATGCGGGCCGCCATGTCTGTCCCTGATAACGTATTGTAAAAGGTTGAGAAAGAAATAAAAGAGTTAAAAGGTCACAGCCAACCGATAATACGTCCACTGAGCCAACCCAGGGGATTGATGTGTTATCAGATGTGATTTTTGATTCAATACCAAGTGAGAGCATCCATTATCCTCCATACGTTTACTATCAAGGGACCTCATGCCCCAACGAATGGATCACTGGTTTCCAGAGTCGGACGATCTTATCGACTCGGAACAAGTCCGCCTGGTGTGTAGCCTTAGTAGGCAGTATGCAGGGAAACGCCACCGCCTAGATCCACAAACTGCTGTGAAAATCAATCAAGAGTTGCGATGAATTAAAGAGAAAATTTCTGACAGAATTTGCAATGGCAGAGAGACCTAAGAAAACCCTTGAAGATATGTACGACGTCCGTCAATGAGAGAATGAATCCAACAAGAGCTACTATGACAGATTCATGCATGTGTATGGTCAGACCAGGAATGTTCCGGATGATCAGGTCTGACAGATATTCCTCACTGGGATCACCAAAGGGAGCATGAAAACTCACTTCGCTCTCAATCCTCCGAAAGGGCTGCGCGATCTTTTAGAGCAAGCATACAAGATCGGCCTGACCGAGGCGACCCCCTCGCCCTCTGGAAAGGGAAATGTGTTGGTCCCAGAGAAGGGTAAAACTATTGTCTGAGGGGGTGGGGGGGTGAATGACTATAGTGGAGTTTCAAAAACTTTTCTTGTATTTAAAAGCTTTTGTGCAGCGGATAAGTCCCTTCTTAATATGTTGTTTCAAAGTAGATTATGCGATCACAGATTTATAGAATGCAGTTACGTAAAGTGATGAAAAGTAAATTGCTGTAAGTAAATAGACACAAAGGTTTATAGTGGTTCAGGGTGGTGTAATCCCTTAATCTACTCTTCTCCTGTGATGATTGGAGGAATTCACTATTGTTTTCACAGATACAATAGTACGATTGTCCTTGACTTTACAAGCTTCACAATCTACAAGACTATCACTCCCTGACTGCAACAGCTTCAGTGACTCAGTCTCTTTCACTGCTCCTTGGGAACAAATCCTTCAGCAGCTATCACAAACACAACTCCTTCTCAGATGGCTCTGATTCAGTTGCTTGATTGAAGTGAATTGGATTCACCAAACTTGTTGATCAATCTCAATGCTTGATGTTGATATTGTAGGTCTCAGTTTTGAGTTGATCACTAGATATTTCTTTTTAAGCACAGAAGAAGGATTTTCAATTTTACAAAGTTTTTGCTTGTATGTTCTCAGATTTGATCGTTCTCATTTCTTCTCTTTTTTCTTTTCTGTTAGTGCCTTCTATTTATAGCCTTGATAATCCTTGATTTAAATTTCCGTCCGTTGGCTAAATTAATGAGGGGAATAATCCTTGATTTTATTCTTGATTCACCCTTAATTGTATTCTCCTTGATTTCAGTGATCGGATTTTTCTTCATTCGTTTATCAAAAAATCCGCCTTGATTGATCATCTATTGATTGTGCATTTAATGCTTGATCTTCTGTATCTTCTTCATATTTCAAAATCTAATTAAGTAAGGTTTACTTAGCTGTTCTCTGAACGGTCAAGTGACCTATTTGACTCAGCCGCTTAGATCTTCCTTCACTGCTTTGTCTTTACTCATCCGATAGTCAGTTTACTTTGCCGATCCACTGTTTCATTCATTCTTTTCAGTTCAGGAGAATCCTTGTACTTCACTGATCCTTGATTTGTGTGAGATCAGTGTACACCAAATTTAAACATTTAGTTTCATCACTTGAAACATAACTTAGACTTATCCAAGGTCATCACAGACTTCCTTGGTTATAAGTCAGACCATAATTTCTTCATGCTTTTCTGCTGGTACTTGACTGGCTTTACTCTGTTGAAAATCTGTTTCAGTTTGCCGTCCTACCAACTAGTACAATACTTGTCTGACTTAACTTATACAACATGTCAGACTCTAAGTAAAGACTCATACAGAGAATTCTAACTTATTTCAGGCTTGCCATAACAGCTAGTATGGCCATCATCAAAACATAATAAAATGTTCCTAACAATTTCCCCCTTTTTGATGATGCCAAAACCCTCATAAGCCTGAACATAAGTATACCAAGTTTTTCAGAATAAATATTTGAACAAAATTCAAACAATTTTATTCATCCATTTAAGGGCAATAAGATATTGCATCTTTTTATTCAAAAACAAAGACATATAGAAATTATTCAATTATGGTTTAACAGAAGGGCTACTTTTACTTTTCTTCAAACTTGATGTCTTTGCCTTTGATGCCCTTGCCCTTAACTGTTGGGCTTGCCTTCTTTTCACTGGAGCTTTCAGGCTTTGAGCTTCCTTCCCCCTTTTTGGCAGCACCAAAACGTGCTTCAAGAGTTGCATTTTCTGCTTCAGACTTAGGGAGAGGACCATATCTTTGCTCTAGAATTTTGTTGTTGGCCGTAGTGACATTTATCAGAGTGTCAAGTTGCTGGATAGAAAATTCCATAACCTCATCCAGATGTTGAAGTTGATGAGTGTGAGCATTTAGAGTTTCCACCAAAGATTTGAGATTGTTATCAACCTTGTCAGCATGAAACTCAAGATTTGTTTGGACATGGTAGGGGATGAGATGTTGTAGGCTGCAAAGCAAGTTTCCCTGTGCTTCCATGACCTCATCTTGTATCTTAATGTGACTAATGAGGGCTTCAATATTGTGATTGAGGGAGGTTGCTTCACTCTTTAAAGCAGCTTTCAGGTTTTTCCTGCTGTGATACTGCTTTTCCATGTCTACAATCAGGGGTTGAATGTCCAGATTGAAGAGTCTTTCTAGATCAATTTCCTCTGGTGTCACTTCAACATCCTCATCATCTTCATCTTCCTCCTTCTCTATATCCACCTCATCTTCTTCCACTTTCTCTTCTTCCTTTTCACTTTCTTTTTTTGCCACTTCTTTTCTTTCTTCCTCCTCAACCTCAGGATCTTTGATAGGTTGGGGGTGCTTGCTCCTCCATCTGCCGAAGATGGCTGGTTTTCTTCTCCATGAGCTGTAGAGTTGAGTGCTTCTCCTGGTGTTCCCCCTTGATTAATAGTGGGGGTGTTGACAAGTTCAGCAGAGTGAGTTTGATCAGCTGGCTCACTCGGCTGTTCGTCAACATTGCTGAGGCTCTTGAAAAGTACTTCTTGAAGCGTTAGGTCATCATCAGATATCTCCATCTTTTATGGATCAGCTTCAAGATCCTCACCTTCTGAATGTTCATCCTCTGTCTCAGTTTCTTCTTCATCAATCTCTTCTTCTTCAGATGGAGTAAGAACATATCCTTCCTCACCTTCTTCTAGATAGGTGACGTCCTCTTGCTTTCCTTCCTCATTTGTTGTGGTATCATCACTAACCACCACTGGGTTGTCCAGATTGCTGGCACTGACCACTGGGGTGTTCTCTTGTGCCTTTTGCGTTCTGGTTCTTCGTCCCATCCCGGTTCTACTGCCTTCAGGTTGCTTTCTTTTTCTCCCAATAGTGGGTTTGGGTTTCAGAGATGCCTTGATGTAGGTAAACATTACCTTGGACTTGTGTGGAGGCTGCAAATTTGTGGGTTTTACTTTCAGTATGTCAAATATGTGTTGGAGAGGGAACCTATATGATTTCCTTTCCCAGAACTCACATTTCTTCTGCAAACCTTTGCTTGGTGCTGTAATGGACAGATCAATTTCCTTTTGAATCTGGTCTTTCAAACTATTGAAGACAAATGTTGCCCAGTCAAAGTTAGTACCTTGATAGATAACTGCCATTAGCTTGACCCGTAATTCGGTTAATTTTTCCATCGACCCTTTCCTGCCTTTGATGTTCTTGGTAATAACCGGTGCGAATTCAGCGAACGGAAGTTTGAGTGCTGATCTAGGGAGGTTGTAGGTTTTGCTCTTCTTTTTGGGATTCTTGGCTATTTCCGCCCATAAGTTGTTGATGTCAATATTTACGAACTTTACATTAGCCGGTCCTATCATGGGTAGTGTAAGAATCAGTTGAGAAGACCAGGCATAATAACCACTTCTTTCCCAAAGATTGAACTCTTTATGCAATCGGGATCAGTCTTCTTTGTGCTGGGTACAAACTTTGAATTTTTCCAAAATGCAATCAGATTTTCGTAGCAAATTCCATTGATTGTGGGGTTTAGAAAGGTCATTAACCCTAGATTTGAACAACAATCAACCAAGCTTTGAGCTTTTGTATCATTATCATAGAAGCATAGATAGGGTTCAGGTTTAAAAAACGATCTAGTGATGATCGATTTTTCATAAAATCTTTCTGTGGGAGATGTTGTAGAGGATGAAGCCATTGTTGAATGTGATTGATATTGAGAAAAGTTTCGATCTTTCAAGGGAAGAGAAAGGATTTATAATTTGCAAATGAGCGTAAAGATTTCTGAAAACCCTCTAAGTGTGATTTATATAGCGTGTTTTGTGTAGTGCAAACGTTGTTGAATATGGAAGGATTTTGTGACATAATGGCGTGATTTTATGTATATAAATCACGATGTTCGAGTGAAGTGGGGGACTGGATTGAGGTAAGTAATGATAGATCTTGGGAATCGAGGCGTTTGTAATTAACAAAAAAATATGGTTACCTCCACGATTGTAAAATGATCTCCACGTGTGTAATTTTCCACGGTATAATCCTCCATAACTTCTTGATTTTCCACGTTGATGACGGTCAAATTATACCCGTAGATGTCATCAACATTATCCTTAAATCGAGCCAAATAATATATATTTCGTATTAAATCACTTGTTTTTATTTATTATTTAATGTTAAGTGATTATTAATATGATTTTTGGTATTTAGCTATTTTTATTATTAAAGACCGATTTATTGTGCGTTAATTGCTGATTTTGTAGATCGTGATAAATCGGGAAGATAAATATCGCGCAATCGATAAATCTCAAGATAATGAAGAGGAAAATCGGAGCATTAATCAAAGGATAAATCAGATCAGTTCAAAAGAATGCAGTGGGGAACAAGTCAGACAAAGAGACGCGTTTAACACGTGTAAAAAAGGACTCGGTCGACCGAGCTTATCCATTCGGTCGACCGAGAGAGTCGGCTCGGTCACTAGAAGTTTATCCGGCAGAAATCGCGTGTATATCTTCTAGATCCTTCCTAGGTCGGCAAAAACCTCTATATAAGCAGCAGCTACGAAATTTGTAAAAACACACCAACACACAACTTAGACATACATACAATACCTTATACCTTTTTATTAACTACATTCATAGCTTTGGTACGTTACAATGTAGCTGTCCAGCAGTTTATTATGGCTGCAAATATGTAAGCCTTTAATTTTCTGTTGTTTTTATTTTCAGTAATTAATTCCCCAATTATGCTTTATCGTTTGAGTTAGTTAATCATAGCTAGATGATGTAGATCTAGGCCATGACGTTGGGAAGGTGGCGATACCTTGTCTATGAGGATCCCATAACCTACGTCATCTACTTAGTTTCTATCCATGAATCTGCATTGTTTAATTAATGTGTATCTAAGTTAGTTTATATGAATGCTTTACGAATTACTGTTTAATCTGTTCTGTATGATGAAACGCTGAGAGATATATTCTAAGATGTATTCTGGGTTGAAATCGTTCGGGTGACCGAAAGGTGTCATTCGGTCGACCGAGGCCTTACATTCGGTCGACCGAGCCCTGTTTCATCAGTTATTTCTGCCACGTCTTTATGGTAGGTTTAGCCTAGTTGAATTTATTATCTCAGTAGGTATGGCTATGGCTACGTTACTCGCTTAGTTTAATTAAAATGTGTAAAAAGGAAATACCAATATAAAACTCTTAGGTAGGCTTATGAATTGCTCTTCACGGACGTTCAGTGTTATCTAGGTAGGTTTATAGTTGGGGAATGCTAGCACCTGATTATACATACGTCGTAGATTAACATGAGACTATAACTTGGTAATTGCTAGTTGGACGAGAGCTTGAGTAATCGTTTAGGAAGTACGCCTAACCATAGGAATGTTGCCTAGACGAGGTGTACGATTAATATCGGCATCCTTAGTGTCGTAAGCATGCAAGTTATATGAGATGGATACCCAAAAGGTGAAGTCACGTAATGTAGCACAATGATCTAGCAACCTAACCGGTGCTAAGTCAAGTTAAAGGGGATGACTCCCGTAGCCAATCTAAGATAGATACAAACAGATTGACGAGTTAATAAGTTCAGTTTATTATATAAATTATCTAGGTCCAAACGATAAAGACTATAATTGGGAGGTTAATTACGTTGTGTCGAGTCGTGTCTTTACCTTTCTTGTCTTATGTTGGTCGTAGACCGCCTCTATGTCCTTGACATGTTTAATTAATTGTTTGTATATAAGATGATCCACAATTGGTTCCCTGTGGGATCGACCTTGATTCACTATAGCTATACTACGATAGGCCTAGTCCTCTTGCTATTATTGGTTTATGGTGGTCAAGTATATTATAACCTGATTGACCCCGATCAAGTTTTTGGCACCGTTCCCGGGGAACCAACGGTCAATTTTATATATAAATAATTTTTTATTCATGTCGAGTTTTCTGTTTTAGAGTCTGTTTTTACGTTTTTGAGTCCCTCTGGTTGTCTGCTCTGTGTAAAAATTCCAGAATCTGGAACAACTGGTTTCGCTCCCAATGAGACTGCCTCTCGCTGCCAGCGAGCCTGGTTCTATTTTCTGTGACTTCGTGTGTCTGTTTATCCCCGTATGTTTAATCCGTGAGTCTGATAGCAGCATGGGAGGCCATGTTAAAATCAGTCTACGGTCTGTTTTGTTTTTCTTCTGTTTGCAGAAACCAGGGAAGCAATAATCTGAGTCGGTAATTTTTCAAGGGCGCTGAGAAAATTACCCGGCAACATGCGGAATTACTACTCTACGATGGGAAAAGCGATGGAAGCAATACCATTAAAGCACCAAGATGGCTCCGAAAAGAATATATATTTTAAGGCTTAAATTCTTCGTGGTACAATGTTGAAGGCAAGGTACTACCTTTTTTTGCTTATGTTTTACTACCTTTTGGTTTTTTGAGCATAAGTTAGCCTATACATGAACATTAGTATGAATCTTAGCCCGGAGTTGGTTTGTAAGAATAATTTTTTTTAGTGTCGAAGGTTTTGCCCCATATCTGTCTCATCTAGAGGGTGTAAGAAAACATGTAGTCGTTGAAAGGAAGTAGTGAAAAAAGATTTCCTCGTAGTTCTGTTAAAATCTCTTTGTCCTATGCATGAGATTGCTTCTACTGGCCAGGGGAGTAACAAATTGTGTAGTTTAAGCATTCACAATCTAAAGAAGACGTTAAGTTTTGAGAGAACACCATCTTCTGCTTTCGTTGAGTTTTATGGTGATGGCTTCTCGGTGAACCCACCTTAAACAGAAACGAAATTACGCTTTGGGTGACAATTTAGAAATCGGAGACTCTTAGTACATGGGTTCGGAAATGGTCTAACCATGGCTGGGCGAGTTCAACCGAGCTTCGGCTCAATCGACTCCCCTCCACGTGTGATGTACGTTACGAGCGGTTCAACAAGACTTAGCATAGCCGATAAGCCTTCGGGCTAAACGGGGCTTAATCTTGACGGATTGGCCTGAACTGTCACATATGTTCCAACGAATAAGACGGCGTAAGCTTGCCTACATAACCGACCTTATTCGGAGTACTTTGATTCATTGTTTCTTATTGTCAAGGCCAAAACCGTAATTTTAACCGAGTTTCTTAGAATTCACTAATTCCTAAAACGAGAGCCGAGGTAAGAGCTTTGGATAAATGGTATGGATAAATGTCATTTCCTAGGTCTCACAACCAAGGGAAGGGTATTAATCCGCAAAAGCAACAAGCCCACCTCTTATAGTGCGCGAAGGGTCAAATTCTGGCGATCCAAGAATGATAACTGACAAGGATACTTTTTGGAAAGTCGAGCTGAGGACTTTAAACTCAGAACTACTTCTTTAAAACCCTTAGGATTTCTTTTTAGGATTTTAGGTTTTGTTTTCTTTGAGTCAAATAAAAGTAACGTGACATATGTTGAGGTTTTTTATTTTTCCGTGTTCCGATGGCTATTTGGCTAAGGATGTGCAAAACTTTTTTACTCAATATAGGCCACGTGAAATTGAGTTCCGTAGGAGAGTCGAGAAATTGCTGAAGAAAAAGAAATTTAGCAATCAACCTTAAGATGGAAGCATTAAGAGAGCTTGAGAATTACTGAAAATGTAACAGAGAATGATTGGTGTGAACAAGAACAATTTTGGTCAACTTCTAAAACCTTTTAGAAAGGTGATCCAAGTGAAAATCCAAAGTAGTGTGCAATTCATTCTGCAATTATCCTTATCTTTCCCTTTACACTTTTTCACATTCAAACTTTTCGATCCTCTCACCAATCTGCCCCAACAGTTCACATTTCTAACCATTCTTTCATCGCCTCTCTTTCTTTCCATCCGTTTCACTCTCCCACCCAATCCCATTCCTTTAAACAATTCTCAATCCCAAAAACACAATTTCTTACCCACCCTTTATCTTTTCTTCCCATCCTTATGTGTATCTTTTTCTAAACCCATCATAGTCTCAACCTCCATTTTGTTCACACAATACCTATGTGTTGCGGAATTTGAAGTATTGCTAAGCTTTAATGATTATCTTTTATCATTTTGATTTTCATGACCCTTTGATTTTCACACTTTTCCGTCCATTCCGGCATTTCTAGATGATAAGTTTTGTTCTACATTATCATACTGATCCGACCTTGTTGGTGACGGTTATGACTTTTACGTGATACATTGGGTTATTAGTAATTTCGAGGAGTAGCTACATCTCACTAAGTTGTTGATATCCAATGCAAGCGAGAAGTTTCTGCGCTAAGTATCTAATTTTATCTTTATCCTATAGGTCGCATTGAATCTGTTATACCTTACCGAGTTTCTCTTTTATGCTGGATTGAATACCTTTTTGTTCCAGTCACCCTCGTGTTTTCCCACGTCGGGTAATGCTTTTTGATCTTTGTCTTCTCCACCCGGTTTTAAGAATATTTAGGCGGTGGAAGTTGTAGATGAAGACCACCATCTTTAGTTGCTTGTTTATTTTTCTTTCTATTTAGTATTTTTCTTTTTGGTTTCCCTTGTCATTGGTTGTATAAAATAAAGTGGCTTAAACTGTTTTTAGGTATTTATACCTCATTACTGCCACATTATTTTATAACTTCCATAGACATGGTATTTGACGGTTTCGTGGAGTTTGTTTGCTTATACGGATGTGTCTATCTCTCCACGACGTGCTTTGAAATTTACTCCGATCTTTTTCCTTTACTTGGACCCGTTCCAGAGCTAAGTCTTTTTCTTAAATTCTCATTTATTTTTGTCATTGAGGACAATGCCATGTTTAAGTGGGGGGTAGGAGACTTAGCCATGTTATATTATAATTGAAAATTGAATGAAACGGCACATGATTGAAAAAAATTGAATAAATACCATATTATGCATCTCGTACCCTTAGAATTGTGAGTTCCTAGCTAAGAATTGATAGGAAAGGAACCAAGTTTCATGAGTACGTGATCATTTTATACTTATGTTAAGTGAATTTAAGGATATGCATGCCCGTTTTTGCAAGTAGTTATTTATTATTCAATTACTCAATCTGTGAATCGAATATACCACGCAAATCATAATAACTGAAGAAATTATGTGTACATTGCATAGATGATTGGTTATGTGAACTTAGTATCAATATCTATCTACTGATGCATTCTTATCTTTTAGCCATTAAAGCAGAGTAATAACCTTGAGACGTACCTGTGTTTTAGCAAAATGTTAGACACTGGGCTTGTAGTAACATTACCAAAGTAGCCCCGCGCTTGTGGTAATATTCGATGCTATGCATGATCTAAGATAGGGGGATGCTCTAAAAATTTTTCTTCCTTGAGATTGATAGTATTTGAAAAATATGAAGATATGAAAAGAATATTCAACTCTTTAAGAGGCTTTGAGTAGTACTCGGTCTCCAAGTCCAAAAAACCCTATAGATACGCTCTTGCTTATTGTTCTAGTGCTCTAACCATTGCCATGCATAAGAAGTATGAATGCTGATGTTGGTAGGTTGAGGTTACGAAGTCAGCATAAACTCTAATCTTGTCACAAATATATAAAACTAAATGCACATGCACACATCACTTCGATTCATAGTAAGTAGTGAATAATGGATATCTTATGAGCATGACTAGTATGAGTTGACTTGAATTTCTTGCGTAAGTATGATTCGACCATGGAAAATGTTGTCTTGAGGAATGACTTTTTGATGCTTTGTTCGGGACGAACAAAGTCTAAGTGGGGGGTAGTTGATGACGGTCAAATTATACCCGTAGATGTCATCAACATTATCCTTAAATCGAGCCAAATAATATATATTTCGTATTAAATCACTTGTTTATATTTATTATTTAATGTTAAGTGATTATTAATATGATTTTTGGTATTTAGATATTTTTATTATTAAAGACCGATTTATTGTGCGATAATTGCTGATTTTGTAGATCGTGATAAATCGGGAAGATAAATATCGTGCAATCGAGAAATCTCAAGATAATGAAGAGGAAAATCGGAGCATTAATCAAAGGATAAATCAGATCAGTTCAAAAGAATGCAGGGGGAACAAGTCAGACAAAGAGACGCGTTTAACACGTGTAAAAAAGGGCTCGGTAGACCGAGCCTATCCATTCGGTCGACCGAGAGAGTCGGCTCGGTCACTTGAAGTTTATCCGGCAGAAATCGCGTGTATATCTTCTAGATCCTTCCTAGGTCGGCAAAAACCTCTATATAAGCAGCAGCTACGAAATTTGTAAAAACACACCAACACACACCTTAGACATACATACAATACCTTATACCTTTTTATCAACTACATTCATAGCTTTGGTACGTTACAATGTAGTCGTCCAATAGCTTTATTATGGTACGCAAATATGTAAGCCTTTAATTTTCTGTTGTTTTTATTTTCAGTAATTAATTCCCCAATTATGCTTTATCGTTTGAGTTAGTTAATCATAGCTAGATGATGTAGATCTAGGCCATGACGTTGGGAAGGTGGCGATACCTTGTCTATGAGGATCCCATAACCTACGTCATCTACTTAGTTTCTATCCATGAATCTGCATTGTATAATTAATGTGTATCTAAGTTAGTTTATATGAATGCTTTACGAATTACTGTTTAATCTGTTCTGTATGATGAAATGCTGAGAGATATATTCTAAGATGTATTCTGGGTTGAAATCATTCGGGTGACCGAAAGGTGTCATTCGGTCGACCGAGCCCTGTTTCATCAGTTATTTCTGCCACGTCTTTATGGTAGGTTTAGCCTAGTTGAATTTATTATCTCAGTAGGTATGGCTATGGCTACGTTACTCGCTTAGTTTAATTAAAATGTGTAAAAAGGAAATACCAATATAAAACTCTTAGGTAGGCTTATGAATTGCTCTTCACGGACGTTCAGCGTTATCTAGGTAGGTTTATAGTTGGGGATTGCTAGCACCTGATTATACATACATCGTAGATAAACATGAGACTATAACTTGGTAATTGCTAGTTGGACGAGAGCTTGAGTAATCGTTTAGGAAGTATGCCTAACCATAGGCATATTGCCTAGACGAGGTGTACGATTAATATAGGCATCCTTAGTGTCGTATGCGTGCAAGTTATATGAGATGGATACCCAAAAGGTGAAGTCACGTAATGTAGCACAGTGATCTAGCAACCTAACCGGTGCTAAGTCAGGTTAAAGGGGATGACTCCCGTAGCCAATCTAAGATAGATACAAACGGATTGACGAGTTAATAAGTTCAGTTTATTATATAAATTATCTAGGTCCAAACGATAAAGACTATAATTGGGGAGGTTAATTACGTTGTGTCGAGTCGTGTCTTTACCTTTCTTGTCTTATGTTGGTCGTAGACCGCCTCTATGTCCTTGACATGTTTAATTAATTGTTTGTATATAAGATGATCCACAATTGGTTCCCTGTGGGATCGACCTTGATTCACTATAGCTATACTACGATAGGCCTAGTCCTCTTGCTAGTATTGGTTTATGGTGGTCAAGTATATTATAACCTGATTGACCCCGATCACACGTGTAAAAAAACTGATTTGCTTCACACTTTTAATTTGCTGGTGACTCCAATGTTTATTTCGGTGGAGTGCCTTGGCTGGTCACTTAGCCGGTGGAGTGAATTTATCACTGAGCTTCTGTATTTAACTGTTCCTAACAATCAGTGAAGTTAACTTCACTGAGTACCAGTGCCTTACCTGCTGCATCTCCTGTAATGGCAAAGGTTTAATCAGCCGGTGAAGTCACTTAGCTGATTACTCCAGTTAGCCGCTCTTTGGTACTTAGTCAATTTCAATTATTCCCAACTCAGTTCTCAACATGCTAAATCTTTCATGACTGAGTGGTTTTGTGAAGATGTCAGCCAGTTGATCTTCAGTGGGTATGTATCTTAGAATAACATCTCCTTTCTCAACATGATCTCTGAAGAAGTGATGTCTTACATCAATATGCTTTGTTCTTGAGTGCAACACGGGATTTTCATTAATGGATATGGCACTTGTGTTGTCACACATAATTGCAATTGTCTTCTCCTCCATTCCATAATACCTTAGCTGTTGTCTAATCCATAGTACTTGTGCACAACAACTGCCTGCTGCTATATATTATGCTTCAGCTGTTGATGTAGATATGAAGTTTTGCTTTTTGCTGAACCATGAAACTAATCTGGTGCCTAGCATTTGGCATGTTCTAGAGGTTCTTTTTCTATCTATCTTGCATCAGGCATAGTCCGAGTCTGAATACGATATTGGCTTTACTCTGCCGGAAATCTGCTTCACTTTGCCGTCCTACCAACTAGTACAATACTTGTCTGACTTAACTTATACAACATCTCAGACTCTAAGTAAAGACTCATACAGAGAATTATTTCAGGCTTGCTATAACAGCTAGTATGGCCATCATCAAAACATAATAAAATGTTCCTAACAAAAGGCTAGGAGTGAGCCCGTCCCGGCTAGGGAGGATCGAAGGGAGGATCGCAGAGAGGATCGCTGTGAGGATCGTGGTAAAGCGGCAACCCTGGACCGCGAAATCAAGAAGCCAGTTAAGTTCAATGAGGATGATTACACTCCTCTGAACACCTCCGCAAAACAGATCCTTATGGAAATCCGTGACTGAATTGAGAAGCCGAGGCCCATGAGAGCAAACCCCGGCCTACGTGACAACACGAAATATTGTAACTTTCATGAAGATCATGGGCACATCACTGATGAATATATCTCACTTAGAAAGATCAGTGATAAGATGATCAAAGATGGAGAGTTGGATAAATACAAGAAAAACGGCGGAGCCAAGCGGAATGGAAGACTTCCAAGAAAATATGCTAATGAAATCCGAGTGATCTTAGAGAGTTTCCCATCAATAACCAACTCAAAATCCATATCAATTCCATCAATGTGTGAGGGTATGGAAGGACAATCATTTTAGGCCCATCAGAATAGGCAATCTCCTTTACAAGAAGTGAATTGGCCGGCCCGCCAGGGGCTATGGAACTTCCAATCGTTATTCAAATTGGAAAGAACAACACGGGGGTCAATTGAGTCCTTCTGGACACTGAGGCCGGAAGGGACATCATGTACCTAGATACTCTTAAACAAATAAAGATTAGGACCTCCAGGCTGAGGCCCTACTCGGGAATGTTAGAATGTTTTTCAAATGACAAAGTCTCAGTCATGGAAACAATCAATCTCGACGTGGAAATTGATGACTATGTGCCATATCGTAAAGAAAAAGTAAGTTTTCTTGTGGTCGATTCGCACTTTCATTATGCTGCAATCCTGGGAATCCCATGACAAAGAAGATTTCAGATGGTCGTCTCGACACCTCATCAGCGGGCCAAGTTTTACCCCGATCAAGGAATTGGCTCGTGGTCAGTCGACCAGGCTTTTTGTTGGACCATATTACCGAAAATCGAGCGGATTATCGAGAGCGAGGTGCTTTCAAAAAGATCAAAGTTGACGATGCCGGCCCTTTGGTAAACGCGAAGCTGATCGATGCAATGAACAAAACCGGGCCTGAGGAAGGTGTTAGGTGTAGTGCCCGAAAGACAATTTGTGTAATTGTTTTTAATAATGGATGACAGAATTTATCTCACCTTATTCTTGCTTTGTGCTTGTAAAGTAATACACTGCTGCAAACCCTAAGTATATCAGTATGTAACCGCTTAACTCAGTGTATGGATTGCACGTGAGGATTGAGTTAGTGGTGATATACTTAAACTGTTAGTCTGTGGTGAACTTAATCAGAGTTTAGGGTCTCTTGATTAAAACACCAATAATGCGCCCGAACACCTTAGGGTGTGATAGTCTTATCCGGACTATCGGTAGAGGGTACCTACGTGGGGCATTTATATATGATGGCATTCATATAGGACTGGACCGATTTAATCTGTATTTCTCGGTATAATTCCGTAATCGATGAATCTTATTAAATCATTAGATGATCATATATGGATCAACCTTAATCCTGAGGTGATCACAGGGTGCTGCTTGTCTCGGGGTAGTGTTTGACGTGTTAGTTACGGTTCACTTAGATATGTGTTCCAAGCCACTTCTCATTGGCACTATCTCCTGATGAGTGAGTAGTTCTGATTTCCACAGACATGGAATCCTTTCCTTCCTACGGGAAGTAGACAGACAGTCCCCTTTTTTGTTAGCCCTAAGAAAGTGATCGATCGGCCGAGTTCATATTTAGACTAATTAGCTACTAGTCAGATATGTGAACTAATTGATCACTAGGGGGTTAATGGTAAATAAGGATAAGATAATCCGAGTCGGGTTCACGGAGACTTCCCTCTCAGAATGGACAGTCTATGGAGGGTTAATCCGTATGTAGTGATTATATCAGTGGACGCTTATTCACTCTATGGGTTGAGTATAAGTATACATCTATAATCGGTAGAGTTCAGTTTCGGGTTTATGGTGGCGTAATCCCGGAATTAATAATTAATGCACTTATTCTGTTCGATAAATAATTAATTATTGGAGCTACTGGTTATAGGTCCATGGTCCCCGATGTGGCTTCTGTAATTCGGACTAATAATCTTGTTATTTGGGCCTCAGTGATAATTCATTGGCTGGGCTAATTAATTGATATGCATGGATATTATTTAGTTGGGCTAAATAATATAATACACATAAAAGACATTTTGTGTGGGCTTAGTGACCCTAAAAGGTGGCGCCAATATATGTTATTTAATTAGAGAGAAATTAGTTTTCTTGGATAATTATTTGACATGTGATTTATCTTTTATTTGTTGAATGATAATTCATGGAATATTAGATAATAATATGATTTATCCTAATTTGTTTGGGATAAT
Organism: Gentiana straminea; assembly: GCA_036785695.1. Taxonomy (NCBI): domain Eukaryota; kingdom Viridiplantae; phylum Streptophyta; class Magnoliopsida; order Gentianales; family Gentianaceae; genus Gentiana; species Gentiana straminea. The sequence goes on along the minus strand of JAVUPR010000299.1, from coordinate 7,401,469 downwards.
CATTTTATTTATCTTTTATTTGGAATAAAGGATTAATGTAATAATTATCTCTTAATTATTAAATCTTTGGAGGACAAGGATTACTCTCCTATATAAAGAGAGTTCTCCCAAGCCTTAATATTGGCATTTTTCGACTTAACCACCAAAAAGAGAGAAAATAATTAGTTTTCTTGTCTTGGGTTTTAGAAGTAGAAAAACTCTAAGTTTTTCTTGGTGTTGCATATCAAGGAGGTTCGTTTATCAAGAAGGGTGTCCACCAACCGCCGTTTGGAGAACACATCGGAAGATCAAGGCGTCGCTTCCCGATATTGGTAACATGATCTTAACCCTCTTGTAGTAGTTTAAGTCCTTTAATTATGTATTGTGTTGTATAAGTCGTGATCCATCCGCTGTGCATAGATCTAATTCGTTTACATCTGAGATCCTACATCTTTCATGTGGTATCAGAGCAAGGTTCCACGATTTATATAATCATAATCATAATTAAACGATTTAAAGGAGTGGAATTGCATGTAGGTAAATTTTATTTATTGTTTTATGTTTTGATAATGATTAATTGCTATGGTTGAAGAGATGGATTGGGGGTTGGCACTGTTTACCCGTTAGATCTATTGTAAACTCATATAAACGATGAAAATTCGTTCATATGAGTATAGGAAATTATGTAATTTATTTGTTATTGCAATTTTAATTTCCCGAAAGTAGATATGTTTAGTAGCTGTTTAGTTATTTCGTTTTTCCCGTTGATCGAACCGTTGAAACCACGATCCCTCCGGTCAGAATCAATATTGGAAGATGATGAACAATTCCAAAAAAATTTGGCGTCGATCGGAGTCCGTTTTCATATCCGTTCGTTGCTGCAAGGAAGCTGCTGTAACAGAAAAACGCAGGATTCACAGAAACCCTACATGTGACTTCCTCGAATTTCTGGGTGAGTTTGGACCATTTAAACGCAAATCCAACTGGCCATATTGATAAATATGGAGTTTTTGACGTGGCATAAAAATTTCAGGTCGATCGGGATTCATCTCGATTCCCGATCGGTCTCGGGAAGTCTTCGATGCGCTGCTGTACAAGTCAGATTCAGCAGCAAGTTAGGTGGCTCACTGGAGAAAATTGATAAGTCAAAGCTCCGATCCAACCGTCCATATTGAAGCCCGAGGAATGAAGAACAGATCTGGAAAATTTTGTCGCGATCCGAGTTCGTTTGGTTTGCCGATCGTCGAAGATTTTGAACAGATGCAGATTTTGTTAGAAAGCAGTAAACCCTGGTTAGGGTTTGGTTATTTATTTTCTAATAGGTTAGATACGGGGGTGCCAACGGTCCATCTCGGTGTTCATTTTCCGCACTAGAATACATGTTTAGATTGTATGAGTAGAACCGGAAAATTGCCATGACATGCATCATATCATGAATTCCACTCCATATGCATACATGTAGAAATTAATTCGAAGAATTAGTTAGGCATGTATAAAACACGCAATTAGTTTTAATTAATTGTTTGATATTAATTAGAAACTAATTAGGGTAAAAACCGAGGAACACGGGTTTTTTCAATCGTCGAGGTTGGGTGATGGATTCTCGGTGAATCCCACTCTGCGAAAGCATAAGGAGTAAAATCCCGAAACCTCGTGGTTAAGGTGTTGGATTCTCGGTGAATTCCACCTTACCTAGACGAGATTACGTTTTTGTTCCGTAGTGTCTACGTGAAAGTTTGATGTTTAAGGATTGGATAATCACGGGCAAACATGGTTCGAAAGTGGTTTAACCACGGTTGGGTGGTCAACAGTAGCTACGGCTCGATCGACTTCACCCTCCACGTGTGGCGTTTGCACGGGGGTCTGGCAAGGCTGAGCCATCCGAAGTGCCACTACGGCAAAACGGAGCTCCCCTAGTCTTGACCCGTCCGACGGCCACATATGTTCCAACGAATAGGTCGGGTGGGCTAGCCCACGTAACCGACAACATTCGGGCCTATGATTTATTGTTCCTTAATGTAACATCAAGTCCAAAAACGTGATCAGTAAACCCACCACTTTTTTTTCAAAATATTGAGTGGGAGCGGGAGAGGCGACAGCCGACCCCACGGCCTCTACTTTTGACACAAGCAACGTGAGAGAATGGTGACGCCTCGTGCCGGCTTTGATTTCGGCCCCCTAAGGAAGGCCTTCACCGCTATCAAAATTCAAGGCTTTGTCTCCGAAAGGATAGGATTTTGGGTACTCGCCGGGTCACTGACCGACCCTAAGGCGGCATACTCGGGGTCTACCTAAAAATCTGAAATAGTAGGTCACACTCATTATGGGTATTTTGGTAATACCTTGGCTGAAAAAGGAAAGGTGATTGACGATCACAAATGAGATGTTCGATTCTCAATTTGATCTTCAATATTAATCGAAACCTCTTTGACCTACCCTAAGGCGGCACTGAGGTAAGAGATTAAGTCCTTGGAACGGTAGGATAGACTATAAGTACTTAGTTTATAGTTCCTAAAATTAATTAGTAGTATATAATTTGGATTTATTTTCTGTCATTTTTACAACTATATATATATCTCTAGGGTACTAGACTGCTAGTGTATGTTTTATATTGACTAGTAACGGCATCGTTAAAAGTGGTAAGTAACTAGAATGTTGTGCTTATTAATCTTACATGCAATTAATTTTTCGGAAGGGATATTTCTCTTGAGCCATCAAGACTTAGGTGACGTAAATAAAGGATGTCACTGTTGTCAATCATGTTGAACAAGAGAGGACTGTAGTTAGTTTGAAAGATGATTGGGACGATAAAATTCTTCTAGTGAATTTTTAAATTTGTGTAGTGACTACACGAGAAATTTTCTTAAAAAAAAATTGGAGAATAATAAATTAAAGTGTTGCTAGTTAGACGGTATTTGGAACCGATAAACTAGTGGGAGCTTTAATCTTATGTTTTTCTGATTTATTAGAAAATTAGTCCCACTGGGTGACACTTTAATTAGACATCCCAGAGTTCACGAGTAGTGTCTACTCAAACGAACTGCTAGTTCAAGACTATTTCCTTTTAAGGAAAGTCAAGAATGGGAAAGAATGTCTGCAAGGGTTAATCATCTAAACTAAGTTTGAGGCTAAACCGAAACATTAATTAAAGAAAGTATAGGATAAGGAAAGTGATTTCGGATCACTTAACCAATGAATCCTTAGCGACTTTCTTAACCGAGTAACTTGACTCGGTAGCTTAGTTCTTTGGAAGAACAAGGAAGCAGTGCATTAACAATTAATAGAATAGACAACGGGCAGTTGTTTCAGCTAGAGTAGTGGGAGTGATATAAGGAAATGAATTTCGGATTCTATCCTTGAATATCACAGAAAAATTCATTTTTCTGTTTACATATTCGTTGAAACAAGTGGATTCACTTTCATCTCAATACTACAGTTGCCTTAAACAAAGTGAAGATGACATTTGTAGTACGAATCTGAGACTCAGACTTTTGTTTGATAAAGACAGAACCACTAAGAAAAGCTAAATAGGTATGTGTAACACATCTAAAACTATTAAAGGTAAAAGGTTTGTGTATTAAGATAAACGACCCTTCAATATCTATTAATTAGTGCATACATCCTAGAGATAAGACCTGACGACTGGCTAAGGGTGATTCCTATCTCCCAGTCTCGGAACACTGTGTTAAAGGAACAATGACTAAGTTTCCTTTCAATCGGGAGAGGGTAATAGATTTGAAGAGGTAACATAGCTTGTTCATAGTGACCTTCGGGGTCTAGTGAGAGATACAAGCTAGTGGGAGATTTTGAATGGTGACATATTGTCTGATAACTACTCGAAACACGATTTAGTTTATCGAAAGAATACGAGGAGGAGTCTCTGATTTTAGCAGAGAATAGAGTATTCCATGCTCAGAAATAGGCTATCGCATAGTCTTTGGACTGAGGCTCGGCCTGCCTTCAAGTGGAGTGATTTTCACTGAGGAAGAAACCGTAGCCTCGCCTTGCATAGTTATTTATGTGCTACAATACACTGCTTAACTCGATTAAGATATGGTTGCAAAATAACGGTTAACATTATAATGTAAACTGAGAAGTCTACCTAGAAGATGCTAGTGAATTTATGGATAAGGAGTGAATTCGGTTCACACAACTTCCGTAAATGTAGGCATTTAGCATTTAATGCTTGAAGGTAGGATGGGAGATTTTGCGCATACGTTCATATTGTAACTGTTCGTGAAATATCTTAATGTGACGAGTGAAGGTTGGTTATAAGATTCTTGAAGATCAGAAAGTGGCTGTTGAACTGTCACAAGGCTTCTGATAGAATCTATAAAAAGCAGACTTAAGCCTTGGACTACGGTTACCCAAAGGTAGTTACTATCTGATTTAATCAGACCACGTCCAACATCGGTTGTTGGTGACTACACTGATACCACATGAAGGATACCACGGTTGTGATAAATCGTCAGGATACCACATCAAACACTACACTGATGATTATGACTATATAAATACTTGACTGCTAGTGTATATTTTATATTGACTAGTAACGACTTCGTTAAAAGTGGTAAGTAACTAGAACGTTGTGCTTATTAATCTTAAATGCAATTAATTTTCGGAAGAGATATTTCTCTTGAGCCTTCAAGACTTAAGTGACGTAAATAAGGATGTCACTGTTGTCAATCGTGTTGATCGAGAGACGACTGTAATCAGTTTGAAAGATGATTGGGACAATAAAATTCTTCTAGTGAATTTTAATTATGATTATGACTTTATAAATCGTGGAACCTGTCTCTGATACCACATGAAGGATGCAGGTTCTTAGATCTAAACGAATTAGATCTACGCGCAGCGGATGGATCACGATTTATATATCACAATACATAAATAAAGGATTTAACTACTACAAGGGGTTAAGATCATGTTACCAATATCGGGAAGAGACGCCTTGATCTTAGGATGAGAAGCCTTGATCTTCCAATGTGTTCTCCAAACGGTGGTTGGTGGACACCCTTCTTGATATGAGAACCTCCTTGATATGCTTCCAAGAAAAACTCCAAGTTTTTCTCCAACCGGGGGGAGCTAAGGATCGAACTCCTTAGCCTTTTTTCTCTATAAATTTCGTGGCCCTCTCTTCACCTAGGGCTCGGGAGAACTCTCTTTTTATAGGCAAAATCCAAGAGAGAAAACCTATACCCAATCGGTTTAACAAAATAAAAGAGATAATTCTAATTATTATTATCCAATAAAAATAAGAGATAATTACAATCTTATAATAAGAAAATATAATTATCCTTATAGTTAAGAGATAAATAATAAATAAATTATTTTCTTTTATTTATCCAATTAATTATTTAACAAATAAATAACTAATTACACAATATGTCATTATCCAGGAAAACTAATTTCTTGGAAAATCCAAGACATATTGGCGCCACACTAAGCCCACCAGGCCCACAGAAAATGTATTTTCTGTGTATTATATTATTTAAATTTAACTAAATAATATCCATGCATATCAATTAATTAGTCCACCAATTAATTATCACTGAGGCCCAAATAACAAGATTATTAGTCCGAATTACAGAAGCCACATCGGGGACCATGGACCTATAACCAGTAGCTCCAATAATTAATTATTCATCGAATCGAATAAGCACATTAATTATTAATTCCGGGATTACGCCACCATAAACCCGAAACTGAACTCTACCGATTATAGATGTATACTTATACTCAACCCATAGAGTGAATAAGCGTCCATTGATATAATCACTACATACGGATTAACCCTCCATAGATCGTCCATTCGAGTGGGAAGTCTCCGTGAACCCGACTCAGAATATCTTATCCTTATTTACCATTAACCCCCTGATGATCAAGTAGTTCACATATCTGACTAGTGATCAATTAGTCTAATATGAACTCCCGGGATCGATCACTTTCTTAGGGCTAACAAATAAGGGGACTGTCTCTTGATGAGCTTAATTTACCCCTTCAAAAATACAATTTATAAAGGACTCGTAACCGTGGGTAAACCAACTCTCTAACCAGCAGAGTACAGGGTCGATTGTTAGAATAGCTACAGGAGTACGAGGTCGATCCCAAGAGAAATGTGGTTGTGAGTACCAAAATGAACGTGTGTCTTAGTCTAGGCGATCAAAGTTGTTGTGAAGAGATATTATACTAATGCAGAAAGTAAAGATTATTCTAACTGATTTATCTAGGTGATTACAAAGCATAGCCGAGCCATGATCCAACAGGTTATCTCCCCACAGGAAAAACTTGATAAAGAGTGTGTTTTATCTGATTCAGTTTATATGACATTCAAGGGTGTCAACTCTTTATTCTTGCGTTAAGGTCTGAACAACTCTCACTTAACCCCCATACTAGAATTATTAACCCTCCCTTTAGAGAGCTAACTTACCTAATAAGGTTGACCAGAATAAAAAGCCGCTGAAAAACCTCACAAAAGCATAGTTTTAACGTGTCACTTAGGTTGTCAATCTAACTATTAAAGCTATGTTTTAGTGATACTAATACATGTTTCATTCATCTCGTAAAGATAAGAATCTCACATAGGCATAGTCCGACTGTCACTCGGGTTGTCAATCGACAATCAAGACTATGATTAGTGATACTCATATCCCACATCTCACCGCAAAATACATTTATAAGCTCGATGTAACAATGAACAAGGCTGTCAATCTCATTCAAAGTTATTAAAATGATCAAAACAAGTTTTAAAACATGAACGTTTATCATACGAACGTTTAATTTAAGAGCTACACAACTCCTAACTCATCTCCCAAGGGCGTTTCACCCGTTTTCACATATTTTAGCTATGTTGAGTTTAGCTACTCATATTTACAGAAAAGGAAAATATATCATATATATATATATATATATACATAGATATATATAAGTGCATAAACATAAATATAGATATATATATATATATATATATATGCACAATACAATGACGAAAAAAAAATAAAAGAAGACAAAAAGAATAAAAAGACAAGAAGAATAAGAATAAAAGATAAGAAGGGGACAAGGGGACAAGGGGAATATTTGCTATATATATGTATATATATATATTAGTACTACTAGTTAACATAAACGAAAGGAAAGGAAAATATGATGTATATATATGTATAGATATATATATATATATATATATATATATATATATATATATATATATATATATATATATATATATATATATATATATATAGTTAGATAGATATATATATATATATAATTATATAGATACTACAAAGTGAAATTAAGAAAACAATAAAAGATGCGAAAAAGGAAGAGGAAATTGATAGTTATGTATATATTACTACAAACAAGAAAGAAAACAAGAACAAAGAAAGAAAATGAAAGAAAGGAATGGCCCAAAAGGCAAGGGGCAAGGAAAATGGATGGGAATGGGGGGTATTTATAGGCTCAAAATGGGCCGGTTCGAACCGAGTAGGAGGCCGGTTCGAACCGAGTAGGAGGCCGGTTCGAACCGGGCTCAGTTCGATTCGGTAAAATGCCCATAACTTGAGTTGTAGACCTCCGATTGACGTGATTCAAAATGCGTTGGAAAGATCATTCGAAGATATACAAATTTCATGAAGAAGTATTCCCCAAAAAATGCATCTAAGTTATGTCAAATGTCCGTCGAAGATAAGTTACGGTAGAAACACTTAAGACAATTGATCCGTTTAAACTCGTAAGCTTGTGGCACCTTCTTCTATCCCTCAAAATCCACCTTTTAGGGCTCAAAACGTGTCGTCACTCAGGATCTTGGTCAACCTATAATTCTGCAAAAAACCACCAAAATACCAAGCGTAAACCCGACACGACACTCCGGTTACTAAACCGGTACAAAAACTAGTAAAAACACGATATTTTATATAATACTTACTACTAACATACTTAGATAAATCTAAGGAATTTATGACTCGAAATGATATAATAACGCTCAAAATGGTATCAGACGTGGGGTAAATTGTTATAATAATAACAGTGAATTTTTCCCTCATCACAACCCCCCACTTAGCTTTTGGTCGTCCTCGAGCAAAACAAGCGATAAAACAAAATGAATGAGGGATAAATTCATGAAAAGATAAGATGTAAGGGACAACCAGATGATGAAACCATTCGAATCATAACCACACGTTAACCTCAATAAATATGTATAACAGAGTGCGTGTGTGACAATCCTTTTCAATTTCCACTATCCTCTCTTGAATAATTCAAGCAAACGCACAAGTATCCATTCAGACAATCCTAATGACTTTCCTAGGTATAGGCAGTAACAGTTCCACACAAAGTCCTCCCGTGTACTTATTAGGATAATCCCTAAAGCATATCATTCAGTTTATACTGGGGATAGTCAGAAGATAACTAAGTTGTAAACCAACTTTCCACATTGTCATTTGCCAATTTTTAAATTTAACTTAATTTCACATGTATATCATATGCCCTCATTCCCAGCAATAGGATATTTCGTGATAACACCCTAGCTGGACTACTATCATCAGGCAGTCGGGAGCTTTTATACCTCATAGTGATATAGGACATTTCGTGATAACGCCCTACGCACTCAAATCATTGGTAGCTACATCCGACATATATATAGTTCAACTTAGTTTGGTATTCTTCATTTCATTCCACTTTCCCAATAAACTTAACTTATATCCTTTCTATCACATTCAAACCTTCAGATATTCACAGTACACGTTCAGAAGTTAGGTACTAAGTTACTGCAAGTCTCTCTAGGATAATCACTAGGATGCGAATGGATACGAGTTTAAAATTTTCTCTTCAATATCAAAGGCTTATGTGAAGGAATTCATGTTATACAAATAGATTTAGACTAGAATGCACTTACGGTTCAAATTTGTTATACATATCCGAATTGATCATTACGACTTCAAATCCATGAAATATATACCTTATATAATTTATTTTAATCAACTAAATAATGCTCGAAAAAGATCAAAAACTAAAGGATTAAACACTTACTGCCATTACTAAACCAACCACGTCTCTACCCCCACTTACGATTTTGCATTATCCCTAGAGATAGAGAGAAAGACTAAGCTTATAGACCTGGCAGAAAGGTGCTATCGAATCCCGTAACATCCATGAGAAAGCACATCCCGAATCCCTGTACCAAAAATAACCAAAACAAAGCAAACACGGGACATGGTCCTCGTGCCAAGACATCGAGCAGGGATATGGGAATAATAAGGAAATGGCCCTGTCACGTCAGAAAATTCGATAGGCAATATAATAGCTTTAGATGGAAAAATAACTCACACGGGTAAAGCACAGAACATCTAAGCATATACGTATCATAGAGAGTATCACATGAGCATATATCATAGTCAACTCAGCTATTCCTAGATTTATTTTTATTAGACACAGTTTTATTAAGGCGGGAATACTCACCGCTATACTACAACGACCAGAAATTTGAATCAGACTAGATCATAAAATGAAATGTGTGAAAGAGTATTGAGTCTTTTATACCCAGATCCTCAAGGGTTCTTTCAAAGCATTTTAACAACCTAAGTCCAAGAAATGATGTATTTGAATTTTATCTTTTTTCTCCATCGGGATTTTCGGATAACCACCTAATCGTTCCCTATTTAATGACATTCAAACCTTCATCTCGAGACTTGGTTGTGCTTTGTGTTCATCTTTCCACAGATTCTACATTTAATTAAGACTAGTCTTTATCCAAATTATTATTATTTTAACGGGCTGCCTCCCGGTAGCGCTTTTGTTTAACGTCGTTTGCTCGACAGGGTGACTCTAAACAGACTCAATCAACCAAAATCCGAACTCAAGAAGATCAATAGCTTAAGAAAAATTAACAATGCGAGAACCATTGAAATTGTATTGTCTAGAAACGTACCTCTTTTAATTCTCGATGTCACCTCCTCCCAGCCAGAGAATCTTCTCGTTATCGACTGTCGAACCATCTTCTTTACTATTCCATAAAGTTCATCCATCGGGGAGTACACAAAGCGGACCGCGAGAAAATTCATCCTCACGAGTGGACGAATGTACTAATCCGGGACCGTTATATTAAACACTACCAACTCTCCCGGTGGCTTTACTAAAGATGGCCAATCAATCTTCTCGCTCCTCTAACTCGAAATCTCATTATAGCAAATGAATCCTCAACCTTATTCTCAACCCGAACTTCTTCAACGAATGACACTCATCATCCTTAACCACCACTTTTGCACATGCACGTTTTGCTGCTCGAACTCCATTATTTCAATCAATTGCACCACCCTCTCTTGAAGATTTCTTATGGCGAGTCGTCGTACTTATCTTGAACTCTTGCATGTCCGGCGATCGCTCTTGCAAGATCGGTCCAATCGCTCTAGTTGCTCCATTTGACTGTCGGTGAAGTCTTCTCGTGGCATGGGGGAAAAGCGATCATACTTGAATTTGATTCATCGGAGGTGAGTAGCGATCCTCTTGCCATTCCGGACAACGATCGGGTGGCGAATCTGGGGTAAAGCTATCAACGCATTGAGTATGAACACCGTAATCCCGATAAGCACTAGGGTTCGAAGAACCCTCATAATATTGTGGCTCATAACTCGAATAACCATAATTCGATCCCGGTACGTACTAGGGCAATCGATAATCCCATGAACCTTGGTTATTCTCGTCGTTGATACGAGGTTGAGGCACGAACTTGTTGTTGATAACATTGTGCGGATGCTCGAGGTAGGTAGGAGTATTGTTGTTCAGGTGAGTAGTATTGATTGAAAAATCCATCCATTTAAGCTCAATCTGCAAGATCTTCAGAAAACAACAAGAAAACAATAAAAAATTTCTTCATCTTTTTTTTTTCTTTTTTTTTTACACACACACACACACACGAAATCTAAATAAAACGAAGAAAATAAAAACCTAGGCCCAAGCCTTCGGTTCACTTACAAGATATCACAAAAAATTCACACATTTCCCCGGCAACGGCGCCAATTTTTGATGAGCTTAATTTACCCCTTCAAAAATACAATTTATAAAGGACTCGTAACCGTGGGTAAACCAACTCTCTAACCAGCAGAGTACCGGGTCGATTGTTAGAATAGCTACAGGAGTACGAGGTCGATCCCAAGAGAAATGTGGTTGTGAGTACCAAAATGAACGTGTGTCTTAGTCTAGGCGATCAAAGTTGTTGTGAAGAGATATTATACTAATGCAGAAAGTAAAGATTATTCTAACTGATTTATCTAGGTGATTACAAAGCATAGCCGAGCCATGATCCAACAGGTTATCTCCCCACAGGAAAAACTTGATAAAGAGTGTGTTTTATCTGATTCAATTTATATGACATTCAAGGGTGTCAACTCTTTATTCTTGCGTTAAGGTCTGAACAACTCTCACTTAACCCCCATACTAGACTTATTAACCCTCCCTTTAGAGAGCTAACTTACCTAATAAGGTTGACCAGAATAAAAAGCCGGCGAAAAAACCTCACAAAAGCATAGTTTTAACGTGTCACTTAGGTTGTCAATCTAACTATTAAAGCTATGTTTTAGTGATACTAATACTGTTTCATTCATCTCGTAAAGATAAGAATCTCACATAGGCATAGTCCTGACCTGTCACTCAGATTGTCAATCTGACAATCAAGACTATGATTAGTGATACTCATATCCCACATCTCACCGCAAAATACATTTATAAGCTTGATGTAACAATGAACAAGGTTGTCAATCTCATTCAAAGTTATTAAAATGATCAAAACAAGTTTTAAAACATGAACGTTTATCATACGAACGTTTAATTTAAGAGCTACACAACTCCCGACTCATCTCCCAAGGGCGTTTCACCCGTTTTCACATTTCGGTTTAGCTATGTTGAGTTTAAAAGGAAAATACTCATATTTACGAGAAAAGGAAAATATATCATATATATATATATATATATATAGATATATATAAGTGCATAAACATAAATATAGATATATATATATATATATATATATATATATATATATATATGCATAATATATATATATATATATAATATATATATATATATATATATATATATATATATATATATATATATTGCACAATACAAAGACGAAAAAAAAATAAAAGAAGACAAGAAGAATAAAAAGACAAGAAGAATAAAATAAAAGACAAGAAGGGGACAAGGGGACAAGGGAAATATTTGCTATATATATGTATATATATATATTAGTACTACTAGTTAACATAAACGAAAGGAAAGGGAAAATATGATGTATATATATGTATAGATATAGATATGTATATATATATATATATATATATATATATATATATATATATATATATATATATATATATATATATATATATATATATATATATATATATATATATAATTATATAGATACTACCAAGTGAAATTAAGAAAACAATAAAAGATGCGAAAAAGGAAGAGGAAATTGATAGTTATGTATATATTACTACAAACAAGAAAGAAAACAAGAACAAAGAAAGAAAATGAAAGAAAGGAATGGCCCAAAAGGCAAGGGGCAAGGAAAATGGATGGAAATGGGGGGTATTTATAGGCTCAAAATGGGCCGGTTCGAACCGAGTAGGAGGCCGGTTCGAACCGGGCTCAGTTCGATTCGGTAAAATGCCCATAACTTGAGTTGTAGACCTCCGATTGACGTGATTCAAAATGCGTTGGAAAGCTCATTCGAAGATATACAACCCCAGAAAATGCATCTAAGTTAGGTCAAATGTCCGTCGAAGATAAGTTATGGTAGAAACACTTAAGACAATTGATCCGTTTAAACTCGTAAGCTTGTGGCACCTTCTTCTATCCCTCAAAATCCACCTTTTAGGGCTCAAAACGTGTTGTCACTCAGGATCTTGGTCAACCTATAATTCTGCAAAAAAAACACCAAAATACCAAGCGTAAACCCGACACGACACTCCGGTTACTAAACCGGTACAAAAACTAGTAAAAACACGATATTTTATATAATACTTACTACTAACATACTTAGATAAATCTAAGGAATTTATGACTCGAAATGATATAATAACGCTCAAAATGGTATCAGAAGTGGGGTAAATTGTTATAATAATAACAGTGAATTTTTCCCTCATCATCTCTCTACTTCCCGCAGGAAGGAATAGATTCCATGTCTGTGAAAATCAGAACTACTCACTCATCTGGAGATAGTGCCAATGAGAAGTGGCTTGGAACACATATTTAAGTGAACCGTAACTAACACATCAAACACTACCCCGGGACAAGCGACACCGTGATCACCTCGGATTAAGGTTGATCCATATATGATCATCTAATGATTTAATAAGATTCCTCGATTACGGAATTATATCGAGAAATACGATTAAATCGGTCCAAATTCTATATGAATGCCATCATATATAAATGCCCCACGTAGGTACCCTCTACCGACAGTCCGGATAAGACTATCACACCCTAAGGTGTTCTGGGCGCATTATTGGTGTTTTAATCAAGAGACCCTAAACTTTGATTAAGTTCACCACGGACTAACAGTTTAAGCATATCTCCACTAACTCAATCCTCACGTGTAATCCATACACTGAGTTAAGTGGTTACATACAGATATACTTAGGGTTTGCAGCTGTGTATTACTTTACAAGCACAAAGCAAGTAACTAAGGTGAGATAAATTCTGTCATCCAATATAAAAAACAATTACACAAATTGTCTTTCGGGCACTACACCTATCACTTGATAGGCTCTGATTTCAGCAATCATGTCTCTCATCCAGACATTTTCAATCAAAGTGAAGTTGATATGAGTGTTCAGTTGTTTCCACCAATGCCATGCTTCAGGAAGTGTAAGATTTATCTGATTAACCCTGAAGCCTAAACTCATATAAACTTCCTTAAATTCCTCCAGTGATTCCTTTGCATCTGTGGTAGGCAAACTCCTTTCACCTCTACCACCTCTTCCATTTCTTCCACCTCTTCCACCTTTCTTGGATGCCCTCATAGATTTCACTCTAGCTTCCTAAAATTTCAAACTCAGAAATGAGTTTAGACCTTCATGAAATCCCTTGTCATGATAGGGTCTCCTTCTGTTATTGTACACATTCTTGTACTGTTTGAGAAGTTCATCTGTAAGTGGAAGTCTGCAAGGTGCAGTGACAGACCTAAACCTAACCTTGGAAACGGCGCCAGAAAGCTGACGGACATTACCTAGGCTATACAGATCCTAACCGGCAGTGTACCGGGTCAAATTGTAGTGCTAGTCCGGTGAGTCGAGTCGTATTCCTCGGGAAAACATGGTAATTCTTTTAAGTGGGGTTAAACACCAAGAAGCTATTATTAACTCGATCTAAGTCGCGGTTTATCATTTTCCTCGGGTTAGATTATGTTAGATCGCTTAGATTAGTTAGTAATGTTAGAGTTAGATGTTAGTAAAACGAGAAAATAAAACAAATAAATACTAATATAATATATAGATATATTTTTGGATCTAGCCAAGAATACTTTATCTTGAATCAATATCTTTTAGTAGAAATAAATGAGACGATCTTCCTTTATTCAAGGTGTAAATTATGTATGAATCGGTGTACTCCTAAGCTAGACAACTCCTCCTCACACGAGCGTATGAAATTGTCATATGTCCATTGCATCACCAAGGTCCACAATCGTTACGGTTTTTCGAACGGTCCCGAGTACAAATCTACCTTTAGATAAAAAGGAGTCATTCCGTTCGTCAAACGGTCAATTTTATTTAAAAGGCTCCGGTTGTCAAAGCCGGACGATTCAACTTTCCGGTTTAAGTTTCAATTAAACTGATGATTTAACATTATTACGATCTCGAGTACAAATTTCAATAAGATTTGTTTTTCTAGGACAAATCGGCCCCGGGTAGGAAACTTGGTTCCGTTGTCATGTTTTCACTCGACCAATTTTACCCTCCGGTCTTTCAATTTTAACGTTTCATTAAGCGCAGAAAGAAAGAGATTCATCATAATTGATTTTAATCATTATTACCAGAGTCGATCATTCATTTTACCAAAAGATTAACTAATTCGATTCATATCTTGGCTAGATATATTTTTAGTTTAATATCATATATAAATAGAAATAGAAATAATAAACATAACAATTTTAGAATATATTACCGGTTATGACTATCGAATCGGGGTCGTTTCCACGGATCTAACATGCCAAAGCTTCGAAATCAACAATCTTCGATAATTATTCCGCCATTACAACGATACTATAACCATTTTATTTATATATGTGAAAAACATATATACATACATACGTAGACATATATATGTATATACGGGCCCCGAAAAGAAAATTAAAAGAGAAAACGAGATGAAAAACGAGATCTAGATCTAGATCTATATATATATATATAGATAGATCTATCACATATATATTCATATATAGAATATATATATATACATGAAGGGTGTGTATATATATATATATATATATATATCATATATGTATATATATATATATCATCAAAAAATCAAAAAAAAAAAAGAAAGAGCAGGGGGACGAGAGAAGAAAGAAATGGGAAAGAAAGGGGCAGAGCTCCCTGCTGCTGATGCTCTGTTTATATAGCCAAATTGAAGTGCCGGATCGATCCGGGAAAGGGCCGGATCGATCCGGTGGTGATAATTCTAGATCCTTCTAAAACTTATAAAATTCATATCTTGAGTTGTAGACCTCCAAAAATTATGATTCAAACGTCAAAATTAAGCTCTCGGAAAATTCTTCAACTTTCATGAAGGACTCTTCTTCAGAAAACGCCTTTTTGACGAGTCATTTCATACTCCGAACGTTTTGCGACATTTTCCTTAATACAAATCAATTAGCCACTTGACCACCATTTGAGTTGTAGAAGTCCGATTGACTTGATTCAAAATCCATTGGAAATCTTTCTTGAAGATATACAACTTTTATTAAGGGAACTTCTTCATAAAATGTCGTTTTGATGAGCCATTCGTATGTCGTGTCGTTTTCGGGATTTCTACTAATACGAATCGATTAGTCAATTGACCATAACTTGAGTTGTAGACCTCCAATTGACGTAATTCAAAGTGCGTTGGAAAGCATATGTGAAGATCTACAACTTTCATTAAGAAGTCATCCCCTGAAAATGCCTCTAAGCTGGGTCAAATCTCCGTCGAAAATAAATTAACGGTTTAAGTACTTAGAAAATTTGCTCCGTTTGAACTCGTAAACTTGTGGCACCTTCTTCTAATCCTCTAAACACATCTTTTAGACTCAAAACATGTCGTTACGTGGAATCTTGGTCAATATATAATCCCGCAATGAACCACCAAAATACCAAACGTAAATCCGACACGACACTCCGGTTACTAAACCGGTACACAAACTAATAAAAAACTTATAAAAATACGATAATTTATATAATAACTACTACTTATACATTTGAATAAAACTTAGTAATTTTGACTTGATTTGATACACTAATGCTCAAAATGGTATCAATATTGGGGTAAAATGTCGTAATAATGATCATAAATTTATCTCTCATCACAACCCCCTACTTAGCTTTTGGTCGTCCTCGATCAAAACAAGCGATAAAACAAAATGAATAAGAGATAAATTCATGAAGATAGAAGATATAAGAGACAACCGAGATAATACAACCTTTAGAATTATACCAGGCTTTAACCTCAATATAAATGTATAACGAGTGTGTGTGTGTGACAAGCCTTTTCAATTTCCACTATCCTCTCTTGAATAATTCAAGCAAACGCACAAATATCCATTCGACAGCCCTAATGACTTTCCTAGGTATAAGCGAGGAACAGCTTCCACACAAAGTTCTCCCGTGTACTTATTAGGATAATCCCTAAAGCATATCATTCGGTTTATACTCTGGGATAGTCGAAAGATAACTAAGTTTTCAACCACGCTTAAACTTTTTTTTTTTTTTTTTTTTTTTTCGTGTGATGAACTTAATTTCACATGTGTAGCATATGCCTTCATTCCCAAAGCAATAGGACGTTTCGTGATAACACCCTAGCCGGACTACTATCATCGGGCGGTCGGGAGCTTTTAAACCTCGTAGTGATATAGACGTTTCGTGATAACGCCCTACCGCACTCAAATCATTGGTAGCTACAACCAACATATAAATAGTTCATCTTATTTTTATTTTATTTTTTTTTTTTTTTTAAACTTAACTTATATCCTTTCTATCACATTCAAACCTTCGTATATTCACAAGACACGTTCAAAAGTTAGGTACTAAGTTACCGCTATTATCTAGAATAACCACTAGGATACCGAATGGATACGAGCTTTAAAATTTTCGCTTCAATATCAAAGGCTTACGTGAAGGAATTCATGTTACACAAATATATTTGGAATTACAATGCACTTACGGTTCACATTGGTTATACACATCCAAATTGATCATTATATCTTCAAATCCATGAAATATATACCTTATACGATTTATTTTAATCAACTAAATAATGCTCGAAAAAAAAAAAAACTAAGGGTTTTATTGATACAAAATAAACATTAATGCCATTGCTAGACCAACGACTCCACTCCCCACTTACGAACTTACATTGTCCTCAATGTAAAGTGAGTGTAAATAAGTTGTTGGGAAAGCAATGGTGCACTAAAACAAGTCAAAACAAATACTCGGATGATATTAAAGGGTGGGTGGGTGGGTTAAAGTTATGACCGTTGTGTGTGCAAATAAAATAAAAGTGTGTGGAGTGTGACAGTGTAATGCAAAAGGGTAGATAAACACACCACATAAACTTTTATTGATTTAAAACACACAATATTCCACAGTAGTTGAACTAATACATGTCACACATTATTTGAAATTTAAAACAGACTAGATCATGATATGTAACGTATGGCAAAGTATTAACTCGAGTCTTTTATACCCGATCCTCAAGGGTTATTTCAAATCGTTCTAACAACCTAAGTCTAAGAAATGATGCATTTGAATTTTTCTCTTTTTTCTCCATCGGGATTTTCGGATAACCACCTAATCGTTCCCTTTTAATGACATTCAAACATTCATCCTAAGACTTGGTGAAACAAAATGAAAATCAATCCTAAGTATTCGCAAAGTACCATCCAAAGTATGAGTAATTATTATATTTAACATTTTTACGGGCTGCCTCCCGGTAGCGCTTTTGGTTAACGTCGTTCGCTCGACCAAAATGATAATGATTAACTAATATAATATACTAAACAAAACGGGATACTTCTAACAATTACTCACAAAAGCACGTAACAATTAAGCACATAATCCATTAAAAATAAATGCTTAAGGAGTAAAAAGGAAGGATAGTACCCGTCATTGACTACATTTATAGTCTATAGCCGGACTTTACCGTGCTTCGCTTTTAAGGCACCGGTGGTGGGTCATCCTCACGCACCGCATCCTTCTTCAATACTGGTTTCCAACAGAGGTTAGACAATTTCCACCAATCCACACGATTCTTGAACTTTTCCTTTGATTTTCGAGCTTTCGGTTTGCGAGCTTTCATATTATTGCTGAAGTCATCTTCTTCAATTACCTGCGTGTTAGTACAATCCACAACAAGGGGACACAAAGTGTCTACACAAGAACTAGATTCTAGTGTAATGCATGGATATTTCAATGAAATGTAAATGTTGAAGACAACGCTCTCATGATTAACTCCCAAACTAAACTCTCCCTTACAAACATCGATGAAAGGGATATTAATATTTAAGCGAAAAGTGTCGAGAAAACATGCATACTTATTATCCAACTTCATCTTTTTCATTTCATTTCTCGGGGAATGGGGGAGTAATTCAAGATCGGAGGGTTAGAATGAATACCTCCCTTACCCTCATCATTAGATGAATATGGTAAAGCTTCCTCGAATGACTGTGCCTTTTGAAGACATAGTGTGTCATCATTCAGTACCTTTTTCTTCAAAATATGCACTGGATATGGTGTTGTCCTATCTGGTTGAACCGATGTGAATTTAGGTTGAGCCGGATAAGGTTCGGTTTGAAATGGCCCTTTAGATTCCATATTCTTCTTATATTTACCATCTAAATCATCATCTACTTCATTATTCCCGAATTTTTCTAATCCATTACTTCCACAGATCCTTCCACTTCTGGTAATAACAGCATTTACCCCACTCAGGTTTCTTTCGATATTACTTGGCAATCCTTCTGAGGGTTTACTGTTTTTACGTTCTACTTCTCTACTCAAGTGATATTCCAGATTCCTCAATGAAGCTTCTACAATTCTCATTCTGGTATCATGTCCACTTATAGATGTTTTCAACGTACTCATATCCTTAGTGACTGTACCTATAGAAGTTATCATAGTTTCCATATTTTGAGCTTGAGTAGATATCACACCCATCAGATTTTCCATTAATTTCTCCCATTTATCAACTCCTTCAAGGTTGAGTTGAACTCGAGTTACTTGGGTATGCTTTGAGTGGTATGTTGTGGATACGGTTTAGGTAATGATTGTAGATTTTGATTCGAGGTATCTCCTTGATAAACTTGATTTGGATTCTTATATTGGATTGGATACGGTGGTTGTCCTTGCTTACTAGGGTTTTCAGACCAACGAAAAGTAGGGTGATCTCTTCTAAAAGCATTAAACGAGTTTGAATACGCGTCGTTCAAATTCCTATGCTGTTTTAAAAAACTCACCTTTTCCCTTGAATATCCTTTTGGTTCTTCCATCCCTAATGACACATTATCATGATTTGAGTAGTCATTTGGTAAGATATTTTCTGAGTTTACATTTTTACTGGCTAATAAGCCGTCAAATTTCCTACTCAAATTCTCCAAGTGTGCTAGAACTTCCGTATTCGATGTATATTCTCCTGCAAATGCTACTTTTCTTGTGCTAGAACCGGTTTCCCACATACGATTATTTTTGGAAATCTTTTCTATAGCATCGTAAACTATTTGAGCTTCACTCATCATTAACGAACCACCACATGCATGATCTACATCCGCACGCGAGTCTTTCCTTAATTTACGACAAAAAAAGTTGGATTTGCATATCTAAGGAATAACCATGATCGGGACAAGCTCTTAATAATTTTTTAAATCTTCCCCAAGCATTCCCAAGCATTTCTTCGCATCCTTGTTTAAAGTTGGCAATTTCGACTATTAATTCCAATTTTCTACCAGGAGTAAAATATTGCTTTAAGAACTCGGTTTGAATATCCTCCCAACTAGTCAATGAATGATGTGGAAGTGACGAAACCAATCTCGTGCTCTTCCTTTTAAAGAAAAAGGAAACAAAGACATCCTCGTTAATTCCCGATGAGCACCATGACTTTTGGTCAGTATTACACAATTCTTCGAAAAGATAGAGATGATGATGTGGATCCTCATCATCTCTCCTAAAATTGGGCTCTTGTGTCAATTAAACCAAAAAGATGAGATTTTATTTCAAAATTATTTGCTCCTTTATTGGGTAAACGAATTGGATTATTAATCTGGTACCTTCTTACGGTCTGATCACAAATAAGTCTCGGGTTAGGCTGGTTTCGATTATTACGATTATGCTTATTCCGATTCTGATTATTTCTATTATTCTGATTCTGTTTATTAGGTTGAGGTAAATTCTGATTAAGGTTTTGGCCATACCCTTGAGCATGAGCAATCCATTGTTCAGGTGTTTCACCAACGGTTTCGACCATTTTCGTAACTCGATTTGACAATTCTTGTAGAATAGAAAATATCGAATAGAAAATAACACGAAATCGATAAAAAAACCACATTTTTTTTTCTCCTCGGTAATTACCGAATCCACTCGATATTTACCGAGTAGTTTTGTTTTTTTTTTTTTCGGTTTTTTTTTTTTTTTTTTTTCTCTCTCTCGGTAATTACCGAAGCCACTCGGTATTTATCGAGTATTTTTATAAAAAAAATTGATATCTTACCAAATAGGTAGGTACCAATGAAAATAACAATACAAATGAGATTGAGAAATGTATTGACTTATCCTCGGCTGTTATGACCACGTTTACTTTCTACTATCGAAAATAGAAAATAACTCGAATTTAATAGAAGAAGAAAATTGGTAACTAAAAGAAGGTAGATACCAACGGAAAATAAAAAAGAAATGTGATAAGAAGAGTGTTGACTTATCCTCGAGAATTTTGAGCTAATACAAGTAGTAACCCTAGACACAAAGAAAGAAATTAGCGACGTTTTCCCCGGCAACGGCGCCAAAATGCCGACACCGACCTAAACCTAACCTTGGAAACGGCGCCGTAAAGCCGACGGACATTACCTAGGCTATACAGATCCTAACCGGCGTGTACCGGGTCAAATTGTAGTGCTAGTCCGGTGAGTCGTCGTATTCCTCGGGAAAACATGGTAATTCTTTTAAGTGGGGTTAAACACCAAGAAGCTATTATTAACTCGATCTAAGTCGCAGTTTTATCATTTTCCTCGGGTTAGATTATGTTAGATCGCTTAGATTAGTTAGTAATGTTAGAGTTAGATGTTAGTAAAACGAAAAATAAAACAAATAAATACTAATATAATATATAGATATATTTTTGGATCTAGCCAAGAATACTTTACCGAATCAATATCTTTTAGTAGAAATAAATGAGACGAGATCTTCCTTTATTCAAGGTGTAAATTATATATGAATCGGTGTACTCCTAAGCTAGACAACTCCTCCTCACACGAGCGTATGAAATTGTCATATGTCCATTGCATCACCCAAGGTCCACAACTGTTACGGTTTTTCGAACAGTCCCGAGTACAAATCTACCTTTAGATAAAAAGGAGTCATTCCGTTCGTCAAACGGTCAATTTTATTTAAAAGGCTCCGGTTGTCAAAGCCGGACGATTCAACTTTCCGGTTTAAGTTTCAATTAAACTGATGATTTAACATTATTACGATCTCGAGTACAAATGTCAATAAGATTTGTTTTTCTAGGACAAATCCCCCGGGTAGGAAACTGGGTTCCGTTGTCACGTTTTCACTCGGCCAATTTTACCCTCCGGTCTTTCAATTTTAACGTTTCATTAAGCGCGAAAAGAAAGAGATTCATCATAATTGATTTTAATCATTATTACCGAGTCGATCATTCATTTTACCAAAAGATTAACTAATTCGATTCATATCTTGGCTAGATATATTTTTAGTTTAATATCATATATAAATAGAAATAGAAATAATAAACATAACAATTTTAGAATATATTACCGGTTATGACTATCGAATCGGGGTCGTTTCCACCGGATCTAACATGCCAAAGCTTCGAAATCAACAATCTTCGATAATTATTCCGCCATTACAACGATACTATAACCATTTTATTTATATATGTGAAAAACATATATACATACATACGTAGACATATATATGTATATACGGGCCCCGAAAAGAAAATTAAAAGAGAAACGAGATGAAAAACGAGATCTAGATCTAGATCTATATATATATATAGATAGATCTATCACATATATATTCATATATAGAATATATATATATACATGAAGGGTGTGTATATATATATATATATATATATATATCATATATGTATATATATATATATGATCATCAAAAAAATAAAAAGAAAGAGCAGGGGGACGAGAGAAGAAAGAAATGGGAAAGAAAGGGGCAGAGCTCCCTGCTGCTGATGCTCTGTTTATATAGCCAAATTGAAGTGCCGGATCGATCCGGGAAAGGGCCGGATCGATCCGGTGGTGATAATTCTAGATCCTTCTAAAACTTATAAAATTCATATCTTGAGTTGTAGACCTCCAAAAATTATGATTCAAACGTCAAAATTAAGCTCTCGGAAAATTCTTCAACTTTCATGAAGGACTCTTCTTCAGAAAACGCCTTTTTGACGAGTCATTTCATACTCCGAACGTTTTGCGACATTTTCCTTAATACAAATCAATTAGCCACTTGACCACCATTTGAGTTGTAGAAGTCCGATTGACTTGATTCAAAATCCATTGGAAATCTTTCTTGAAGATATACAACTTTTATGAAGGAAACTTCTTCATAAAATGTCGTTTTGATGAGCCATTCGTATGTCGTGTCGTTTTCGGGATTTCTACTAATCCGAATTGATTAGTCAATTGACCATAACTTGAGTTGTAGACCTCCAATTGACGTAATTCAAAGTGCGTTGGAAAGCTTATGTGAAGATCTACAACTTTCATTAAGAAGTCATCCCCTGAAAATGCCTCTAAGCTGGGTCAAATCTCCGTCGAAAATAAATTACGGTTTAAGTACTTAGAAAATTTGCTCCGTTTGAACTCGTAAGCTTGTGGCACCTTCTTCTAATCCTCTAAACACATCTTTTAGACTCAAAACATGTCGTTACGTGGAATCTTGGTCAATATATAATCCCGCAATGAACCACCAAAATACCAAACGTAAATCCGACACGACACTCCGGTTACTAAACCGGTACAAAAACTAATAAAAAACTTATAAAAATACGATAATTTATATAATAACTACTACTTATACATTTGAATAAAACTTAGTAATTTTGACTTGATTTGATATAATAATGCTCAAAATGGTATCAATATTGGGGTAAAATGTCGTAATAATGATCATAAATTTATCTCTCATCATGCAGGTTCCCTAAATGCATTAGTATCAGCTTCCCATCTCTTCTTATGAAAGATCCTTGCAGCCTCTTTTGCTACAGCTGTTTGGCTCTCTTCCCCCTTATTGACATCATCAACAAACCGGGACAGCAGGCCATGCACACTCTCCTGAGTGACTACTAGGTTGTTAAGTTGACTCTCAATGATTTCAGTCCTAGTATCAATTGCTGTAATCCTTCCTTGCATTTTTTGCTCCAGTAGGGTTATCCTCTCAGTAAGCTTAGGATCAAGTACAGCAGATTGTTGTGCAGCAGCAGGCTCAGCAGATCTAGGAGTTTCAGCAAGTTTGTCAAGTTTTTGATGAATAGATGTAAGTTGGTCTTTCAAAAAATTTTCCTTCAGTGTATTTCCTTGCTTGATTCCCCTCACATCTAGCATCATATCATTTACAACATTTTGAGTAGATGTGAAATTTGAAGCAAGCGTATCGACGATTGTGTCCGTTGTCATTCACCACTTCATCGCTTCTTCAAATCTTTGTTCTTGCCTATCCAAATTGAGTTCTTAACTGTTGCATGTCATTCCTGACAGTCCTCAACTCATTCAACACTTCTACTGGCACTCCACCAGTCATTCTTCCATCGGAACTATCAGCAGGCTCTTCTACATTATATTGTTGCCTCTGATTGCTGATCACCATAGCTCTACTCAAATCTCTCCCAGCAGGGGGAGGTCCTTCCTCAACCATAGCGCCAAGAATATCTTCCATTACTGGATCTTGTGCAAGTTCATCATCAGTAGATCCATCAATTTGAAACTCTTCATCACTGTAGTCATAGTCCAGCAGCTGTTCTTCCTCATCAACAACAGTAGCCTGCTGACTATCTTTCCCTACCGTGGCCTTGACTCCAGTAGGCTCCACTACAGCAGCCTCTTCTACAGCAGCAGCAGGGGTTTCCTCCAAACCCAAATAATGGAAGAGGAGATCTACTTTTGATGCCAAGGCCACAGTAGTGCCAAGGCCACTTTTGATGCCACGGTGGAAAAGTGCCAAGGCCACAGTAGTGCCAAGGCCACAGTAGTGCTAAGGCCACAGTAGGATCTCCTCTTGAGTAGATCTCCTCTTCAAAAGTAGGATCTCCACGGTAGGATCTCCTCTTCAATGCCACGGTGGAAAAGTGCTCCACGGTAGGGAAAAGTAGATCCTACCGTGGCCTTGACTCCAGTAGGCTCCATGGTGAGATCTTGCAGATCCTCATCCATCTCTCCAGTCTGCTGGCCCTCAGCAGACCTACCAGTATCAGGGGGTTCAGCTTCTGTACCATCAGTGGCTCCTTGACCAGTGGCCTCAATTGATGTTTCTCTAGCCACTCTACTGGTCTCCCCAGGGAACATGGGGGGATCATCATCAGAATCAGATGAATCACTGTCTGGTGTGTACTTTGGATCTCTGAACATAATTGCTCCACTTTTCTTTCCTTCATCCAATAGATCCATCAGCCTAGATTGCAGCATGGTTGTATCTATCAAGTCCAATAGGCTGTGCACACCCAGCTGATCAAATGCCCATTCTTCAAATCCACTCATTGGATCAGCAGCTGGTTTCTGCTTCTTGTAGAATCCAAACTTCCACTAGAAATAGTTTTGCACTTTTCTGAAGTTAGGATCTACTTTGTCCTTCTTAGATGCCTTCTCATATGGCATAGTTGGCTTTCTGGGAGCTGTTTCAGTAGCTTGATGACCTCCAAAGGTCCCAACAAGCAAACTCAAAGTGTCTTCAATAGATGTATGAAGGTCAGTAGGTTGCTCATATTGTACATTTGTGCCTACTACCTCCATCTGCACAACACTTGGTTCCCCCTGACTTATATGCTAATCGAGCGGGGTTAACGACAGAGATCGTTCTTCCCCCTGAACTATTGCAGGATTTGCAGGGTCTTGTACAAGTGTTTCAGTTACCACAACAGCTGCAGAATCAGTGGTTTGCTGTGGTTCTTCAACAGATTTTTCAAGTTCCACAGCAGGCTCAGGTACAGTAGACTGCTGTGACTCTTCAGTAGGTTGCTCAGAAACAACCTCTATATCCTCAGTAGGCTTTATAATGGTTATTGGTTCAGCATCAATAGCCTCTCCTACTTCTTCTTCAACTTCTTCTTCTTCTTCCTGTTCTCTTTGAGCCTCTAAAATTTTCAATTGTTTCCCCTTTCCATGTTTCTTTTTGTGAGTAATCTCTTTCACCCTCTTGGAAAGTGGCTCATCTTCAATTTCAATCACGGTAGACTTCCTCTTTCTACTGGCTTCTTTCTGTTGTTCCCTCAAGATCTCAACAACAGTTTTTCTTGCAGCCACAGTAGGGTCAGTAATCTCAACTTCAGCTGGACCCTCAGCAGACTCAGCAGTCTGTGCTGTTTGCTTCCTTGTTCTTTTAGGCTTTAACATTTCAGTTATCTTTCTAGTGTCAGCAGCCTTTCTCTTCTCAGTAGCTTTCTTTGGTGCAGCAGGTTTAACAGATTTCTTAACAGTTTGCTTGACCTGCTCACCACCAGTATCACCATCATCTCCATCATCATCACTATCAGCAGCCTCAGCAACCCCTTCTTCATCATCATCCAGACCAGGGATAGCATAATCAATATTTTTCTTGTATCAGGATTGATTAATCTTTTCAGATGCCACATCAGGAATCTCCAAATGATTCAGCCGGGTCTGAACCATTAATCCTAAGGGTAAGGCCTTGGACTTCCTCTTTCCTTCTCTTTCCTCCTTTGCAACCTTCTTCATGTAATGAATAAAGTATCCAGCCCAATCAAACTTCATGCTTTTGCAAATAATCATCAGCAGCTCTATCTTGGGTCCTGATAGAGTGTCCATACTTCCAACCAACCCAAGTATATTCTTTGCAATGATTTTGCTCAGCAGGTTGTATTCATTCCGAATGTGTCTGACATTGATGCCTGGAATGGATTTGGTGTCTTTATTGGTCTTGATTTTATCAATAAAATCCATCTTGGACAATCCCATTTCCTCAGGATTTACTGGACCATCTACTACTTTTTCAAAACCAAAAACTTCCCTCAGTAGACTAGGTGTAATCTCAATTTCCTGGGCATTCACAGTTGTTTTGAATCCCTCTGTTCATTCTTTGATAACAATGTTTCTCCAAAAACTGACAACATTTGTATATGAGATTGTTTCCAATCTTATATTGAGTACATTTTCCAATCCTGCATACCTCCTTATTCTTCGACCAATGTTGATGGCCAACTCTGTTTTGTTTGCATCAACAACAAAGCCTCTAACACTTTGGCTTGTTCCAATTTGAACATCAACCTTTTCCACCATTGTTGAAGAGAAATAAGATGAAGAAGATAGCTTCTCAAATCTGTGTTCACACAGTGTAAAACCGAGAGTATAAGTCTGAGATTTTGTAAGTAGAGTATCTGCTGTGTAATAGGTATGTATATATATAGACAGTGAGTGGTTGTAACTGTCAGTGCACGTTTATCCACATTAACCACGATTAATCTGAGTGAATGCTGTCTTGACACGTGTCCCATTATTTCTCCAAAACATTTGTAACCGTTGGATCATGTTAACTGCGGTTATAAAAGATATAATAAATATCCCTCCAATCTGCTTTTTGACTTGAATAAGTTTGACTGTGTAACGTTCCATTCAGCAGGGTTGGCCTCAGCAGGGTTGCTGATAAAGATGCTTCAACAGCCTGCTGACATAATGACTCTACTGATCCTTGATTTCTTCTTGTTTTGTTCAATTGATAATACAAGATGAAGTTTAATACCAATGACTGATCTGTCAAGTGAGCTCACCCAACATGACAAAGACCAATCCCCTTGGCAACCTCATATGCTCAATTGTCCAAACATAAGTACATGGAATTGTTGATACCAATGACTAATCTGCGCTAAGTGATCTCACCCAACATAGCAAAGACTAATCCCCTTGGTGAATTCCAGTACATTGCTGATTATCACTCAACTTTTATAATTCCAAGTTCAGTTCTTAGTTTAGCAAATCTTTCACTATCAAGTGGTTTAGTGAAAATATCAGCAAGTTGATTTTCAGTAGGTATATATAGAACCACCACATCTTTCTTTTCAACATGATCTCTTATAAAACGATGTCTCACATCAATGTGCTTGGTTCTTGAATGCAAAGCAGGATTTTCTGTGATTGCAATTGCACTGGTGTTGTCACACATAATTGGAATTTCTTTTTCTTCAATTCCATAATCCCTTAATTGTTGTCTTAACCATAGTAATTGTGCACAAGAACTTCCAAAGAAGAATGTATTCACTTTCAAAGAGTGGGAAGTTGATATTGAATTCTATTTATTGCTGAACCAGGAAACCAATCTACTGCCCATTAACTGACAGGTTCCTGTGGTGCTTTTTCTATCAATCTTGCATCCAGCAAAATCAGAATCTGAGTAGGATATAACTTTAAAACTTCCATCCTTGGAATACCATATCCCTACTCCCAAAGTCTCCTTTAGGTACTTGAGAACTCTTTTGACTGCACCTAAATGACTTTCTTTTGGTTTAGATTGGAATCTTGCACAAACACCTACAGCAAAGGATATATCAGGTCTGTTGGCAGTGAGGTACAGCATACTGCCTATCATCATTCTGTATAGAGTCTGATCAACATCTTTGCCTTCTTTATCTTCATCCAATCTGATATTTGTACTCATTGGAGTTGATATCTTGGTGCTGTTTTCCATACCAAACTTCTTCAGCAACTCCTTGGTATACTTGGTTTGATGAATGAAGATTCCATCTTTCATCTGTTTAACTTGCAATCCCAAAAAGTAGTTCATTTCTCCCATCATACTCATTTGGAATTTGCTCTTCATTAGATTTGCAAACTTTTCACATAGCAATTCATTTTCAGAACCAAAGATTATGTCATCAACATAAATCTATACCAGCAGAGTGCTTTGTCCTTCTCATTGATTCTGAAAAGAGTTTTATCAATGGTGCCTTTTGTAAAACCATTGTCCACCAAGAATTGAGAAAGAGTCTCATACCATGCTCTTGGTGCTTGTTTCAAGCCATAAAGTGCTTTATTGAGTCTGTACACTTTATCTTCTTGATCTTTAACTTCAAATCCAGGAGGTTGCTGAACATACACTTCCTCCTCTAGAATGCCATTCAAAAATGCACTTTTGACATTCATTTGATATACCTTGAAGTTCTTATATGCAGCATGTGCCAAGAATAATTTGATAGCTTCCAATCTTGCAACAGGTGCATAGGTTTCATCAAAATCTATTCCTTCTGCTTGAGAATAGCCTTTTGCAACTAGTCTGGCCTTATTCCTTACAATGGTACTAGATTCATCAAGTTTGTTTCTATATACCCATTTAGTACCAATGATATTTGCAAGACTAGGCCTTTCAACTAGTGTCCAAACTTGATTTCTTTCAAATTCATTCAACTCTTCTTGCATAGCAATTATCCAATCTGGATCTGAAATTTCTTCTTCAACAACTTTTGGTTCCATTTGAGATAGAAAACAAGTAAACATAGCTTCCAGTTGTCTTCTAGTCCTTACACCTTGCTGTACATTGCCAATAACTTGTTCAGCAGGGTGATTCCTTAACCATTGTGGATTCTGGTTAGTTTGAATATCAAGAGCCTCATCTTCAAAAGGGTCTGCTGTAGCTTCTACAGGGGGTTCAGAAGATCCTTGAACTGCTTCAGTTGTTGCATCAGTAGTATTACCAAGGCAGGTGTTCACGAGGGCGTATCGAAACTTTTAAGTCATTGAATCTTTCCAAGACTTCAACACAACTGGATCGTGACTTGTTGATTCTCGGCAGTTCACGCCTTCATCTTCCATACCGTTGAACTTAGGTTCATCAAACACAACATGGATTGTTTCTTCATGTTTCGGTGACCTCTTGTTCAGTACCCTGAATGCCTTGCTGACTGAAGAATATCCCAAGAAAATTCCTTCATCTGACTTTGGTTGGAATGTCTTCAAATGTACCTTGTGATTTAGGATAAAACATTTACTTCCAAAAGGATGAAAATAGGATATATTTGGTTTTCTTCCATTCCATATCTCATAAGGTGTCTTCAGCAGCTTCTTGTTCACTGAGGTTCTGTTTTGTGTATAGCATGCTGTATTGACTGCTTCAGCCCAATATCTTTCAGGTAGCAATGCTTCACAAATCATTGTCCTTCCTGCTTCTTTCAGAGTTTTGTTTCTTCTTTCAGCAACCCCATTTTGCTGAGGTGTACCTGCAGCAGCAAGTTGATGTAGTACACCATTCTGTTCACAGTATTCTCTTATAACTTTGTTGAGAAATTCAGTACCCTGATCTGATCTTATTTTCACTATTGTCAAACTTTTCTCATTTTGTAATCTCTTTAAAAGATTAGGCATGCTTTTGAGTGTTTCACTTTTCTTGTTCATAAATACCACCCAAGTGTACCTTGAATAATCATCCACAACCACTAAGGTGTATTTCATTCCTATTACACTTGTTGGAGTTATTGGTCCAAAAAGATCCATATGCATCAGCTCCAACACTCTATTAGTTGATTGTTTAGTTTTTGACTTGAAGCTTGACTTTATCTGTTTACCTTGCGACATGCATCACATATAGCATCCTTCTTGAATGTGATCTCAGGTAAACCAATCACCAGTTTCTTCTTCACCAAC
Organism: Gentiana straminea; assembly: GCA_036785695.1. NCBI lineage: Eukaryota > Viridiplantae > Streptophyta > Magnoliopsida > Gentianales > Gentianaceae > Gentiana > Gentiana straminea. Next base: position 7,371,186 of record JAVUPR010000299.1, on the reverse strand, counting down.
TGATTGATATCATCAAAATTTAAATGATTCAACTTCTTGTGCCATAACCAATTGAGTTCTGACTTGGTATGCACAATCAGGCCGGTTTCTGGAACTCAGTAGACCAATCCACAACATACATGTTTTGTTGTCTTCTACCAGCCAATACAACTTGATCACCTCTTTCACTAATGACAGTACAAATGTTTTTGTCAAAAGTGACCTTGTACCCTATGTCACAAAATTGTCCAGTGCTCAACAAGTTGTAGTCCAGTCCTTCCACATATGCAACATTCTTGATTGTAAGTCCATTTCTCACAAGTGTGCCATATCCTCTTGTATATCCAGGTGTATTCTTGTTGCCAAAATTCACCCTTGGACCATCCTTTGCCACAATGTTTGACAAACAGTGCTTATTCTTTGTCATATGTCTGGAACATCCACTGTCAAAGTAGCAGACACCCTACAAAACAAAGTTAATACATTTTAGGTACCCAAACCTGTTTGGGTCCATAATGGTCAGTGGTAAGCATGACCCTTGGTAAGTTTCCACAAGGTCTTCTCCTAAAAGTGTCATACTTTGGTTCATACATGTATTCCACACATCCATAAGTTCTAACAGTAGGTTGTGTAGGATTCACATATGTTTTCTGACCTTTTGGTTTATAATGCTGTTTGAAGTGACTTTTGTTGTTAGAAGCATTAGCATAACCATTTGTTTGCTGTCTGTTAGGAACAGCCCTGTAGTATGGAGTCTGCTGAGGTCCCTGCTGAGGCCTTGTATAAGTCCTCTGCTGAGTCCTTTGTTGATTCCATTGCTTAGGTTTTACCCTAGAAGCATGATTATACTTGTTGTTTCTAGCAGCGGGTACAGGAATATTCCAATCATCATCAGTAGGGAACAATCTACCTTTCCCCCTGAGATAAGTATCCTTAGATTGATTAACATTTTTAGATTTAGGATTCTTATCCTTGGAATTTTTCTGACCTTTACCTTTTTGTGGTCCAGCAGACTTGGTAGCAGCTCTGCTATCAGTAGGTCTAGAAGGCCCAGCAGTCCTACTTTTGGATTTACCCTTTTTGTTAGGTGCTGCTGTCCTTTTTGACTTACTATTTTGCTTCTTTGAAGAATTCTCAGTAGACCTTACTGCCTCAGCAACCTTACTTGGAGTTGGATCTAGTGCAGGCACAAACTTAGGACCAATTCTGGTACTAGGTTCAGTAGCATTACTGGATCCACTCTTGTTAGATTGTTGAGTTCCAAATCCAAGCCCTGTTCTATCACCATAAGGCTTTCCAGATTTGTATGCAGTAGACGAACAAGATGGTTCAGCAGACTCTGCAGCTACTGATTGTACAGCAGGCTTATGCCGATTCTCGTCCACCTCCTTTTCTTTGCCTTTAAGAATTCTTAATTCAAAGATTTAATCTTTCAACTTCCAATTGAAGAGCTTCTTTTCACCTTTCACAATCTCATAACTAGATTGTATTATCCTCGCTTGATTAAGGATGGCATCCAAAGTCTCCTCATTGTTAGAATTTCTAGGATTTGAACCACAAGTTGATTCACAATCACTTCCAACGGGAGTGTTTATTGATACAGTATTGTATACCTCCCCAGTTTCATCCATATTAGCCATCAAAGCATAATCTTCCATATCAGCAACCAATGCTGTGTCATCTGATTCATTTCCTTTTCGTATTCCACTTCATACCCTAATTCATCTTCAAGAACCATAGCCTTCTTGCCATGTCTTCTTTGTTGACTCCTGGTCTTCGCAGGTCCGGACAATCGTGTCTAAAGTGTCCAGCTTCTTGCGGTTGAAGCAAAGATAATCGTGTTCCTTACTTTGTTTTAACTCGGGACGAACGTTTGTTTGAAGTGTCCCGGTTTCTTGCAATGAAAGCACGATAGGCATTGTCTTTCTTTGGTTCTTCTTTCTTCCTTTCAGTAGGCCTCTTTGTGAAATTTCTTGAAGGGGCCTTTCCAGTCTTCATCATCCTGATTTTCTTGCTCAATAGGGAAATCTGCTCTTGCATCTCATCCAGCAGATCATCTTGTCCTCCTGGCGTCTCTTCTTGATGTGAAGCAGCCAATGCAGTGGTCTTTGGCTCTTCTTTTTCAGTCTCAGGTACAAGCTTTTTGCTAAAATCATAAGCCTTAAGATCTGAAAACAACTTGAAGGTGTCTTCTTCATGCAGCTTTCTCATTTCTTCTATTGTAGTCACCTTCATTTTCCAAACATCTTTTGCAGGTAGAGCTTCCAAGATTTTTGTGTTTATTTCTTCTTTTGAATAACTTACACTCAACAGGGTAAGTTCATCCAGGATAGCATTAAATCTTGATTCCATTTGCTCAATGGTTTCATTTGGTAGCATCTTGAACTTTTGAAACCTCTTTTTGACCACACTGATTTTATTCTTCTTTATTGCATCAGTGCCTTCACAGATCAACTGTATTTTGTCCCATAGTTCCTTTGCAGTTTTGCAATCTTAAACCTTCATGTACATATTGCTATCCAAGGTTCTATAAATGATATCAATAGCAATATTGTTGAGGTTTTCTCTTTTTCTGTCTTCTGCATTCCATTCTCTTTTTGGTTTTGGAATGTACTCTGTAGTATCACCCACTGTTACTGCGTTGGTAATCTACAGTGGTCCATCAGTTAGTACATCCATCATCTCATCATGAGTTGCAAGCAAGGTAAGCCTCGCATTCGACGTTTATATTCATCAAATCTATCTAGAGAACACATCAGCATAGTTCTAGCATACTGGGTGTTATCCATGATGCAAGTTTTTGAAAATCAGTAACTTGAAAAAGTTTCAAAGTATTTTCACAAGCACAACAAGTAGGATTTCTTCCGAATAGAAGCACTGCTCCGATACCAATTGTTGGTCCCTTGAAAAGGCTTTGGGTAAGTTTAGAGGGGGGGTGAATAAACTTAACACTTAAAACTTTTGGAGTTAACAAATTCAAGAACTTCAAGAAATTTCGCAAGATCGATACACCTCGCAGCTCCGCCGATAAACGTAGTCTACAACGAGTTTAGTTTACCGAATTTGTGCAAAGAATTATATCAAAATTAAGCCTTAATACTTGTTGTTAAATATGATACTAAGTATTAGATACTCGCAGTGTATGTGTGTGATTTCGCTTGCTAGATTCAAGAGATTGATGTGTATAATAAACTAAGTGCGTAATGTAAATGCAGAAAGTAAGTAGGCAGATTTTATAGTGGTTCCAGGTGGTGTAATCATGTCAGTCCACTCTTCTCCTGTGATGTTGGAGGTAATTCACTAAAGATCTTTGATGTAGCTGTTACAAAGATTCCTAAGGTTGCTTGTCCTTCACCAATGACTATGGCTTCACAAACTGAAATCTGGGAACAGGTAGGATTGCTGCTCCTAAGTCTTCCACTGGTCCTTGAAGGGTAGAATTGCCTCTTCACCACTCCACCACAAACAACAAGCTTTTCACACAACCGTGCTTCACTCGTCTTCGTTGGTTTCTTTATGAAATAAAGAATGAATCAAGTAAATGATTCAGTTGCAGCAGCTTGATTAGGATGACATAATCAGCAGCTTGCAGTCCTCAAGTGTGTATACTTGACGTAGCTTGAATACATAATACACTTGAAGATTTTCTCTGGATCAGTAGCCTTAAGCTCAGTAAGTTCAACAGGGTGTTTTGCAGCTTAGAAGTATCTCTTAAAAGTTCATCAATTTTCATCATCATTTTCTGAGTTGGAAGTCCTCTATTTATAGGTAGGAATGCATGTGACTTGTATTTGAAATTCAAATGTAGCCGTTCCTGATTCTGTCCCATTTGACTTGCTTTCTGTCACTATTCATAGGACCGACACTCGTCGAATTCCTTTTTGACAAGCAAGCGGTCCGTCCACCCTTGACTTATATCCATTGGATAAAATCCTGAATCATCCCAACGTCCTTTTAATCTCAACCACTGATTTGTTTGATAAGTCAGAGGTTGTTAGCTGTCATTTTCCATGTAATCTTCCAATGTAATCTTGAGTTAATCGAGGTATATTACCAACAGGTTCATCAGTCTGCTGTAATACCTATCAATCTGCTGAACAGCAATTTGCTGTGTGTAAAATACAATGCAGCTGATTTCTTTTATCTAACTTTTACTTGTGAAGTTAGATTACACCTTTTTAATCATAACCAAGTTCCAAACATCATCCAACTTATGGAACTTAGACCTTGTACACAAGGTATATGTAATCAGTTTAGGTCATCACAGACTTGCCTAAATTCTGATTCTATATCCTTGACTTTAAGTACTAAGTTTGATCCCTTAGCCTTCTGTAACTGAGTTTGAGCCCTCAGCCTTCAGTCTTTAGCAGGTTCTTGACTAGTCTACTGACCTATCTACCCTATTGATAAAGACCAGTCTGCTGATATGAATCAGCTGACTATTACAGTGCTTGTTTGATCAAACCTATTCATAAATCAAACTCTAATAAACCTATACATTTGATCTAGACATCTTTTTGCCTTTGCACTATAACAGCTAGTCTGGCACTCATCATCAAAACATAGAAATAAGTCCAATAAAAAGGAATGAAACTAAAAGAGACCTAATTTTAATTTTGATTTAAAATTTGAATAGTTCTTATTAATTAAAATTTAAATTAAAATCGATTAAAATTAATAGTTAATTTTGTTTTGATTGAAGTCATTTAATTAATTAAATGTTGATTGATTTTTTGATTTCATAAGACGTAAGTAGTTAAATGTTAATTTATATTTTTATAAGATGTTATTGTATGGATTAGATGTGTAGATATAATTTGATTATATGGACCCCGATTGATCATGGACTCGACCAATAGGATTGATGGGAGTGATTTACTTTATGTTGGTTTTTCAAATTGTCCTAGGCCGTTATGAAGAACGTGACCTAGTTTACTTTCTGCATTTATCCCATTCCCATTAGATCCCCCCCGTGTGCGGCGGGTGTAATTATTTATTAGATAGTTTATTATGTAACGAGAATGGAGCAAGGAGTTGAAGACCAAAGAAAGATAAAGACCCCATTGGCGTTAAATCAGACAAGCACTGTAATAGTTCTAGTTTGTGAACTGAGAAAATGAGAAACTGGAAGTTAGTTAAACTGAGACTCTATAAACTGGAAAACTGAGCGCATCAAAGAAGATCTGTAATAGGTAAGTTCACTGAGGGAACAAATTCAACTGACTTACATTGAAGACTTAAGAACTGAGGGTTCAAACTCAGTTATTGAACACTGAAGAACTGAGGGTTCAAACTCAGGTTATGAAGAACAAGTCGGGACTATATAAGTTAGACTTCAGGCAAGTTTGTGATAACCTGAACTGACTATGTAGATCTTGTATGGATAGCTAAGACACATAAGGACAATGATGTCTTTGCTTCTTGTTTTAAAAATGGTGTACTCTGATTAGATCAATTATAATCAGATGAAAGGAAGAGTATTGAGTTCTTGAAGAAGAGTAAAAACTCAGTTAAAGCTCTTAGGAACTGAGAGCCGACAATATTCTCAGTGAATCAGTTTTGGAACTATTGGTTAAGTAAAACTGAAGAAGAATTCAACCGTTACAGTACAAGCGATATGATTGGAGGATAATCTATCCGTTCTGACAGTAACGTACAAGCAAGAAAGCAGGACCACTAACGGTTACAAGGATTCAAATTCATATAATCTGACCGTTAGATAAACCCCTATAAATAGGCTGATTCTTTTATGGAAAAAAGAGGACCGGAATTCAAATAATCAATCAAGTCAATAAAGCTCATATCAAGGGGGAAATTAATTCAAGAGAATTCCTGTAAAACACTTAATTGCAAGATCAAGAGATTTCTGCAAGTGTTCATTAGCATTCAAGTATATCAAGATCTATCATTTGAAGAAATCAGAGTTGTGCATAAAATCTTTTATCTAAAAGAAAAGCTCAAATCACAATTGAATCATAGTTATTGATTCAAGTCTCAACTTTGATTTTGTCAAAGGTTTTAGACTGTGAAACACCAAGAAGGTGTGAAGGACAGTTGAGTGCAGTCAGGAGGACTGTGATTGTGATGAGCTGGTGAAGAGGCAATTCAACACTCCAAGGACCAGTGTTTCAAACAATTGAAGAGCAGCCATTCTACCTTTTCTACAAGCATTTAGATAGTGAAGCTAGGGATTAGTCAAGGACTATCAGTTTAGAACTTTTTGTAACTGGGCCATCTCAAAGAAGTTCCAGTGGAATTTTCCTCCACATCACATGGGAAGAGAGGACATACATGATTACACCACCTGGAACCTCTATAATTCTTGTTTATTTACATTACGCATTTACTTACTACATTGTAGTCATAATCATCTAGTTCACACATTCAGCAAACATAAGAAAATGATTCAACATATCATCTGATAATTCATATTTTATAAAGGCTTAATTTAATCCGCTGCCGGTTAACTAGACTAAGAATAAGTATGGATTGACTTATACTCAGTTGAGTTAGCTTAACTCCGCACAAGCTTTAGTTGAACTCAATCTGGTTATAGATTCAGTTTTTGGGAGCGACGTGGTGACAAGTTTATTCACCCCCCTCTAAACTTGTGTTAGCCTTTCCAAGGGACCAACATTTTGTAGCAGAGCAGTTCTTCCTTTTTGGAGGTGATCCAAAGTTATCTTTATAACCAGTTGTTGAAGACCCCTGACTGTATCAGTTGTAAAAGCATTGATTTGAAACTTAAGGGATGCATCTAGAATTAGAAGTTGGCTTAATAACCCCCTGACTGATTATTTGTACAATGTTGTATCTGATTTTCAGGATCAAGTATTTGAAAGATTCAGCACTACAAGCTCACATACAAATCCAGAACCTCACTTTAGTAATGACGTGGATATTGACTTCAACACGTATGATGATGAATCCAGAGGATTTCCATCACTAAGTGATCTCTCAGGGGAAGCAGAAAAGGAGTTGATGCGAGTAGCTGATTACATAGAAGAAAAACTGACTGAAACTTTCATTGAAGATCCATCCATCACAGAAGCCAAAGATATTGCTGAAATCCTACCCATGAGTTGTGGAGGTGAAAGTGATGAGGAAATCATACTGCTAGGAGTATCACATGCAAATATCAAAGATAAAGGAAACAAGTTTTGAATAATGAAGATTCCTCAACTAAAAATTTATCTATCAAACACCAGGAGGTAATCGCATCTACATCCAGCACTCACAATGCCATGAACAATCATAGAAATGAAGACTTCAATGAAACCTTGGACATACTCATAAAGGAATTGGAGGTAATTCACAAGAATTATGAGAATGTCAAAAAGGAGAAAAATTTATTGAAAGCTGAAGTTTCAAGATTGAATGCTGAGATCAATTTAATCAAGACTAATAATGGAACCAAGGTAATTCGACCAACTGATGAACTGATAGAAGCAATAAGCATCACAGAATCATCAGTTGACCCAATTCCCAGCGTTCAGTTCAAACCTGGAAAACCATTTGGAGATAGATCTGGTTTGCGGTTTGATAATCAGCAAATTTCTAAGTTCAGACCAAGTTCAGTTGCAATGAAATTTGTGACTGTACAACAGTCAGGAACTCAGAAAACTGATAAATTTTTTAGAACTGACAAAAACTCAGCACAGCCAAATACACGAACTGACAGAACTGTAAAATCAGTTGGTAGAAATCACCAAACTGACAGATTTTACAGGAAACCTCAGAAGGCTGAAAAAGACAAAATTGACCAGAGATCAGTTAGAAAAACCTTCAAGTCACATTCATATAAGAATGAAGATCATTCGTGGAATAACAGACTCAGAGGGAAAGGGAGACTATTTCCCACTGATGAAGACTGGAGTGTACCATCACATCAGTTTCACAAACTAAACAAACCAATAACTGTTAGGACAAAACAGCAAAATTTTGTGAAAACTGACTTTACTCAGTCAAAATATCAAGAGAGGTATAAAACCAAGAATAGAAGTATATCATCTAAAACTAATCAGTTAGGACCCAAACAGATATGGGTACCAAAAATCCTTCATTTTGTTTTGCAGGAGAAAATCACTAACAGAGAACTGGAAAGGTGTAAAAATTCACAAAACTGAGTTATATTCACAACGGAGTTTTTGAATTCACTAAAAATACAAGACTGAACATGTACAGCTGGAAATACACCGCTCCTACTCTATTTTACTAATACCAGCTACGGATGTCAGGAAAAGACGTGATCTTTTCTAATCTCAACCATCCATCTTTTTCACTCATCTCCGATTTCGCAATCTCAATATTTATGACAAGACGCTTCGAGTCCCACTCAATTCTCAACTACCCTTGCTACCATTTATAAATAACCTCAAATTTTCTTTTACAATTCTTTACACTCGAATTTTGAATCTGCTTCATTACCTTCTATAATCCCCAAGCTTTCAAAATTTTCAATTTAATCCAGAAAACAATGGATCTTACCCGTATTGAACCTGGAATGATCATCTCACTTGAGCAATTCATTGCAAAATATGCTGATCAAACACTAGCCAAGGAAATTGCAACAAAAATGTAAAAAATCAAAGGTTTGGAGGCTGTGTTTAACATCAATCTAAAGAGTGTCTGTCTAGAAAGCATTGGTGACTTCTTTGAATTTGGAAGTACAGCTTTAGAAGAAGAGGACACACACACTTTTACCACATCTATCAATGGTAAACAAATTAAGTTCACTGAAGATCTAATTGCGGAAATTTTTGGCTTCAACAAATCTGGAGGAACGTCCGCTAATAAATTGACTAAAGAACAGAAAGAGAAATTATGGAAAGATATAGCAATTAGTGCAGATTCTACAATGTCACGGACCGGAAGCACAAGTCTACTCAAACCTGAATTCAATTTTCTCACCAAGATGTTAACAAATTGCATAATTGGAAACGCATGCAATTTTATCAATCTTTCTGGAGCAAAATTGGACTTATTATATGTGATTTGGTTGGAGAAAATTTCAACTGGCAAACACACATTTTTTTATCAATTAGTGGCACAATGAATTGATACACCCAAAAGGAAGACTGACGTCAAGAAAGGACGATTCTATCACAAGAAGACTCTTGCATTATTGGTCCGAAGAATTCTCGCTCACTTTGGAATTGCAAAGAGAAAAGAAACATCAGTTGCTGATGGAAAGATTGTTGTTAAAGATGAAAAATCCGGAAAAAGGAAAGTTAAAGGTTCTGAGAGTGAACCTAAGAAGAAGAAAAGCAGGAAGTTGAAGAAGATTTTAACTGGCGATGAAGTTTTGGAAAAAGTTGAAGAACTAAGAGAAAGATGGAAAAAGATAGAAGAATTTGAAAAAGGCAAATCTGATCTTGTTACTGAAAAATTAGTAGAACCTTCATCAACAAAAATCTCTACTTCAGTTGCTGAAGGATCGGACAAATGGTCAGAACTGAAGTCACTCCCACCGAACCCATTTCAGCATCTATGACTGAAGCCTTACCAACTCAAGAACTAGTTACACAATCACAAGAAGTTGAAATGACGAAGTAAACTGAAGTTGTCAACAGAGAACAAGATGTTGAAGCTGTCATACAGAAGGAAACTGACACTCAGGGGGAACAGACCCTGAGGGTTGAACATGACGATGAAGGATCTGATAGTGAAGAAAGATTAATTGACAAAGCAACAATGGACATGCTGAAGTTACTTTTAAAGACCAGATCCACACCTCAAAAATCTGTTTCCAGACGAGAATTTGAGGAATCAATCAAAGAATTTTCAGCTTCTCATTCTGAAGTAGAATCAAGACCGACTGAAGTCATCCACTTGGATGAGCTGGTCAATGAAGAGGAAATCACTAGATCCAAGATGAAAGAAGTACCAATTCCTCAACTGGAACTTGAGCCAGCTGGAGAACAAGTTGTTGAAAAACTTGTTAATAACAAAGATTTGGAAACTAAGCCGATAATCTCAGTTTCAGCTATTGAAAAAGAATCATCAGTCATTCCATTTACTGCTGAGGGAGAAACCAGCAAAACTGACCCAATGCAAATTGAAGATGTTGTGAGAACTGAAAATACTCTGGAAGTTGGTCAGGAGATCTCAAGAGGAAATGAGGAAATTGTTACTCAATCTAAATCCTCACCTAATAATGGAGAACTATTGACGGCTGATTATGAGCGATTGCGCAAATATCAAATCTGGAAATTCAATTCTATCACCAATCAAAGAAGTCATCTAGAGGAAATGGAAGTCACTGAGAAATGGGTATTTGATCTCTACAACATTACCAACCTATTTGAACTGATCAACACCGATGAATTTTTAAATCGTGGATACGCATTAATCAGAAACAGTTACTGGAAGGAAACCACAGCGGTTGGTCGTTCCAAAAAGGATGATAATGATTCACAGGGAGATCCCAACTTACAAAAATGGATTCTAGCCTCTTTGAAAGAAAAGAAAACTAAAACTGATCAGAATACTCATGGTGATTCTAGTGATTCTGAAGAAAGCAGTGGAAGTTCTAGCTCTAGAACTGAATCGGATGAACAAGAAGAAGAAGGAGGAGGTTATCAGTCTCCTACTGACAAATCTGTGGCAGAAATAGCAAGAACTGAAGCTGACATGGCTGGTGAAGGATCAGATGATGAATTCAACGTGCAAATGTCACCAGCAGCAAATGTTGATCAATCAAATCTGGAAGAAATTAGAAAACAGTCCGAAGAATGGAGAAGATCTGAAGAATACAAGGAAAAACTGAAGCAAGTTGTTCTCTCACCTCTTAAGCAAACTAAGTCAACTGAGGCTGAGAAAAGCAAAGTCAGTGAACAACAAGTCGGAAGCTCAAAAGACGTACCAACTCAAGTGGATCTTAAGTTCTGTCATAATGAGATAATCAGAATTCAGAAGGACGATAACAGTTTGTTTGGAAAAGTTCTAAAATCCTTAGAAGCCAGCAAGAATGAAAGAAGCGAACTGGAAAAGAAAATGGATATCGTCACTAGCAACTGTCAAAATAATCTAATTGAGCTTCGAAAAGCAACCATTGAAAATGATGCAAGGAGAGATGAAACCCAAGATAGATAGGAAGGGATTCTCAATAATCTAGTTGACAGAATGACCCTGATGGAAAATGGCATGAAAGATTCAGTTGTAGCTCAAACCATTTTGGCATCAACTCAGCAGAACCTGAACGCTTACATCTAGAGCCTGATTGATAAAGATGATGTCAATAAGGGGGAAAGTTTAGATATCTTAAAAGTCCATGCAACTGAGACGCCACAAGTACTTGGAAACATTGATGATAAGCTGACTGAATTGAGGAAAGCAAGAGGAGAATTCACTGATGAGGAGATGGAGCTGATTTCTAAACACTCAGAACCAACTGAGAAAAGACTTGGCTAGGATTCTCGTCTCTACAACTTATTCAAAGTTTTACCAACCAGAGAAGGAGAATCAAGACAAGAATCTCTAGAAACATTCCTACGTATGCAAAAGATTCTCATGCATTACTGGAACAAACTTAAGAAATGGGAAAGGGATGGTATTCTAGACAAAGCATCAGACAAGATTGAAAAGACTGAACCTGAGTTTGTTCAGAATCTATTAAAAAAGCCACAAATGAAAGACTGTGGACATCTGTTTTTACCTTCGCAATTCTATTCAAGAGCAGTTTTTTCAGCAAGCACAATTTGTCTGAGTCATGGAACATATGGGCAAGCATCCATGGAATCGAAAGCCGTGCAACAAATGATGCTATGAAAAATGTTACTGAGGCTAATGACAATCAATTTAGTTTAACGGTTAAATAAAAAGAAGCTATCCTTTAGCTCTCTCTATTATGTTGTATTTTATTACACAGCTCTGTAACTCAGTTATCAATAAATTCTCACTTCGTCGTGTTATTTACTGTATTTTGTTTTATACTTTTGCATTGCTTTTAAGGAGGGTATTGACATCATCAAAAAGGGGGAAATTGTTGGAAATAAAATTTACGTTTTGATGATGATTCATCACTTATTCAGTTATTGCTTTAGACCCCATTGATGATGTGTCATAACTAGCTGTAATAGTACAAAGCAAAAAGATGTCTAGATATCAATGTATAGGATTTATTAGAGTCTGATATTTGTATAAGTTAAATAAGACAAGCACTGTAATAGTTCTAGTTTGTGTACTGAGAAAATGAGAAACTGGAAGTTAGTTAAACTGAGACTCTATAAACTGGAAAACTGAGCGCATCAAAGAAGATCTGTAATAGGTAAGTTCGCTGAGGGAAAAGACTCAACTGGCTTACTTTCAAGACTGAAGAACTGAGGGTTCAAACTCAGCTTTTGAAGACTGAAGAACTGAGGGTTCAAACTCAGTTATTGAAGACTGAAGAATTGAGGGTTCAAACTCAGGTTATGAAGAATAAGTCGGGACTATATATGTTAGACTTCAGGCAAGTCTGTGATAACCTGAACTGACTATGTAGATCTTGTATGGAGAGCTAAGACACATAAGGACAATGATGTCTTTGCTTCTTGTTTTAAAAATGGTGTACGCTGATTAGATCATTTATAATCAGATGAAAGGAATAGTACTGAGTTCTTGAAGAAGAGTAAAAACTCAGTTAAAGCTCTTAGGAACTGAGAGCCGACAATATTCTCAGTGAATCAGTTTTGGAACTGTTGGTTAAGTAAAACTGAAGAAGAATCCAACCGTTATAGTACAAGCGATATGATTGGAGGATAATCTATCCGTTCTGACAGTAACGTACAAGCAAGAAAGCAGGACCACTAACGGTTACAAGGATTCAAATTCATATAATCTGACCGTTAGATAAACCCCTATAAATAGGCTGATTCTTTTACGGAAAAAAAGGGGGCCGGAATTCTAATAATCAATCAAGTCAATAAAGCTCATATCAAGGGGGAAAGTAAATCAAGAGAATTCCAGTAAAACACTTAATTACAAGATCAAGAGATTTCTTCAAGTGTTCATTAGCATTCAAGTATATCAATATCTATCATTTGAAGAAATCAGAGTTGTGCATAAAATCTTTTATCAAGAAGAAAAGCTCAAATCACAATTGAATCATAGTTATTGATTCAAGTTTCAACTTTGATTTTGTCAAAGGTTTTAGACTGTGAAACACCAAGAAGGTGTGAAGGACATTTGAGTACAATCAGGAAGACTGTGTTTTTTATGAGCTGGTGAAGAGGCAATTCAACCCTCCAAGGACCAGTGTTTCAAACAATTGAAGAGCATCCATTCTACCTATTCTACAAGCGTTTAGATAGTGAAGCTAGGGATTAGTCAAGGACTATCAGTTTAGAACGTTTTGTAACTGGGCCATCTCAAAGAAGTTCTAGTGGAATTTTCCTCCGCGTCACAGGGGAAGAGAGGACTGACAGGATTACACCACCTGGAACCTCTATAATTCTTGTTTATTTACATTAAGCATTTACTTACTGCATTATAGTCATAATCATCTAGTTCACACATTCAGCAAACATAAGAAAATGATTCAACATATCATCTGATAATTCATATTTTATAAAGGCTTAATTTAATCCGCTGCCGGTTAACTAGACTAAGAATAAGTCAGTATTGACTTATACTCAGTTGAGTTAGCTTAACTCCGCACAAGATTTAGCTGAACTCAATCTGGTTTTAGATTCAGTTTTTGGGAGCGACGTGGTGACAAGTTTATTCACCCCCCCTCTAAATTTGTGTTAGCCTTTCCAAGGGACCAACATGCCCCTAAGCCAACGCCCAAAATTGCCCAAGATAAATCCAAGGATTCTTTCTTCCATTGCGGTGAGACCGGCCATTGGAGGAGAAACTGCAAGGGGTTCTTGAGTACCAAGAAGAGGCATAGTGATGCTTCGACTTTAGGTATGTTTATGATTGAGATCAATATTTCTTCTAAGTCTAACCACTGGTGGACCTACGTGTTGGAAATGGAGCAAGTGTTGCTGCACTAGCCTTAGGAGTTTATTTTCTTTCGTTCCCCAGTAGGATAGTACTAGAACTGAATAACTATTATTTTGTTACTGCTCTTATGATGATGCATTATTTCTATTTCTGCATTAGATGTTGAAGGATTTTCTTTTACGTTTAAGAATAAATGTTGTTCTGTTTCACGTCATGGAATATTTTATGGTACTGGCATACTTAGCAATGGTCTCTACATATTAGATATGAATGTTGACGTACTTAATATAAACAACAAGAAAGCCAAAACAAATGACTTGAATGAATCCTACTTTTGGCATTGCAGACTTGGCCATATAAATAAGAATCACATTTCTAAACTCCATAAAGATGGATTATTGGATCATTTCAATTACGAATCATTTCATACATGCGAAGCATGTTTACTTGGCAAGATGTCAAAATCACCATTTAATGGCAAAGGGATAAGATCCAATGAATTACTTGAGCTCATACATACTGGTGATGTGCCTCAGCCAAAAACTTGCCGATACGTTTATCATTACGGTGGCATCTAATGTCTTTCATAAGCTTTGAAGGGTATGAGAGTGAGAGATATGTTTCATCTGCTTTGGAGAAAAATGAGAGAATGTTGTAAATAGGATAAGAGTGTGTTTTAAAGACAATTGTTGTTTGTCTTTTCAACAATTAAGAAATTGTAAGGTGTAGTCTCCAAAAGATAAGCCCGAAGTGTGAGAGAGGATATCATGATTCGTCGTTCATTCAGGTTCCAACATCATAATGAGATTTATATAGAAACTGAAGGATTGTACACTAGGAAGTTCATTTATTGTAACAATAAGGCTAATTTGATGGTAGGAAACGTGCTATTAATCAAAGTCAAAGTGTTGTTGTTTGCAATGTTGAGCACAAGATGGGTGACTGTGGTATTTTCTCCAGGTGTTCCGGTGATTACGCTATGTTTATGAGCCACAACCCTGCTAATGGAACCACTAGGTAGTCAATACTTAATAATTACTTTTTTGAAGTATTTGCGGTAGTAAACGAGTTTAATTGTTTATTGTTGGACGTTAACTGTATACTAATTAATATCTTAAATATGTGGGATGAAGTATGTGGATTTGTTCTTATGTGTGGGTGGAATGAACCGATGGATTTTGGCTTAGATTAGTTTCTTGTATTGTGTGGATATGTGAATTACCATGTGTAAGGTGTGCATTTTTTAAGGTATTGTGTCTGTATGATTGAGCTTTTAGTAAGTATCCGTATGATGTTATTGACTTGGTTTCTGATTGTATATTTGTGTATCATAATTCATGAACGATTGGTTTCATTGATTTAATTGTATAGTGGTGATACAAATATATAGGTCTGTAACAACTTGGCCAACAAGTCACACAATAAAATAAATACATAATAGTAATATTTTAGATAACTCGAATAGTATCTTTGACACGTCCCCTCAATCCCATGGGAAGTGACTGGACACAGAGATTGGTCTTCAAACTTGTAAAATGAGGCTGAGCGAACGGTTTGGTAAGGAGATCGGCTAACTGATCCTTTGAAGTAATGAAGGAGATACTGAGCTTGCGGGGAGCAACCAATTCACGAACGTGATGGAAATCAATCTTGATGTGCTTCGTACGGGCGTGGAAAACCGGATTTTGAGCAAGATAAGTGGCTCTAATATATCACACCAAAGGGTAGGAGGAGGGGAGAGAGGAATATGTATGTCACAAAGAAGACTGCAAAGCAACTGAAGTTCCGCCGCAGTACTTGAAAGTGTCTTGTATTCAGCTTCAGTACTACTTCTAGAGATGGTCAAGTGCTGTTTAGAATGTCAACTAACAAGATTATCCCCGAGAAAAACACAATACGCCCTAACAGAGCGACGATCATCACGATCAGTGGCCCAATCAGAATCAGAATAAACCCGAAGTGTGAGAGAGAAATGCCGAGAGAAAAAAAGACCATCCGAGATAGTGTGCTTGAGATTGCGAAAAATGCGTTTAACAATGACAAATGGGCGTATGTAGGAAAATGCATGTATTTACTAACCTTATGAACTGTAAAGGCTATGTCAGGCCACGTGAAACTAAGATACTGCAAACCGCCGATGATGGTGCGGTAAAGAGACGGGTCTGAGCAAGGTGGTCCAACATCAAGAGTGAGTTGGGTTGGTCACTTTGACAGGTGGATATTGGCTTGTCTAAGAAGACTGAAGAACTGAGGTACACAGACTCAGTTATTGAAGACTGAAGAACTGAGGTGGCAAACTCAGTTAGAAGCTGATTAAGTCGTGACTATAAGACAGGATTCAGGTAAGTCTGTGGTGACCTGAAACTGAACTATTGAGCGTATAAAGCTGAACAATCTTAAGGACAAAGATTATCAGTTACCAGGAAAAGAAGAAACTGAATGGTGTACCCTGACTTAGTCAATTAAGGTCAGATGTCAAGTTTACAAAGTACTCAGATTTGAAGAAGAGTAGAAAACTTAGTTAAGGCCTTGTTTAATTTGAAATAACAAAACGACAAAAGCTCGTACATATGAACGTTGGCTAAACGACAGATGTAACGGCTATAAGATTCATTTGACCGTTACATCATCCCTATAAATACTCAGAAAGAAGTGCGTGAAAGATATAGATCTGGCATAAGCTTGAAAAAGCACATATCTAAAGATCCAGATTCAGAAAATCAGATCTAGAAAAGGGGAAGCCAACAGAATTGCCTTGCAGATTACAAAGAAAAATCCAGTAACCCATTAAGGGGGAAGAAGGCATCTTGGAGCTACAACGCCATATCCAGAAGAATCAGACAGCTCAATGAATTAATCTTTTGATTAATTCTAAACCTAACCTTCGAAAAAAAGGGTTGGTTGTGCATAGTTTGAGGAGAGCAACTCCATCTTTCCTTATACGGTTGCAACTTGATTGCCACAAATTGTTGGTGCGATGCAACGGGACCGTGTTTGTATCAGTGGTGAGCTGGTGAAGGAGTCATTCCACCTCTGAAGGATCAGTGTGCAGAGTGAAGGGAGCAATCTTACCTTTCTTCATTATGTGTAGACAGTGAAACTAGGGTGTCGTGAAGGACTAACAATGAGCTAGGATTTTGTAACAGTTATCTCAAAATTCTAGTGATACCTCCTACACCACAGGAGAATGGGAGACGTACGGGATTACACCACCCGGAACTTCCATAAACAAACTCTGTGTTAATTTACTTTACGCATTTTCATTTGTGCTATGATTGTTTTAATTATTGCATTATCTTTTCATCACATCACTCAGAAAACATTAGACAATGAGTCAGCACAGAACTGATACATAGGAGACTTAGATCATTATTGACACATATATTGCACAAAGGCTTGATCTTATCCGCTACAAGTTAATACAGTACCAGCATTAGCTAAGCTGAATTAACTAACTCCTACAAAGGATTAAAGGGTTGGAACGAAACTGAACTGAGCCATATTGTACATCAGCTTGATAGTTCAGTTCCTGGGGTACTTTCAGTTTTGGGAAAGTTTTTGGTGACAAGTTTATTCACCCTCCCCCCCCCCCCCCTCTAAACTTGTGTTAGCCTTTCCAAGGGACCAACAATTGGTATCGGATCAGTTCTTCCGTTTGGAAGTGATCCAAAGATATCTTACAAACCAGTTGTTGAGAACCCATCACTGTATCAGTTGTAAAAGCACTTAATCGAAATGGTTACATCTAGAATTGGAAGTTGGCTTATTCATCCCCTGACTAACTGTTTGCAAAATATATCTGATTTTCAGGATCAAGCATTTGAAAGGTTCAGTACTACAAATTCACATACAAATCCAGAACCTCAACACAGTGATGATCTGGATATCAATATCAATGTACATAATGAAAAATCCAGAGGAGTTCCATCACTAAGTAACTTCCTAGAAGGAGAAGAAAAGGAGTTGTTGCAAGAAACTGACGATATTAAAGATTCATTAGAGCAACCAAAGAATGTACATTCATATCGTGAAGCTGTAACAAGTAATCAAGAAAAGGTACATTCTACAACTCAGTTATCATTCGCTGAACTCAGTTAGAGAAACTCTGAGCTTGCCAAGTTAACAGAAAAACTCACACTAGAGTTGAAACTAAAAGATAAAGAATTTGGCAAAGCAAAATATTGGAATGAGTTTCTTGAAACTGAGATGTCAAATCTAGCTGAAAGGTTACTATCTAGTAAATTTGACAAAAGCAATGATAATTCCCCATCACTACCCAGTCTTAAGATCTCAACAAGTATAAACTCTAGACATCAAAATACTGGAAGACCTAGTGGATTACACAAAGAAAATAAAGATGATAAATCTAAAAGAATTCTTCTGAAATCAACTAAGGTTGAGCGTAATGGCCTATCTAGAAAAGAGATGAGAAAGGTTAATTCTCTCATCAAAGAAACTGAAGTCTGTACTTCATTAACTAATCAACTAAGGTTAGTTCTTACGTTGCTGAAACCGGAGAAAACTGACTTTCTACACAAAGCTGAAAAAGACAAAAGCTGATGAAGGGAAAATTGGTCAAAAGCAGAAAAATTTCCAGCTAACATATGTCGCTTGGGCTGACAAGACAAATCACCTGAAGCCACGTGTCAATCAAGGAAAAGAAGTAGATGTGCATCCCTACAAATCTCATTGATTGCGACACGACTCTTATTGAAAACGATTGAAGGACTCAGAAACGCATATTTGACAAAATCTTGCTCAATCAATTTCAAAATATTTTAAATTTCCCCAAGAATTCTAAACTTAAATCCATGGAGCGATATAACATTGATGAAGGAATTACCATGAGTCTGGATGACTTTAGTCAAAAAAATTCAAACTCCATCCTATCAACTCAGATTGCAGACAAAATCAAAAAGGTTCGAGGACATGGAAATCTGGTTGATGCAAAGGTCAATACTCTGTCCCCAGAAAATATCAAAGATTTCTACAGAAACGCCGTAATCGCTATGATGGAAAGAGTTTCAGGACAGCAGTTCAAGATAAAAGCATTACTGTTAATGAACATCTGCTTTCCCTAGTCTTTGGTTTGGTCATATTTGGAGGATCTTCATCTCTCACCTTTGGAAATGAAGAAAAAGGCAAACTTTGGAATGTCACAGCACTCAACAAAGATAAGAAGAATTTCATTGGATCCATTCATCAACAAAAACGAGAATTTGCGTTTTTGACAATTCTCCTGACCAAAAATGTCATTGGACACACCTGGAATCTTTACACTCTGTCAACAGAGAAACTGAAACTTATCTATTCTATTTGGTTTGAAGAAAAACTGGATTGGAACAAGTTTGTTCTCAAGCAATTGATCAAACAAGTTTCAGATGAAAAGGCGAAAGCCCAAGGAAGGAAGGCTGTTGGAGAAAAGTTCTTATTGAAAAAGGGATTTACATATCTGGTTCAAAGTATACTAGACTATTTCTCCATCTCAAAATCCACAGAAACAGAAGTAATACATAAATCAGTGTCTAGTGGAGCGAAGAAAAGAAAAGTCGATGAGGAAGACAGGAGAGAAACTTCAAACTCTAGCTCAAGTGAAACTGTAAATCTGGATGAAAGAACTTTAAGGAGACAAAGAAGGATGTGGAACAAATATCTTGCAAAGAAAACTGAAACAGAAGATACTATTCTAATTGAAGATGAAACTGAAGAAAGTGAACTTCCAACAGAGATGCATGAAGGATATACTGAGAAGCAAATAGAAGCTTTGGAAGATGCTGAATTTTGCGCGACTAAGTATGAGAAAGAATTATCAAGTCATGACTGTCATTATCATGAGGCCAGTTCCTCATCTCAGGTGCAAAATACGTCTACAAGCAAATCCATATTAAAGGACGAAACTGAAAGGTCTCAGCACCAAACCGAGGAGAAATCGGAAGGATTAAAAGTGATCATCGAAAGCCTGATGCAGACTCTACAACAGAAGCTCTACAACTTACATGAATTTATTTCAACAGCACATTACTCAGGTTTGAACAAATACTCCAACATCATCACCTTGCACAAGTTATTTGAAGAAAGCTTTTGCATATCTTCAAACAAGGGGGAAGATAAAACTGAAGGTGATGTTGATGCTGATAAAACTGAAAGAACTGACAAAGCTGAAGAAATCTATGCAAAACTATTGATTAAAGAACAAGACAGACAAGTAGATGCTGATCTACTTATTATTCAACAAAATGGAGAGGCAGCTGACAAACTAATCGAAGATTTGATTGCAGAAGAGATCTTTAAAGAAACAAGAACTGAGAAAGATGAAGAAGCCTCAGTTAAGGCTGTGTTGAACATCAGAAAGAAGATTGCAATATGTGCCAGATTGAAAGAAAATTTAAAGGTAGATGAAGGCAAATAGACAAAAACTGAGGGGGAAAATATCCTGAAACCTAAAGAAAAGGAACTTGGTCTTATATCAAAAGAAGAAGAGAAGATAATGGATGAGGAGATTAAAGAGATTTTGATAAACCTCAAAAACCAAGATAACGAAGAAGCAAATCGTTTGATCAATGAATACTTGGATATCACGCCCAGAGATGATGAATCGAGAGAAGAAGGAAAAGAAAGAAGGCTTCTAGAAACAAAAGAAGTATATTTCTTGGTGAAAAGATGTTACAATTGGAAAAAGAAAAATTGTAATGAATCCAGTAACTCAGTTTGTTTTGGCATAATCTTGTAATGAACTCAGCTGTTTTTAGTTTGTTATTTTAATTTGTTATGATTTCTTGCATTATTCTCTTATTATTGTTTTTAGGGAGGGTTATGATACATCATCAAAAAGGGGGAAATTGTTGGAATTAATATCTTAGTTTTGATGATGATTTGTCACGTATTTAGTAAGATCACTTACAACCCATGATGATGAAGTCATAACTAACTGTTATAGTGCATAATGAAAGAATAAGCAAGAAATAGTCTAGAGAAAAATGTATAAGTTCTATCTAGAGTCTGAACTTTGTATAGGTTGTTTCAGAAAAGCATTGTAATAGATAGGAACTAGGCGAACAAAGTGAGTCACGAAGCAAGCCGAGTATACATATGAAGAACTGAGGGATCAGACTCAGTCGTAAGAAAACTGAAGAAGATAAGTTCGCTGAGGGGGACATACTCTGTTGGCTTGTCTAAGAAAACTGAAGAACTAAGGGACACAGACTCAGTTATTGAAGACTGAAGAACTGAGGTGGAAAACTCAGTTAGAAGCTGATTAAGTCGTGACTATAAGACAGGATTCAGGCAAGTCTGGGGTGACCTGAAACTAAACTATAGAGCGTATAAAGCTGAACAGTCTTAAGGACAAAGATTATCAGTTACCATGAAAAGAAGAAACTGAATGGTGTACCCAGACTTAGTCAATTAAGGTCAGATGTCAAGTTTACGAAGTACTCAGTTTTGAAGAAAAGTAGAAAACTGAGTTAAGGCCTTGTTTAATTTCAAATAACAAAACGACAAAAGCTCGTACATATGAACGTTGGCTAAACGACAGATGTAACGGCTATAAGATTCATTTGACCGTTACATCATCCCTATAAATACTCAGAAAGAAGTGCGTGAAAGATATAGATCTGGAAGAAGCTTGAAAAAGCTTATATCTAAAGATCCAGATTCAGAAAAATCAGATCTAGAAAAGGGGAAGCGAACGGAATTGCTTTAAAGATTACAAAGAAAAATCCAGTAACCCATTAAGAGGGAAGAAGGCATCTTGGAGCTACAACTCCATATCCAGAAGAATCAGACAGCTCACTGAATTAATCTTTTGATTAATTCTAAACCTAACCTTTGAAAAAAAGGGAGTGCTGTGCATAGTTTGAGGAGAGCAACTCCACCTTTCCTCATACGGTTGCAACTTGATTTCCACAGCTGTTGGTGCAGTCTACGGACTGTGTTTGTATCAGTGGTGAGCTAGTGAAGGAGTCATTCCACCTCCGAAGGATCAGTGTGCAGAGTGAAGGGAGCAATCTTACATTTCTTCATTATGTGTTGACAGTGAAACTAGGGTGTCATGAAGGACTGTCATTGAGCTAGGATTTTGTAAAAGTTATCTCAAAATTCTAGTGATACCTCCTGCACCACAGGAGAAGGGGAGACGTACGGGATTACACCACCCGGAACTTCCATAAACAAACTCTGTGTTAATTTACTTTACGCATTTACATTTGTGCTATGATTATTTTAATTATTGAATTATCTTTTGATCACGTCACTCAGCAAACATTAGACACTGAGTCAGCACAGAACTGATACATAGGAGACTTAGATCTTTATTGACACATCTATTGCACAAAAGGCTTGATCTTATTGTTGGTCCCAGAGAAGGGTGAAACTATAGTCAGAAGGGGGGTGAATGACTATAGTGGAGTTTCAAAAACTTTTCTTTTGTTTAAAAGATTTTGGGCAAATGGATAAGTCCCTTCTTACTATATTGTTTTCAAATCTTTTTAGACAACACGGATGTAAATTTTGATGTATGCAAATTAAATGAATGCCGTAAAGTAAATTGCGTAAATTAAATTGACACAAGGCTTATAGTGGTTCGGGGTGGTGTAATCCCTTAATCCACTCTTCTCCCGTGATGATTGGAGGAATTCACTATTGTTTTCACCGATACAATAGTATGATTGTCCTTGGCTTCCCAAGGCCCAAGCTTCACAATCTACAAGACTATCACTCCTTGACCGCAACAGCTTCGGTGATTCGCTTCTTTTCTTTGTCGCTCCTTAAGATCAAGATCCTTCAACAACTATCACAGATTCAACTCCTTCTCGCATTGCCTCTCGATTCGCTTGTTTCGCTTTGATGTGAATGTGATTAACACACTTGCTTGATCAATCTCAGTTCTGAGTATGACTTTGTAGTTCTGATATTTGAGTTGATCACTAGATGTATCCTTGTAAGTTCAGAGAGAGGGCTTTTCAAATTGACAGAGTTTCTGATTGATTTTTTCTTTTTCAATCGTTGTTTGTTTTTCTTGTCAATGCCTTCTATTTATAGCCTTGAGTAACTTTGGTTTTGAAATTCCGTCCGTTGGCTATATTAATGAGGGAATAATCCTTGATTTTATTCTTGATTCCCCCTTAATTGTATTCTCCTTGATTTCAGTGATCGGATTCTTTCTTCAAACGTATAGCAGAAAACCCGTCCTTGATTGATCCTTTATTGATTGTGCATTTAATGCATGATCTTCTGTATCTTCAACATATATCAAATCTGATCTGGTAAGTGTTACTTCGCCGTTTTTAGAACGGTCGAGTGAGCCTTCTGACTTAGCCGTTAGTTCTTTCTTCGCCGTTTTGTTTTCACTTTGCCGAAGGTCGCCTACTCACCGATTCACTCGTTTCCTTCTTTGTTCTAGTATTAGGAGAGTCTTTGTACTTCACTGATCCTTGATTTGGGTGAGACCAAAGTGTACACCATATTTGAACATTGAGTTTTATCACTTAAAAACATAACTTAGACTTATCCAAGGTCATCACGTACTTCCTTGGTTATAAGTCGACCATAATGTCTTCATTACTTCTCTGCGGGTGCTTTGTCGGCTTCACTTTGCCGAATATCCGTTTTTGCTTTGCCGTCCTACCAACTAGTACAATACTTGTCCGACTCAACTTATACAACACGTCGACTCTAAGTAAAGACTTATACGAGAGAGTTCTAACTTATTTCGGGCTTGCTATAACAAATAGTATGGCCATCATCAAAACATAATAAAATGTTCCTAACAATTTCCCCCTTTTTGATGATGCCAAAACCCTCATAAGCCTGAACATAAGTAATCAAAAAATTTCATAATAAACAACTGAATAAAAACTCAACAATTTTATTCATCCATCTCAGGGCAATAAGATATTGCATCTTTTTATTTAAACGACAAAGGCAAATGATAAAATTAATTGAATTAAGCAACAGGTAACTGGTTTACTTTCATTTCTTCAAACCTGATGCTTTGCCTTTGCTGTCCTTGCCTTTGCTGCCCTTTTCCTTTCCACTGGAGCTCTCAGGCTTTGAGTTTCCTTCCCCCTTTGTGGCAGCATCAAAACGTGCTTCAAGGTCTGCAATTGCTGCTTCAGACTCAGGGAGAGGGCCATACTTTTTCTCCAATATTTTGTTGTTGGCCTCACCAACTTTGATTAGAAAGTCCAAATTTCGCTTGCCGAATGCTCCATTATCTCATCCAGACGCTGAATTTGTTGAGTGTGAGCATTTAGAGTGTCCACAAATGGTTTGAGATTATTGTCGGTTGTTTCGAAAGGAACTCAAGATTGGTTTGGACATGGTGAGGGATTAGTTGCTTTGTAAGTTGCAAAGTAAATTTCCTTGTCTCTCCATGACCTCATCTTGGATCTTGATATGGTCGATGAGAGCCTCAATCTTGTGATTGAAGGAGGTTGCTTCACTCCTTAAGGCATTCTCGCGGGTTTTGCCTCGCCGTAATATTGCCTTTCCATGTCCACAATGAGGGGTTGAATGTCCGCATTGAAGACTCTCTCTCGGATCAATTTCTTCCGGTGCCACATGGACATCCTCTTCATCCCCATCGCTTTCATCCTCAGTATCTTTACCTTGCTTCTTCTCATTTTCCACTTCAATTTCTTCCTTTTCTTCTTCTTCCTCTTCCTTCTCATTTTGTGCTTCTTCTTCTTTTTCTTCCATCTGTTCTTGTTGAGTGTGGACTTCTTCATCTACCACTGTTCCCCCTTGTGCAATTGTGGGGGAGTTGACAAGTTTGGCTGAGTGAGCTTTATCAGCTGGCTCACTTAGCTGGTCCAATAAGTTCTTCACTGAGCTGCTTCATTTAACTGTTCCTAACAATCAGTTAAGTTATCTTCGCTGGATACCAGTGCCTTACCTGCTACATCTCCTGTAATGGCAAAGGTTGTACCAGTTGATGGAGTCACTTAGCCGATTACTCCAATTAGCCGCTATTTGATACTTATTCAATTTCAATCATTCCTAACTCAGTTCTTATCTTACTGAATCTTTCATAACTGAGTGGTTTAGTGAAGATGTCAGCCAATTGATCTTCAGTGGGTATGTGTTTTAGGATGACATCTCCCTTTTCAACATGGTCTCTGATAAAATGATGCCTCACATCAATATGCTTTGTTCTTGAATGCAATACTGGATTTTCTGTAATAGATATTGCACTTGTGTTATCACACATGATTGGAATTGTTTTCTCTTCCACTCCATAATCCCTTAGTTGTTGTCTTATCCAAAGTATTTGTGCACAACGACTACCTCCGTCGCTATATATTCTCGCTTCACCGTTGATGTAGATATGGAGTTTTGCTTTTTACCGAACCAAGAAACTAGTCGGTTCCTAGCATTTGGCATGTTCCGGAGGTGCTTTTTCTATCTATTTTGCATCCAAAGATAGTCGAGTCCGAATATGATATTAATTTAAATCCTCCATCTTTTGGATACCAAATACCAACATTTATAGTGTTTTTCAAGTATTTGATTATCCTTTTAGCCGCTAGAAGATGTGACTCTTTTGGTTGAGCTTGAAATCTTGCACACACTCCTACTGCAAATGCTATGTCAGGTCTGCTGGCAGTTAAGTACAATAATGATCCAATAATTCCTCTATACATTTTCTGGATCAACATCTTTTCCTCCTTCATCTTTTCCAAGTATGACTCTGGCACACATTGGTGTGTCTGCTGTGCCACTTGTATCCATCCCATATTTGTGTATCAAGTCTCTTGTATACTTGGCTTGACTAATGAAGATGACATCCTTCATTTGCTTTACTTGAAGGCCAAGGAAGTAGTTTAATTCTCCCATCATGCTCATCTGAAATTTGCTCTTCATCGTGTTTGCAAATTTCTCACACAAATTTTTCATCTTCGGATCCAAAGATTATATCATCAACATAGATTTGTACTAGCAAAGTGCTTGCTCCTTCCTCTAGTTTGAATAGAGTCTTGTCAATAGTTCCTTTGTTGAATCCATTCTTGATCAGAAATTGTGATAGTGTTTCATACCAGGCTCTAGGTGCCTGTTTGAGGCCATAGAGGGCCTTCTTGAGTTTGTATACTTTGTCTTCTTTTCCTTTAATTTGAAATCCAGGAGTTTGTTCTACATAAACTTCTTCTTCCAAAAGTCCATTTAAGAATTCACTCTTTACATCCATTTGATAGACTTTGAAGTCTTTGTGTGCAGCAAATGCTAGAAAGAGTCTGATTGCTTCCAATCTTGCTACTGGTGCAAATGTTTCATCACAATCTATTCCTTCAGCTTGGGAATAGCCTTTTGCAACTAGCCTTGCTTTGTTTCTGACAACAGTTCCTTGCTCATCCATCTTGTTCCCGAATACCCATTTTGCACCAATGATGTTGGCCATTTCAGGTCTGTCAACAAGTTCCCAGACTTCATTTCTTTCAAATTCATTTAGTTCTTCTTGCATGGCTGTGATCCAATCTGCATCTTGGATTGCATCATCTATGGTCTTGGGTTCCACTTGTGATAGAAAGAAAGTTAGCATGTGCTCCAGTTGTCTTCTGGTTCTGACTCCTGTGTGAATATCTCCAATGACTTGTTCTTCGGATGGTCTCTTAGCCAATTTAGATCCGGTTGAAGTTGTTCTTCACTTGGTGCTTCCATACCTTCATGCTTGAGCATGAACTTCAACTTCGTGTGCTTCATCCGTTGTATTGGTAAGTGGTTCTTCTTGATTTTCAAAATGATGATTTAGGATGGTAGCTGGTATGGTTGCATTTGTATAGATTTCCCTTTGTGCTGCTTTCTCTTCTTGATCTTGAAGATCTTCACCATTTGTATTTGGTTCATAAAAAACTACATGTATTGATTCTTCAATCACCAAGGTTCTTTTATTGAGTACTCTAAATGCTTTGCTGGTGTCTGAGTATCCCATGAAGATTGCTTCATCAGCCTTCTCATCAAAGGTATGCAGCTGATTCCTGTTTAAGACAAAACATTTTGATCCAAACATATGAAAATATGAGATATTAGGTTTTCTACTATTCCATATTTCATATGGAGTCTTTCCATGATGTTTGTTGATGATTGATCTGTTTTGTGTATGGCATGCTGTGTTAGCTGCTTCAGCCCAGAATCTCTTTGGTAAGCATGCTTCTGCTATCATTGTCCTGACTGTTTCCTTGATGGTTCTGTTTCTTCTTTCTACTACACCATTTTGTTGTGGAGTTCCTGCTGCAGATAGTTGATGTAACACTCCATTTTCTTCACAATAGGTTCTGATAATTTCATTTAGAAATTCAGTGCCTCTATCTGATCTGATCTTGATAATCTTTAGCTCTTTTTTCATTCCGGAGTCTTCTCGGAAATCTGCGCTTTCTTGAGTGTTTCTTTCTTCTTGTTCATGAAAATGGTCCAGGTGAACTTTGAGAAGTCATCCACCACTACAAGAGTATATTTCTTACCACTCACACTTACGGTGTGACCGGTCCAAACAGTCCATGTGTAATAGATGTAGAACTCTTGTTGTAGATTGATGAGGCTTTGACTTGAATGAACTCTTTATTTGTTTTCCTTTCGACAAGCATCACATAGACTTTCTTTCTTGAATGTGATCTCGGCAGGCCTTCAACTAACTTGCTCCTTGATAGTTTGTTGATGGTCTTGAAATTTAGGTGATTTAATCTTCTCAGGCCAAATCCAGCTTGTTGATTGTTTATTTTTGACAAGTAGACATGTTTCTGCCTTGGCTGTTTTCCAGTCCACCACATACATGTTGTCTTGTCTTCTACCTACAAGAACTACTGTGTTTGTTTGACTATGAATCACTTTGCATCCTTCTTTGTTGAAGTGCACATTGTAGCCTTTGTCACAGAATTGACTGATGCTCATCAGATTGAAGTTAAGTCCCTTGACATATGCCACATTTTGAATCTTTAGATTGTTCTTGAGTATTGTGCCTTCCCCCTTAATCTTGCCAGGGTTTTCTTTACCTCCAAATGTGACTTTGGGTCCATCAAAAGCTTTGAAATCGTGAGCCATTTCTTGTTTCTGTCATGTGTCCGGAACATCCACCGTCTATGTACCGGACATCCTACAAAACATTAATTAAGTTTAGGTACCCAACACCGTTTGGGTCCATACCGTTAGCAATCATGCCTCTCATACCAAGGGTGTATCCAAAAGGTCTTCTTTTTGGATAATTGAAGTCATCAACTTCATATGTGTAAGGCATGGCGTAATAGCTCCTAGTATTTTTACTGAAGGTATTCTGATACTTTTCTCCACCTTTTGGTGCATTTACATCCTTCTTCACTTTCCAATATGCAGTAGGAAACCTTTCTTGCTTCATGTGTCTAGGAACATATTGGTTTTTCTTAAACATATGATGCATTTTGTGAAATGGTTTCCTCTTGTATTTTGGAGGTGCCACATTCCAATCATCCTCTAAAGGGTAAAGTCTGCCTTTACCTTTCAGATGGCTGTTGTTCTTGATTGACTGGAATGAGGATTTGATTTGCTGTTTCACTACACTGGGTTTTGACTTCACCGGAACAGGATGATCTGTTGGAATCATGGTCTGTCCCTTTCTAAATTTTGGTCCACTAGTGGTTCTGAATTTAGAATGGTGTTGACCATTATTCCTACTTTCATCCTGACTATTGTAGCCAAGACCGATCCGGATCCAAACCTTTTTGAGGGTTTGTAAGTCGGTGCTTTTAGTGGTGCAAAGGATACCTTCACCGGTGAGGAGATTTTCTTAATCGATCTGTTAGTAACGTATGTATGATCATCTCGCTTTTTGTTGATCATTTAAGTAGGTCTCCTTACTAGTTAATTCAAATTTTGCTTTATCCAGTTCTTTCTTTAACCTCTTATTCTCTTTTCTTAGATCCTTGCATTCCTTTTCCGAATTTCATGATTCTTTTCAATTTCATCAAATTTAGTCATGAGATTTTGGACTAGGTCTCGCCGTATCTAATGGGAGACTAGAGGATTGTGCGATGTTAGATGTGGATGCATTAGATGAAGAACAGAACTAGATGTTACCTCGCTTTCATCTCGATTCTTTAGCCATTAAACATAGGCTTGTTCCCTCGTTGTCCGAGCTATCACTTTTATCTTCATCCAATTCTTTGGTCATGAGGCATAGGCATACCTTTTCATTTTCTCGAGTCGTCTTCTTCATCACTATCGTCCGAGTCATTATCGATGATTCTTCATGCTTTTCACCGCCGGATTCTCGCTTTAAGTGCCTTCTTGCTCTTTTTCTTTTCGGATGCTCTATATTTCTTCTTTTCATCATCTTTTTCATTCTCTTCAGACAATCACCTTGAAGTGACCTTTCTTGTTGCGGTTGAAGCATCCGTATTCTTCATCTTTCTTCTTCATGTCTCTGTTTGAGCTTGACTTTTTGTTTGACGAAGAATTTCCTTTGAATGGTTTCTTTTTAAACCTGTCAAAGCGTTTAACTAATAAAGCTACATGTTCTTTTAGTTCATGTGTCTCTTTGCTGATGCATTCGGCAAAGTTACTTTGCTGGGATGCAGCTAATGCAGTGATTTTGTGTGTCTTTGCCGGAGCACCATCTTCGCCGTTCAATTCGAATTCATGAGCTTTTAATTGGGACATCAGTGTCAGAGTGTCAGTGCTTGCAAGATTTGTTGTTCCTCTGATTACTGATGTTATGATCTTCCATCTTTCAGGTAGTCCTCTCAAGATCTTCAAGCATACTTCTTTCTGGGGATATACGTGTCCAAGCTATTGTAATTCACTAATGATGCTTGAGAATCTGTTGTCCATTTGATCAATGGATTCACCAGCCTTCATTTTAAAGTTCTCAAATTTCTGTTTTGCAACAGATAATTTGTTTTCTTTAACTGCTTCAGATCCTTCATTTATCAATGATAGCTTGTCCCACATCTCCTTTGTCGTTTGTTTTGCGCTCTTTGATTCTCATGAACATGTTGTTGTCTAGGGTCTTCAAGATCATGTCTTTTGCAACAAAGTCCAGATTTGCTCTTCTCATGTCATCTTTGGTCCAATCCTTTTTAGGTTTGTCAATTTCCTTTCCTTGATCTCGCTCCCGTGCTTACCACCGTAGTGATTTTGATTGGTCCATCATTGATTACATCCAAGATCTCTTCATGAGTTGCTTTGCAAGATGAGATAGCATTCTTATTTTATATTCATCAAAATTGTTAACATTAACACAGTACTTTTGACAAGAAGGTTGAGGAATCCATCGGTGCAATTGAAGATATAAATGTAAGTGTATGTAAAAACTCGATTTGAAAACTACTTTGAAAATATGTGATCTCCTTATTACCGTAAATTAGATCCGAACGTGTTCGATACTAGGAACACCGCTCCGATACCAATTGTTGGTCCCGTAGAAGGGTGAAACTATAGTCGAGGGGGGGTGAATGACTATAGTGGAGTTTCAAAAACTTTTCTTTTGTTTAAAAGCTTTTGGGCAAATGGATAAGTCCCTTCTTACTATATTGTTTTCAAATCGTTTAGACAAATAAAGATGTAAATTTTGATGTATGCAAATTAAATGAATGTTTG
Source organism: Gentiana straminea (assembly GCA_036785695.1). Lineage (NCBI taxonomy): Eukaryota > Viridiplantae > Streptophyta > Magnoliopsida > Gentianales > Gentianaceae > Gentiana > Gentiana straminea. Next base: position 7,340,718 of record JAVUPR010000299.1, on the reverse strand, counting down.
TAAAGTAAATTGCGTAAATTAAATTGACACAAGGCTTATAGTGGTTCGGGGTGGTGTAATCCCTTAATCCACTCTTCTCCCGTGATGATTGGAGGAATTCACTATTGTTTTCACCGATACAATAGTATGATTGTCCTTGGCTTCCCAAGCTTCACAATCTACAAGACTATCACTCCTTGACCGCAACAAATGCCTTCTTCGTGATTCGCCTTCTCTTTGTCGCTCCTTAAGATCAAGATCCTTCAACAGCTATCACAGATTCAACTCCTTCTCAGATTGCCTCTGATTCAGTTGCTTCAGTTTGATGTGAATGTGATTAACACACTTGCTTGATCAATCTCAGTTCTGAGTATGACTTTGTAGTTCTGATATTTGAGTTGATCACTAGATGTATCCTTGTAAGTTCAGAGAGAGGGCTTTTCAAATTGACAGAGTTTCTGCTTGATTTTTTCTTTTTCAATCGTTGTTTGTTTTTCTTGTCAATGCCTTCTATTTATAGCCTTGAGTAACTTTGGTTTTGAAATTCCGTCCGTTGGCTATATTAATGAGGGAATAATCCTTGATTTTATTCTTGATTCCCCCTTAATTGTATTCTCCTTGATTTCAGTGATCGGATTCTTTCTTCAAACGTATAGCAGAAAACCCGTCCTTGATTGATCCTCTATTGATTGTGCATTTAATGCATGATCTTCTATCTTCAACATATATCAAATCGATCCGGTAAGTGTTACTTCGCCGTTTTTAGAACGGTCGAGTGAGCCTTCGACTTAGCCGTTAGTTCTTTCTTCGCCGTTTTGTTTTCACTTTGCCGAAGGTCGGTCTACTCGGCACCGATTCACTCGTTTCCTTCTTTGTTCTAGTATTAGGAGAGTCTTTGTACTTCACCGATCCTTGATTTGGGTGAGACCAAAGGTGTACACCATATTTGAACATTGAGTTTTATCACTTAAAAACATAACTTAGACTTATCCAAGGTCATCACGGACTTCCTTGGTTATAAGTCGACCATAATGTCTTCATTACTTCTCTGCAGGTGCTTTGCTGGCTTCACTTTGCCGAATATCTGTTTTTGCTTTGCCGTCCTACCAACTAGTACAATACTTGTCCGACTCAACTTATACAACATGTCAGACTCTAAGTAAAGACTTATACAGAGAGTTCTAACTTATTTCAGGCTTGCTATAACAGCTAGTATGGCCATCATCAAAACATAATAAAATGTTCCTAACACTTATCCGCTGCAAGTTAATACAGTACCAGCATTAGCTAAGCTGAATTAACTAACTCCTACACAAGATTAAAGGGTTGGAACGAAACTGAACTGAGCCATATTGTATATCAGCTTGATAGTTCAGTTCCTGGGGTACTTTCAGTTTTGGGAAAGTTTTTGGTGACAAGTTTATTCACCCCCCCCCCCCCCCTCTAAACTTGTGTTAGCCTTTCCAAGGGACCAATAGTAGATGAGGTAATGGAGGAGACAAGAGCTTGAACGGGAGAAATGGGAGGATGGAGCGGGGTGGAGAAATGATAGAGGCCATCCTTACCAAATCCCCGGAGATGGATGTGGCCTGAGTAATCTTTTACAAGGAAGTAAGACCTATGAAATTCATAGTACACGGAATTATCAGGGGCAAATTTATGCACAAATAAGAGGTTTCTTGTGATAGAAGGGGTAACAAGAATATTAGATAAATAAAATGACTGGGAAGGGGAATATAGGTAAACCTTTACCATCGCCTAATGAGTAATAGGTAAACCTTTACCATCGCCTACATGCACTTTGTCAGGCCCAACATAAGGTGAAGATGTGAGGTTGAGATTGCGAAGATTATGTGTGAGATGGTGAGTAGCCTCAGCAATCCAATCAAAACCGGGATGTGTGTATGGAGAAGTCGAGTATGCCTGAGGAGTCCGAGATGGTAGTAACCCAGGAGTCGGTGGATGGGAATAAGTAAACTGAAAGGAACAGGTCGGAGCCGTGTGGCCTGTTTTTGCACAAATTTGGCAAGTCGTGGGCTGTTTAACATAAGAAACTCCAGAAAATCGGGATCGAGGAGGGTGGAGAATAGGTGTAAGTTTAGAAAAGGTATCCATCAATAAGAATTCAGGGTTAGGAATTAGGGGTTTATCTAGCGCAAGGAAAAAAATCCAAGGGCTTCGAAATCCAATTGCTACGACGGTTTTCAAATCACTCTTAAAAAACGCTACGATCAACAAAACAAAGACAAAGCAATTGCAACAATCAAAGGTGTTTTTTTGAAACGTATAACAAAGTACAAAAAGAGAATATAAAAAAAGACAAAGAGGAGCTGGACTTTTTTTTGGGTTATTAGTGTTAACTTCAATGGAACAGCCGGGAGGCGGCGGCAGGGAGAAGAAACAAACTCAGCGAAGACTAAGAGAGACCTGTTTTTTTAGAGAAAAAAAATGGTTAGGGTTTAGGGAGGAATTGTCATAACGAGAGAGAGAAAAATCGAATGGCTCCAATACCATATCATAATTCATAAACGATTTATTTCATTGATTCAATTGTGTAGTGGTGATTGATGCACGGTCCAAGTAATAAAAATACTCGATACCTAAATAACACACTAGCAAGAGAACTAGGCTCAATCGTAGTATAGTTAGATAGAGTCGAGGTCGATCCCACAGAGACTCGGCTTAAACGAAATACGACTTATTAAACTAAAAAGCAAATAAAAGGCGGTCTACGACCAACAAATAACGTAGAATTAAAATTGACACAATAGAAACACCAAACCAACAAAAGACACAACGACACTAAAACACTTATTTTTATAGGTTTTGTAAATAATTAACAAACGGTATTGATAATGCTAGTAGTAATTACTCCCCCATGCTATGTAGATTGACGACGAGACAAAACAAGACATTTAAGATTAATTATTCCGACTACGGGAGTCATCCCCTAAAATAGATCTAGCTCCGGGTAGGCCATCTAGATCATCGTGACTCCATTACGTGACTTCACATTTTTAGTCTCCATCTCATATAACTTCTGACACAATTACGAAACTAGGGATGCCGGTATAAACCGTAACCTCATCTAAGCAACATTCCTTTGGTTAGGCGTACTTCTTAGACACCGATTCAATCTCTGTCCTAAGTAACAATCACTTTTCGGGTCTCATGTTAAATTACGATGACAAATAATTAAGTTGATCAAGTTTAATTACTCTTTTGAATTACAAAGCGAGAGAACCGACGTAGTCGAAGCCGTTCACGGACAAATCAAGAACATCACGAGATCTTGCTACCGCCGAGACATAGGCTCACCGCCAACAAGCTCGGATCCGAACCGGATTTGCTCGTGAAACGTCTTTTACGTCTCGATCTACATAAACATGGGTTCGATAATTAACTACATCATGAAATCAATACACAAAACGACTACTCCATAACGAAATAAATTAGATCTACGAATAAAGATTGCATAATAGAGTAGACATTACCCTCGAAGATGAGCGTGATTCCCACTCCTCGATACGATCTCTAACCGGAGATTCTAACGACTCCGTAATGAAACGAACATAAATAAAAAGCAAAGAACTATATAAAAGTATTGGAATAATGTATTTCTAAGGTATGTTTGGCGTGTAATGCATGCCTCTATTTATAGGGGTTCAAGCTAATTAAGAGATATACTTCAAAATATCAAAATAAATAAGAGATAACTCCCGGTCGATCTCAAAAAATAAAATGCACCCCCCTTATGCGTCCCCCAAAGTCGGCGCCACTCTTTGGATTGGCTTGCCGGCTTTCGTCATGCCTTACTCCTCTTTTCGTGCTCGTCCGATCTTTATCTTCAATGCATCTTGGATTTATCTTTGAGATTTAATTCTTCCATTTATATTTATCCTCCAAAATTATCTCAATCTAGAAAATAAATATTTATCCCAAAATAAATCATATTTAAATAACGGATAAATACCAAATTATATAATATAAATGGATAAATACCAAATTATATAATATAAATCACATAACATCAAATAATCCATATAAACATGTGATTTAATATAAAATATATATTATTAATCCCGATTTAAGGGCAAAGTTGATGACTTTTACGGGTATAATTTGACCTTCATCAACTACCCCCCACTTAGACTTTGATCGTCCCGAACAAAGCATCAACAAGTCATTCCCCAAGACAACATTTCCCGTGGTCAAATCATACTTATACAAGAAACTCGAGTCAACTCATACCACTTACGCTCATAAGGTATCCATTATCCATTACTCGTCATGAATCGAAGTGACGTGTCCATGTGCATTTAGTTTTATCTATTCGTGGCAAGATAAAAGTTTATGCTAACTTCGAAGTCTCAACCTACCAACATCAGCATTCCCACTTCTTAAGCCTCGCAATGGTTAAAGACATGGTGCAATAAGCAAGAGCGTCATCCATAAGGCTTTTGGTCTTGGAGACCGAGAAAAATACTCAAGCCTCTTAAAAATTTGAATTTTTTCGCATTTCCGTAGTTTCAAGCTTTAACACCTCTCAAGAAAAAAAACTTGCTTTAAAAGTAAAGTATGCATTGCAAGAATCCCTCTCTCACGGATTAGTGGAAGCATTGAATATTACCACAAGCGCAGGGCTACTTTGGTAATGTCACTACAAGCCCAGTGTTTAACATTTTGTCAAAACACAGATAATTCTCAAGCTTATTACTCCGCTTTGATGGCTAGAAGATAAGAATACATCAGCAGATAAATATCGACTCTAAGTCTGCATAACCAATCATCTACGCAATGTACACATAATTCTACTCAATTATTATAATTTGTGCGGTATTCGTCGATTCAAATTGAGTAAGCAAATAATAAATAACTACTTGCAATAATTGGCATGAATATCCTTAAATTTACATTCACGTAAGTATAAAATGATCATGTACTCATGCAACCTGGTTCATTTCCTATTAATTCTGTGTACAAGAACTCACAATTCTAAGTGTACGAGATAATTAATTTGGCATTTGTTCAATTTTTTTCATTTTTTTTTTTTACCGTTTCATTCAATTTTCAATTATAACACATCATAGCATAGCTAAGTCTCCTACCCCCCCACTTAAACTTGGCATTGTCCCCAATGACAAAGAAAAATGAGATTTTAAGAAAAAGACTTAGCTCTGGAAACGGCTCTCAAGTAGATGCAGAATGTAGTTGTAGACCAAGCACGTCGTGGAGAAGCAAACAAAAACCTGTTTAAGCAAACCAAACAGAAACTCCACGAAACCGTTAATGACATGTCAATGGAATTTGTAAAATAATGTGGCAGTAATTAGATATAGAATATCCAAAAACAGTTTAAGCCACTTTATTTCATACAACCAATGACACGGAAAACCAAAGAGTTAAAACTACAAAACTCACATGTCGGCTATCAAGGAAAAAACCTCGTTTATTCCGAACTTAGAATCGGAACATGGCGAGATGAAAAAAACATTAACAGTCTCATGCTACTTTATTGAAACAAAACAAAAACAAAAGATAGTTTTCAAGAAATAGTTCTGTGTTTATAGTCATCAGCTCGACTTAACTCAACGATGGTTTAAGTATAGGTGGGATCTTCAAGAGTGAAGACTTCATCCTCCTTTCCTTGACCAAGACCAATATAATGTTTCACACGGTGCCCATTAACCACAAAGGTGGATTGATCTTTCAGGTTCAATAATTCAACAGCTCCAGAAGGGAAAGCCTTACTCACTTGATAAGGGCCATACCATCGTGATTTTAACTTGCCAGGAAAGAGTCTCAAGCGCGAATCGTAAAGAAGAACCAGATCGCCTTCCTTAAAAGTGAGGTCCAATATCTTCTTATCATGAAATTTCTTTGTGTGCTCCTTAAATATTTTAGCATTCTCATAAGCTTCCAGACGAAACTCCTCTAAGCGAGTCAATTCCAACAATCTTCTTTCTCCAGCTAAACTCTCATCAAAATTCAGCATACGTGTAGCCCACATGGCACGGTGTTCAAGTTCGACTGGTAGATGACATGCTTTTCCAAAAACAATCTTATAAGGGGACATACCAATAGTCGTCTTATAAGCAGTCCTATAAGCCCATAAAGCATCATCTAATCGCAACGACCAATCCTTTCTAGTCGTATTCACTGTTTTCTCTAAAATGCGCTTTATTTCTCGATTTGTAACCTCAACTTGTCCACTTGTTTGAGGGTGATAAGCAGTAGCTAACTTGTGTCTAACCCCGTACTTAATCATCAACTTTTCAAACGGCCTATTACAGAAATGGCTTCCATTATCACTAATAATGGCACGAGGGGTTCCAAACCGCGTAAAAATATTTTTCTTTAAGAACTTCAGTACAACCTTCGCATCGTTAGTAGGTGAAGCAATGGCCTCTACCCATTTGGACATGTAGTCGACTGCCACTAAGATATAGCGGTTGGACAAAGACGAAGTAAAGGGTCCCACAAAATCAATACCCCAAACATCAAAGATTTCCACCTCTAGGATATTCTTCAGTGGCATTTCATTCCTTCTCGAGATATTTCCCGTCATTTGGCAAGAATGACAAGATTTAGCATATTGATGCGCATCTTTGAACAAAGTGGGCCAGTAAAAACCACATTGGAGAACTTTCACAGCAGTCTTGTCTCCTCCATAATGTCCTCCGGCCTCATAAGCGTGGCAATGTCTAAGGATATCATACATCTCTTCTTCCGGTACACACCTCCTAAAGACATTGTCGGATCCTAGCTTAAACAAGTAGGGATCTTCCCAATAATAGTGCCTAAGATCCTTGAAGAATTTATTTCTTTCTTGGGGGTTGAGATTTGGTGGCAAGTATTTCGCGAATAGATAATTCAAAAAAGTCTTTAAACCATGGTTGTTTCTTCTCCCTCACAACCTCAACACGCGAAGAAACTGCAGCGCAATCATCCTTTCCATGTATGGCCGTGATGTAGAATAATTGTTCATCAGGAAATGTTTCTCCAATCTCGGTCATTGGCTCATTATCCTCTAATTGTAAACAGGAAAGATGATCCGCAACCAGATTCTCAGATCCTTTCTTATCACGGATTTCTACATCAAATTCTTGCAATAGTAGAATCCATCGCAATAACCTTGGTTTGGAATCTTGTTTGGCTAAAAGATACTTCAAAGCCACATGGTCAGTCCAAACAGTGACTTTAGATCCAACTAGATAAGATCTAAACTTGTCAAACGCAAAGATAACAGCCAGAAGCTCTTTTTCAGTGGTTGCATAGTTCCTTTGAGCACTATTTAAAGTTCGACTAGCATAGTAGATGGGCCTAAAGATCTTGTCTTTCCTTTGTCCTAAGGCAGCACCTACAGCAGTATCGCTTGCATCGCACATCAACTCAAAAGGTAGATTCCAATCAGGCGCAATCAGAACGGGTGCGAATCGCATGTTCTTTAACTTATTGAAAGCTTTCATGCACTCATTAGTAAACACAAATGGTACATCCTTGGCCAATAATTCGGTAAGAGGTCTAGAGATTAAGGAAAAGTCCTTCACGGACCGACGATAGAATCCAGCGTGGCCCAGAAAACCTCGCAATGTCTTAAGATTGGTTGGTGGAGGCAGTTTTTCAATCACCTCTACTTTCTCTCTATCCACCTCTATACCGTTCTTTGAAATACGGTGGCCAAGTAATATACCTTCAGTAACCATCAGATGACATTTCTCCCAGTTAAGCACCAGATTCGTCTCTTCGCATCTCTTCAACACTCTTGCTAGATGAGTGAGACATGAATCGAAATCATCTCCAAATACGGAGAAATCATCCATAAAGATCTCTAGGAAATCTTCAACCAGATCTCTGGGAAATCTTCAGTACCAGCATTCTCATTTTGAGGTATCACTTCGATTCCAGTCCCTTTCTCTACTCTTGCAGTCCTCTCTTGCATTCCATCTACCTTATTGTTGATAACAGAAAGTTGTTCTAAGATTTTGGTAGATGCACTATCCTCAAATATGTCAGCAGCCATCTTCACAGTAGCTATGTCATTCCCTCCCCATTGACTATTCATCGCTATTTGCTCCATCTTTCCTTGTGCCTCCTCAGGAGATAAAAGAACAAACGCTCCATTGCTAGAGGCGTCTACTCTAATTTTCTCAGTCTCTCTCAATCCATGGTAAAAAGTTTGCATTAAAAGCCAAAGAGAGATATCATGATGAGGACATTTCCTCATAGCTTCCTTAAAACGCTCCCAAGCTTGATCAAAACTCTCCCCAGGTTGTTGCTTAAGTCCTAAAATGTCATGGCGTAACTTAAAAAGTTTTTCCTAAGGGAAAATAATTATTCATGAATTTTTGCAACAATTGTTCCCAAGTAGTGATAGATCCAGCCTCTAAAGAGAGAAGCCATTGCTTAGCTTTATCTTTCAAAGTGAAAGGGAAAAGCTTAAGACGAATGTTCCCCTCCGGGATTAATTCTGGTTTCACAGTGCTAACTATTTCCAAGAAATTTGTCACGTGAACACCAGGATCCTCGTTTTGGACTCCATGAAAAGTGGAATAGTTGGTCACCATTAGAATTACATTAGGCCTAGGGTGATAGACTTCCGCAACATTTTGTGGTGCTACGATAGCGGGAATGAATTGCTCAATAGTAGGTGTTGTATAACTTTGTAAAATGCGCCTCGCGGCTTGGTTTCCATTATTAGCCTTAAGATTATTGGCATTATTAATAACTTCAGGATTAAGTACCTTGTTCGGATTGATCGGAATGCCTTCCATTTCTGCCTCAGACTCAGAATGCTCAGAATGATCGGTTGTATGTCCTTCTTCTGATTCGTGTTCGCTTTCGTTTAGATTTTGATCCTCTTCTCCTTGCTTAGCCAGTTCTTCAGCAAACTTCCTATTTCGCCTTGCAAATTTCTCTATTTCAGGATTATATGGCTCAAGCGGTTCCTTCGATTTCCGGGTAGCGTACTATAAAATAACAAAAAACAATAAAACAATTAAAAACTTAAAAGGCTAGGCCTTTAACTAGACTAAATAATAAAAACGAAACTAAAACAGACTCTATTCACAATATTTACGAATTTACTTTTAATAAAATAAGCTATACTTAATTTAATGACACGAGTCCCCGGAAACGGCGCCAAAAACTTGATGCACGGTCCAAGTAATAAAAATACTTGATACCTAAATAACACACTAGCAAGAGAACTAGGTTCAATCATAGTATAGTAAGATAGAGTCGAGGTCGATTCCACAGAGACTCGGCTTAAACGAAATACGACTTATTAAACTAAAAAGCAAATAAAAGGCGGTCTATGACCAACAAATAACGTAGAATTAAAATTGACACAATAGAAACACAAAACCAACAAAAGACACAACGACACTAAAACACTTATTTTTATAGGTTTTGTAAATAATTAACAAACGGTATTGATAACGCTAGTAGTAATTACTCCCCAATGCTATGTAGATTGACGACGAGACAAAACAAGACATTTAAGATTAATTATTCCGACTACGGGAGTCATCCCCTAAAATATATCTAGCTCCGGGTAGGCCATCTAGATCATCGTGTCTCCATTACGTGACTTCACATTTTTAGTCTCCATCTCATATAACTTCTGACACAATTACGAAACTAGGGATGCCGGTATAAACCGTAACCTCATCTAAGCAACATTCCTATGGTTAGGCGTACTTCTTAGACACCGATTCAATCTCTGTCCTAAGTAACAATCACTTTTTGGGACTCATGTTAAATTACGATGACAATTAATTAAGTTGATCAAGTTTAATTACTCATTTGAATTACAAAGCAGAGAACCTGACGTAGTCGAAGCCGTTCACAGACAAATCAAGAACATCACAGATCTTGCTACCAGCGAGACATAGGCTCACTGCCAACAAGCTCAGATCTGAACCAGATTTTCTCGTGAAACGTCTTTTACGTCTCAGATCTACATAAACATGGGTTCGATAATTAACTACATCACGAAATCAATACACAAAACGACTACTCCATAACGAAATAAATCAGATCTACGAATAAAGATTGCATAATAGAGTAGACATTACCCTCGAAGACGAGCGTGAATCCCACTCCTCGATACGATCTCTAACCGGAGATTCTAACGACTCCGTAATGAAACGAACATAAATAAAAAGCAAAGAACTATATAAAAGTATTGGAATAATGTATTTCTAAGGTATGTATGGCGTGTAATGCATGCCTCTATTTATAGGGGTTCAAGCTAATTAAGAGATATACTTCAAAATATCAAAATAAATAAGAGATAACTCCCGGCCGATCTCAGAAAATAAAATGCGCTCCCCTTATGCGTCCCCCAAAGTCGGCGCCACTCTTTGGATTGGCTTGCCGGCTTTCGTCATGCCTTACTCTTCTTTTCGTGCTCGTCCGATCTTTATCTTCAATGCATCTTGGATTTATCTTTGACATTTAATTCTTCCATTTATACTTATCCTCCAAAATTATCTCAATCTACAAAATAAATATTTATTCCAAAATAAATCATATTTAAATAACGGATAAATACCAAATTATATAATATAAATGGATAAATACCAAATTATATAATATAAATCACATAACATCAAATAATCCATATAAACATGTGATTTAATATAAAATATATATTATTAATCCCGATTTAAGGGCAAAATTGATGACTTTTACGGGTATAATTTGACCGTCATCAGTGATACAAATATATAGGCTTGTAACAACTTGACCAACAAGTCACACAATAAAATAAATACATAATAATAATATTTTAGATAATATTTTAGATAAGTCCAATAGTATCCACGATATTATGAAGGTTTCTTGGTCATGCATAGTTGAGGTACCATTTTGTTAGTATTTCTACTTGATAAAATGTTGTTGAATTGTTGCTTTGAAGGTATATGATATCCATAAATTTTCCTACAAAATGGTTTCTGGTTTTCTCAAGTGGAGCAAACCTAGAGCTGTTAAACGAACCGAGTGTTCACGAACTCGGCTCGTTCGAGCTCGTTCATTTATGCTATCGAGCCGAGCTCAATCAGGTTGTCCTGCTCGTTTACTAAACGAGCGAACATGAGCCTGCTCGTGAACACTCGTTAGTGTTCAGGAACATATATAATATATAATATAAATAATAAATCTAAATCATATAAACATATAATCTTTTTAGCGGGAATGTATACACATAAATAATTTAACAAATAACAAATATTTTGTGGATGTTTGATTAAACGAGTATTTTGGGTTGAATAATGGATAGATTGGATATAAACAAATCATTCCCCTAAAAAAAATACTATTGAACGAGCCGAGCTCAAGTTCGAGCCTGTTCGCGAGCTTGATATCGAGCTCGAGCTCGAACATTTTTTATACTTATCGAGCCGAGCTCGAACATGCTTTTAGGCTCGTTTGTGTTAACGAGCCGAGCCTACCCGATTACAAACGAGCTCGAGCTTGAACATTTGTTACTCGGCTCGGCTCGGCTCGTTAACAGCACTAAGCAAAGCTGATTGTGTTGTTGGGACAGATTGCCCACACTCTTAATGTATAAGAAATATAGTAGCACATTTACTACTAACAATTGGCGTTAGTACAACAGTAAGCGCTTGATCTTTGACATGGTATCAGAGTCAGAGGTCATGAGATCGAACCCTGGTTGAAACATTATTTAAAAAGATATTGTGCAAGTGTTGGGACAGATTGCCCACAAAATTGAGGGGGGGTGTTGGGACTGATTGCCCACCTCTTGAATGAAAATTGTGCAAGTGTTAGACAGATTGCCAACAATTGAGGGGGGGTTTGGGACTGATTGCCCACACTCTTGAATAAAAATTGTGCAAGGTTGGACAGATTGCCAAACTCTTAATGTATAAGAAATATAGTAGCAAATGGTAAGCGATTGATCCTAACATGGTATCAAAGCGGAAGGTCTTGGGTTCAAACCCTGCGCCAGCAATATTTTCCCCCATTTATATTGTCAAACAAGGTAGCCGTAGGGGAACATGTGGCTGGAGTGAATCCATCTAAAGTCTGGGTCCCCTCGATCGCCCTACCTTGAACCTGAACTAGACCGGCAGCTGCTAGGTTTCCCCATCTCTACTAAACTTCCCCTGGTCTTCGGCCTGAGCTTTTTGAGGCAGAAACGCATCCCACGTACGGTTCGGAGGCCGAGCCCCACCCTAGCAATCAGGGTGCGGCATAGGTCAACTAACACAAAGAATATACTGTTCACTCAACGATTGCCTTTGGATTGAAAAAACCATAGGCCTCGGTCCTAGTTGGTCTTTGTGAGCCTAGTTGGCAAGGCTTGTTGTGTGCCTAGTTGGCATAGTCTTGATATGAGCCCACACTTGAGAGGCGTGTTAAAGATAAGGAAATAAAGTAGCACGTTTATTACCACCAATTGGTTTTAGTACAATGGTAAGCGTTTGATCTTTAACATGCATTGAGGATAGGACGGTATAAAAGATTTGAACGACTTGGTTCCAGACATACTACGAGATAAATATCGACCACTTTTCCGGTGTAGAGGTTAGAGTACAATGGGTTTAATTCATATCACTTAAAATCGGCTTTTTTTGTTTTGTTTTAGTAACGGTTCTTCAACCTAGAATCCACTCCGACGTATATTACTCCCTCCGTCTTATTTTATTTTCCATGTTTTCTTTTTGGTTTATCCCAAAATAAATGTCTACTTTGTACATTAATTGTCAAATTTCATCAAATGTCCTTCTCTATTTACAATATTTACAAAATTTATAATAAAAAGTGTATAGCATTAAATGTTTCACCAACTATTTAAAGAGTTAGATCATTTCAAAGTATTAACTATATTTTTCTTAATCCGTGCGAATATAATGTAAGGTATATTATTATGTAATTCCTTCCTATCTAAGCGAAGGAGTTGTTAATTAAAATTAATTGTTTGGAGTCGTCAAAATTAATTCACTGGATGGAATAAGCCCAATCAGTTTCAAATATAAGGGGATACAAGGGTAGTAGTTTGGATGGCTATGGGGTTTGGGCTCAAGGGAGACAAGCCATGTACAAAATTAATAGTAGGTCCAGACCATATTGTAGAGTAGATAAATAAACTGCAAGAATAATTTTTTTTTTTTGAAAATGCAAGAATAAAATTAGTCCATACTAAGGGTATAATCGAGTCGAGTCGAGTCGGTACTCTCTAGGGTTCGAGCTCGATTCGAATAATAAAGTTCATGTTCGAAACTCGGCTCGAGCTCGATCGAGCCTTGAAAAAGCAAGATCGAACTCGACTCGCTAAGTACTAGATATAGCTCGACTTGGCTCGTAAGCTCGATTATTTTCCTAGAATTCATTTAATTTTTAATGAAATATGATAAGATCGAGATCGACTCGTCTAATACTCGACTCGAATACTATTTTTTTAATTATAAAAAATAATATTTTATAATAAATTTAAATATTAAATAATTATTTAATCAAGCTCGATTAAGCTCGCGAGCTACTCGGTTAATATATTTTAAAACTCGAGCTTGGCTCGGTTAATTATTTGAGTAGCTCGACTCGAGCTCGAACTCGAAAAAAACTAAATCGAGTCGATCTCTCTTGCGATTCGAGTATGAGTAGGCTTTCACGAAAGCAAATTTCAAATTTCATTTACAGCTCTAAGTCCATACACACAAATATATTGTTATCAAAAACAGGATAAATAATATATATTTATCAAAAAAATATATTTGCATAGTTATATAAAAAAACAGGATATATAATATATCAATATTGAATTAAAGATTGTAATAGAATGTATTATATTATATTATTGTGTATCGAAATATATTTGTCTCTTATTAGTCTCTTATATATATATATATATATATATATATATATATATATATATATATATATATATATATATATATTAGGAAAACCGTACGTGCACGGGAGAACGTAAAATTCGAAAATATCTATTAAAGAAGAACGACTACATATTTTTAAATTTGAAAGACAAAGTGAAAAATTGTTCACATTCAGTGTTTTTATGGTCATTGTACTTAATGGGGGAGTAGCGAATAATATATTGTATTAATAAGATACGAAGCAAGTTGAGTTGTCCATTTTGATGTTGAGATTATGCTGATTTCTCTATGTAACACAGTTACTGACTGTGTTGTTCAATAATTCCACATAACATCGACCCTCATATATTCCATAAGAAATTGTAAGACTTTTATAATTGTTTAACAACTCATGATGTGAAATGGAAAATGCATGAAGCGCTATATGAATGAAGTGCTGAAGGTGTATTCATTTAGCTAACTAATAAGTTAGACAAACTTGTTTTTATGCTGCACTATTTGATACGCATTAAAGAGTCAAGTCAAATCAGTGAAACAACATAAAAGTCTACTCTACCAAATAAATCCACATTCATATAGACTGGTAGCGTCAACAACTCAACCTTTTTGTGCAAACTGTCAACGTACTCTAGTCGCCGATAACTTAAGTGAGGCGCCTCCGTCAAATTTCTAGTCACAACGCCTTACAAAAAGAGATGGAGACAACAAAGAAAAAATCACATATATTCTCCAAATTAGATAAGCTTAACGACATTTAATGAAGCATGATGAAACGCAAAATGATAAAATGGCAAGTATACCGAATTTCCCTGCAGATCCTTATCTGGAATCTGGCTTAATTCTAAAATGTCCTTTATCTGAGCAACACGCCTGAACCATCTTTATGCTTTTGCCTCTTCTGACATGTCTAATGGATCTGTTTCCTTCACTGCTAATCCCTCTAAGCTGTTTGCAATCCGAATACTTCCTAATATTCTGATTGTCAGCCATATTTTAAAATTGACCCAAAAAGATATTATAGTTGTGTTTTCACAATAGTGGACTATTGAAACTAAGATGAGAGATAGTAAACTGGATGAATATCTCATACAATATTCATTACAATAGGTTACCAAAACCAAATGAATCCTATACCACATAATGGGACTATGGAACACCCATAAGGTGAAGGAATGCAACAAACACCCATACAGCCGTTCTCCAATGCAACAAACAATCAATCAAATGCAATAGCCACAACACCGATAGTGAAAAGGAGCTCACTACAATAATTCTATATATTACTCTAGAATCTTAAAATAAATTTCTCAAAACATAAGTTTGTATATAAAATATGTACCTTCAAATGCTAAAAGGAACGCTGAAAGAACAGCCTCCGCAGTTCCTCCAATCACCGATATCCCTGCAAGCATGGTTGTCTTGGTCAACCAGGGTCGGTGCTAGCAAAAGTAAATGAGCATTAAATTTAGCACAAAAGAAAATCCAAGCCAAGCAGTGAAAGTATTTTGTTGGTGGATTATGGATTAAATAATATAAAGGCAACACACACACACGAAAAAAAAAAATAATAAACCAAAGAAACAAAGAAGTTATATTTTACCAAATGCTACTTGATTGAGGGTGACCCGGATACGTCCACGTGTCATGCATCCAGAACCACACTTGACCCAGAAGTAGAAGCAATGGTGTATAGATCAGATCCCGGAATTGAGGTCATGACTAGGGCAGGCCCTTAGTCATGACAGCCATAGTTCACGACCAGGGCAGGTCCCTAGTCGTGACGGCCATAGTTCACGACCAGGGCAGGTCCCTCGTCATGAAGGCCATAGCAGATCCTTGGTCGAGAAGGAGCAGATCAGTGATGTGCACCTGTACAAAGGAAACCATTACGCTTAAATGTGAAGCGTGGGTAGAATACATAACTACACACTAACTCCACTTTGATGCATAACCGCTTGAACTACGGTTGGGCTTGATTCCAAATTTATATTTGGATACCTAGGCAGCTTATTTTTTAAGTTCAGTCCATACCAAAAAATACAACTCTCTATTTCATCCTAGAGCAAGAAAGTTTCATAGAGCTTTTATACAAATCAATCCGAGTTCGATCATTGACGCTAGAAGGGGGGTATTTTCTTGTCTCTAGTGGCAGAATTATAGAGTGGTTAACAACATGAAATCTAAGAAAACTCAGCAAGAAAAGGATCTGGCAAGTACAGCCCAAAGTGTGGAAGACCTGCAGGAAATTCCTTAGGAGCATGATGCCGAAAAACAACAAGATGCACAAAATCCAGCTAGGCGGGTCCTAGTGGATGCATTAAAAGCGATGGGGGCTGCTGAATTCCTGGCTCTATTCGACACAGTACTAAAAGGAAAATAAGTAGCAAGAAATCCTGAGGAAAATGAACTGCCTCCATTAAAAGGACCATCCCCAGTAAAAGAGAAAGACGGTTATAAAGATGTGGTTGAGTCCAGTTGCCGAATTATCAAGAGTAAAACTCGTCAAGCGAATGAGGCAACAAGGGATGAGTTAGAGGCTATACTGGAGGATGAAGAGGACGAATTTAATTTGGCCTCACATTTTGCAGAGTATATTGATGCTTATCCCTGTCCTAGAGGATTTAAGATACGAAAAATTAGTTCATACGATGGTACAAAGGACCCTTATGATCATATGCATCAATACATAGCGCATATGCATTTGTACAATGCTCCAGACGAGATGAAATGTAAGGCATTTCCAGCACTCTTATCTGGCAGGGCTAGAGATTGGTTCAACAAATTACCAGCCAGATCTATAACTAGTTTTGATGTTTTAACCAAAAAGCTTATGAGTATGTTCATTGCTGCAAGACCCTTTCAAAGGAACAGCACTCATTTGCTCACTATTAAGCAAAAATCTGATGCAACCATTTTTCAGTTCATTAAAAGATGCAACACAGAGTCAACCCAGGTGGCTGATGTAGATGATCGTTTTTTGGTAGCCTCATTCGTAGAAGGACTGCGAGAGGGGAGGTTACATGCTAAGTTAAATGGAAAAAATCCCAGAACCATGGAGGAATGTTTAGCAATTTCCTTTAAGCACTGTCAGGGAGAGGAAGCCAACCGTGCTAAGCGCGAATTAGAAAAAGGGGATCACAAAAAGGCAAGTCAGAAGAGAAATCTAATAAGAAACGCAAATCGGTTTGGGACAGAGTCCAGGCACCTATAACTGATAGGTTGGGTAAGAAAGGTACTCTGCAGGACAGATACCTTTGAATAGATCGCGAGAACAAGTTTTAGCCATCATGGAACGCAAAGGCATAGCACGAGTTCCACCCCCTATGAGAGGGCCAAGAGAAAAAAGAGATCAGACAAAATTTTGTAAATTCCATCAGGATATTTGTCATGATACAGAAATGTGTAGTGAGCTGATCAGGGATATTGATGCTGCGGTCATGAAGGGTAGAATTGATGAGTTTGTTGATAGATCTCGAAATGAAGAGCCCAGGGGGCGCAAGAATTCAAGAGAGGGAACCGCCAGAATGATAGGAACATAGATAATGAACAGAGGAGGCACAGGAATCAGTCCCCAGATCATGATGGGCAGATCGACAACAGACCAGTTAATACCATTAACACAATCATGGGAGGTCCGAAGCGATCAGACCAGAAGAAGGTGAAGATAACAGATCCTGTGAAGCAGGATCAAGTTTCTGGTAAACGACAGAAAGTATCAGGAGAAGTAAGGTACGGACCAGAGGACCCATTACCACTCGTCATTAATAATGAAGGGTTAGTTATTAAAGCTGTAATTAGTAAGAATTGGGTGAAAAGGATTTGTGTAGATACAAGAAGTGCTGTCAACATTCTATACTACAGGGCCTTTCAGGCCATGAAGTTGAAGGATTCAAACCTAATTCTAGTATCCACCCCTCTATTTGGATTTGCAGGCCCACCTATCCATCCTATGGGTATGATTACATTGCCTACAACCTATGGCAAGTTGCTTAAGGGCAGGACGCTAATGGTGAACTATATTGTTGTTAAGGCACCGTCGGCATATAATGTTATTATAGGAATACCAGCAATCATCAATCTACGGGCAGTTATCTCTTCATCACATAACAGCATGAAGTTTCCCCTTAATTCTGGATCAGTTGAAATAAAAGGAGATATGGAAGTAGCTAGGAGCTATTACACATCTGTAGTCGATGAAAGAAAATCTATACAACAGGAAACTTTGGAAGAATTATTGCCAGAGGAGGATAAGTCCTGGGTATCTGCAGACCAGACTGAGGCAATTCAGGTCGATGAACAGGGATCAGATTCAGTGGCCAGTATAGGATCCTGGATTCCAGATCCACATAAAAGGGCTCTCACAGATTTACTTAAAGAGTATAAGGATGTTTTTGCATGGAAGACAGATGATATGCCAGGTTTATCACCGGAGTTAATAGTCCATAGCTTAAATGTGGATCCAAACAGATCCTCTGTTTGTCAAAAGAAGCGACATTTTGCACCAGAATGAATCTCAATTATTGAACAGGAGGTTGCAAGACTCAAACAAGCAGGAATTATCAAAGAAGTGATTTATCCAGAGTAGTTAGCCAATCCAGTATTGGTGAAGAAATCAGATGAGTCCTGGAGAATGTGTGTAGATTTTACGGACCTGAACAAAGCATGCCCTAAAGACAGCTACACGTCACCGAGAATTGACAGGCTAGTGGATTCAACCGTGGGATTTGAAATATTTGGGTTCCTGGACACTTATAAAGGATATCATCAAATCTTTATGGACCATAAAGATGCAGAAAAAATGGCCTTCATAACTGAGTTTGGTACGTATTACTATGTGACCATGCCATTTGGATTGAAAAACGCAGGTGCCACCTACCAAAGGGCAGTCAATCAAATTTTCTACGCTCAAATAGGCAGATCCATGTAGGTTTACGTGGATGATTTACTGATCAAAAGCAAGTCTTTAGATCAATATTTACATGATGTAAAAGAAGTTTGCGATGTACTCCGAAGTACAAAGATGAAACTGAATCCAAAGAAGTGTACATTCGGTGTCCGATCTGGAAAATTTCTGGGATACATGATCTCAAAGGAAGGGATTAGAGCAAATCCAGAAAAATTGAACGCTTTAAAAACGATGCCACCACCTACCAACATCAAAGAAGTTCAAAGGTTGACGGGTAGGTTAGCAGCTCTGAATAGGATCCTTTCACGATCTGCACAACGATCATTGCTTTTTTTCAAATTTTGAGGAAAGCTACCCCATTCCAATGAAGAAATATCTATTGGAATTGAAGAAATATCTGTTGGAATTCTTGAGAAGAGGAAAGCTTTCGAGGAATTGAAGAAATATCTGTTGGAATTGCCAACTTTAACCTCTCCTCAGGAAGGAGAAGTTTTGTATCTTTACTTGTCAGTCTGTGATGAAGCCATCAGCGCTGTCTTGGTCAGGCAACAGGGAACATTTCAGAAACCGGTATATTACACGAGCAAGGCGTTACATGGACCTGAAGTGAGGTATTCAGAAGCAGAGAAGTTAGTTCTAGCATTAGTCCATGCATCCAGGAAGTTAAGATCTTACTTTCAAAGTCATCCAATTATTGTCCTAACTGATCAACCTTTGAAGCAAATACTAAGCATGTTGGATACTTCAGGCCATCTAGCCAAATGGGTTGTTGAATTGGTAGGTTACGATTTGGATTACAGACCAAAAACTGCTATAAAAGCTCAAGCATTGGTAGATTTTTTAGTAGAAGAGAAATCCATTGCTATTGACCAGCGTATATGTCTAAAGGAATCAGGTCAATGGAAGCTGTTCGTTGATGGGGCATCTAGTAAAAGTGGATCATGAGAAGGTCTCCTCCTTATCAGTCCAATGGGTGAAGAATTTCCCTATTCATTAAACTTTAAGTTTCAGGCAACTAATAATGAAGCTGAGTATGAAGCACTGATCACATGATTGATCTTAGTTCAACGTCTTCAAGTCTACAGTGACTCTCAATTAGTGGTCAATCATATAAAAGGAGAATACGAGGCAAAAGAAGAACCCATGAAAAAATATTTTTCTCTGGCCAAGTCAAAGATTGAACAGTTTTAAGAAGTCCAGGTGGAGCAGGTCTTCAGATCATAGAATACTCGAGCAGATGCGTTGTCCAAGTTGGCTTCAAATTTCCTATTAGACAAAAAGTCTTGATTGAACAGCTAGATCAACGCAGCTATGAGATGTCCGAAGTACAACCGATTACACAGAAGGAAACATGGATGGATCCAATTGTTATATATCTGAAAAATGGACGACTGCCTGAAGATAAGGGGCAGGCTCGTAAGGTCCAACGTTTATCAGACAGGTATGCCCTCTTTAATGATGTTTAATACAGAAAATCATTTATATCTCCATGGATACGATATGTCACCATTGAGGATGGCAACTATTTGTTGAGAGAAATCCATTAAGGGATCTGTGGAAATCACATGGGAGCGAGATCATTGGCTCAAAAATGCAGATTATTTGGCTATTATTGGCCTAAAATGCAGCAGGACGCAGAGGAGTTGGTATTGGCTTGTAGGACATGTCAAGTTCATGGAAATCTATCCCATAGTCCGTCAGAGAACCTAACCCCTGTTATATCAGTTTGGCCTTTCGATCAGTGGGGTGTAGATATGGTGGGACCATTGCCTAAAGCACCAGGAAGTTTCCAATCTAGTAGTGGCTGTTGACTATTTCACTAAATGCGTAGAGGCTGAAGCATTAACTACCATCACAGCCAAACAGATTCAGAAATTCTTGTGGAAGAACATAATATGCAGATATGGAATACCTAAAGTCATAATTTTAGACAATGGAACACAATTTGAAGAAAGAGGGTTAGGGAAAGGTGTGCCAAATTGGGTATAACCCAACATTTCACTTCTGTTTGTCACCCACAAGCCAACGGTCAGGTGGAACAGACCAACAAGCAGATTAAGGTAGGTCTCTGTTAGGAACATTTTATTATGTTTTGATGATGGCAATACTAGCTGTTATAGCAAGCCTGAAATAAGTTAGAACACTCTGTATAGCATTTACTTAGAGTCTGACATGTTGTATAAATTGAGTCAGACAAGTATTGTACTAGCTGGTAGGACGGCAAAGCAAGAACAGACTTTCGGCGAGTGATGCCAGCCAAGCACCAGCAGAGAAGCAATGAAGACATCATGGTCCGACTTATAACCAAGGAAGTCTGTGATGACCTTGGATAAGTCTAAGTTATGTTTAAGTGATGAAGCTCAATGTTTAAGTATGGTGTACACTGATCTCCCAAATCAAGGTTCAGTGAAGTACAAGGATTCTCCTTGAACTGAAAGAATAAAGGAAACAGTGAATCGATAAAGTAAACTGACTTTCGGCTGAGTGAAGACAAAGCAGTGAAGGAAGATCTAAGCGGCAAAGTCAGATGGGTCACTTGACCGTTCAAAGAACGGCTGAGTAAACCTTCCTCGATCAGATTATTGAAATATAGAGAAGATACAAAAGATCAAGCATTAAATGCACAATTAATAGAGGATCAATCAAAGACGGATTTTCTGGTAAACGTTTCAAGAAAAATCCGATCACTAAAATCAAGGAGAATATAATTAAGGGGGAATCAAGAATAAAATCAAGGATTATTCCCCTCATTAATATAGCCGACGGATGGAAATTCAAATCAAGGATAATCAAGGCTATAAATAGAGGGCATTGACAGAAAAACAAAGTGGGCAAAAACGATAAATCTAAGAAAAAACTCTGTCAAAGTAAAAAGCCTTCTATCTGCGCTTAAAGGAAAACATCTAGTGATCAACTCAAAACTGAGAGCTACAATTCAAACATCAAGCATTGAGATTGATCAACAAGTTTGTGAATCCAATTTACATCAATCAAGCCACTGAATTAGAGTCATCTGAGAAGGAGTTGTGTTTGTGATAGCTGCTGAAATATTTGATCCCAAGGATTAGTGAAAGAGACTGAGTCACTAAAGCTATTGCAGTCAAGGAGTGATAGTCTTGTAGATTGTGAAGCTTGTGAAGTCAAGGACAATCGTACTATTGTATCTATGAAAACAATAGTGAATTCCTTCGATCATCACAGGAGAATAGTGGATTAAGGGATTACACCACCCTGAACCACTATAAGCCTTGTGTCAATTTACTTTCTGCAATTTACCTTACTACATTCATTTAATTGCTTATATTATATCATATATTTGTTATTGTATAAACTACTTTGAAATAACATAGTAAGGAGGGACTTATCCGCTGCCCAAAAGCTTTTAAGTATAAGAAAAGTTTTTGAAACTCCACTATAGTCATTCACCCCCCTCTGACTATAGTTTTACCCTTCTCTGGGACCAACAATTGGTATCAAAGCAGTGTTCCTAGTATCAGAACCTGTTCAGATCTAATTTCTGATAACAAGGAGATCACATATTTTCAAAGTAGTTTTCAAATCTGTGTTTTCTACTTATATACATAAATATCTCAAATATGTACTTATGGATTCCTCAAACTTTAGGTCAAAAGTACCAGTTTTCAATGTTAATAATTTTGATGAATATAAAATAAGAATGTTATCTCATCTTGCGGCAACTCATGAGGAGATCCTGGATGTAATAATGATGGCCCAATCATGATCATGACTGTGATAACCACATGAGCAGATCAAGGAAAAGAAGTGGATAAACCCAAGAAAGATTGGACCAAGGATGACAGGAGAAGAGCAAATCTAGACTTTGTTGCAAAAGATATGATCTTGAAGACCCTGGATATCAACATGTTCATGAGAATCAAAGACTGCAAAACAGCAAAGGAGATGTGGGACAAGCTGGCACTGATAAATGAAGGATCTGAAGCAGTTAAAGAAAACAAACTATCTGTTGCAAAACAAAAATTTGAGAACTTAAAAATGAAGGCTGGTGAATCCATTGATCAAATGGACAACAGATTCTCAAAGATCATCGGTGAACTGCAACAGCTTGGGCACACATATCCTCAGAAAGAAGTGTTTAAAGATCTTGAGAGGCTTACCTAAAAGGTGGAAGATCATAACATCAGTAATCAGAGGAACTACAAACCTTGCAAACACTGACACTCTGACTCTGATGTCCCAACTAAAAGCTCATGAATTTGAATTGAACGGTGAAGATGGTGCTCTGGCAAAAACACAAAGAGCCAATGCACTGATAGCACCTCAGCAAAGTAACTTTGCTGATTGTATCAGCAAAGAGACACTAGAACTTAAAAAACATGTAGCTTTATTAGTTAAACATTTTGACAGGTTTAGCAAAAAGAATCCATTCAAAGGGAACTCATCATCAAACAAGAGGTCAAGCTCAAACAAAGACATGAAGAAAAGAGATGATGAATACAGATGCTTCAACTGCAACAAGAAAGGTCACTTCAAGGCTGATTGCCCCGAAGGAGATAATAAAGATGAGGAAAAGAAGAAGTACAAAACATCTGAAAAGAGGAAAGGTAAGAAAGCACTCAAGGCTGAATCCAGCTTTGTAACACCCCGGTTTCCAATCCCGTCGGCCGCCGGTATTGGTTACTGTGGTGCCACTCATCACGACACCCAGTCGTGGCGGTAACATGCAACATTCCACAACAGACAGAAAATAAACATTCACCATTCATTATTAAAAGGTTTAAGGTAATTACAGTCTCTCAAAAGAAATATGAAATCGTGCGAATAATCCAAAATTTCAAGGTATTTAAAAGAAAGAAATCCAAATAAAATGCAAGC
This sequence comes from Gentiana straminea, assembly GCA_036785695.1. NCBI lineage: Eukaryota > Viridiplantae > Streptophyta > Magnoliopsida > Gentianales > Gentianaceae > Gentiana > Gentiana straminea. Next base: position 7,317,114 of record JAVUPR010000299.1, on the reverse strand, counting down.
GTGTGACTGTGACTACGTGGCTCTCAAACCCCTCGACATCCCAGCAACAAGCAGATATCCATAGAAGTACCTGCTAAGAATCTGCTCCCCAAAGAAGGATCATAGCAGGGTCAAGCAAAAGCAAAAGCAAAACCGTCAACTATAAAGTTGAGTAAGAATAAAGCTAGTATACATAAGGTAAAGCCATCCCCTGAAAAGTACCACAAACTTATGAAGAACTCAACCAATCTATAAAAGTTACGACCAACCCATAACGGATACCATACATCACAACTATCCACCTAAAGGGTCCGAATGTGCACATCCCTCAAAAGGGTAAACCCTATAGAGGAGGATCCTAAAGGTCATCCAATGGTACCATTAATTAAATGGACCATCGCATACTGGGGTGCAAGGAAACCTTCCCGGGTTCCCGGCTTCGGGTGCTACCCTATCCGGCCCGACCATACCAATGTCTGCAACTCCCCAAATACGCTAAGGTCATTGAAGTCGTAAGGAAACCTTCCCGGGTTCCCGGCTTCGGGTGCTACCCTATCCGGCCCGACCACCATGGGTCTACAAACCTTAATGCCTAAAATCCAAATCCCCACAGTGATGTCAATACCCCTGACCCATCAAGACATGACTCCCAAAATAAATTCATAAGATTGAACCACAGTTACCAAAGAAGGAACACAACATGACCGGACGCCCGTTTGGAAGACCGGACGCCCGTCCCGGTTTCTCGTTGGACGCCCGTCCAGAATGTCCGGACGCCCTTCCAGAATGTCCGGACGCCCGTCCACTTTAACAGAATTAGATCCTGAATGTAAAATAACCCCTCAGACGTCCGTCCAGGTAACCCAAACGCTCGTCCAAGGAAATACCCAGGGCAGACGCCCGTCCAGAAAACCCGGACGCCCGTCCACTCTAACGGAGTTAGATCCTGAATGTAAAATAACCCCTCCGACGTCCGTCCAGGTAACCCAGACGCTCGTCTGAACTGAAATCAAGGCAGACGCCCGTCCAGAAGGCCTGGTCGCCCGTCCACCTGGGTTTCCTCTCGAACCCTAACAATTATACACGCGATTTCTGAGCCGTTTCACAACAAAACAACAGCAAATACAACATTTTAAGCCCAGAAATCTCCATACAACAGTATCTTACCAACTATAGATTTTAACCAACGCAACAACACACTATTATGAACGTATAACATCCCCGAAACAGGACAACCAAGATAGACACCCTTGAATAAACTTGACAGCAAAACGTAGAAATATTCTTACCGGAATTGCTGCGTTTCTGACAGCCCTTACAAGTTAGAACCGTTACTCAACGAAGCTCGAATCTATATCGACGACAACGACGACGGCAGCAACAATCCTTAACACGAAGGAGAGATTTCTCTCCTTCTCTTCACAAGAGGCGACGGCGGCTAGGGGGAGGAGGGAGTTTCACGTGTTTTTGGGGAAAAGGAAAAGGAAGTAAAATCCTCTTTTATTTTTTTTATTTGCCAAGGTAGGGGTTTTATAATTCTATTCTTTTCTTTTCTAAGGAATTATAAAATCGAATTATAAAATCCCTTCTTAATTATTAATAAATCATTATTTGAATCCTTTACCAATAAATTAAGAAGTCGAAAAATTCGGGATATTACATCCTTCCCCCCTTAAGAAAAAACTTCATCCTCGAAGTTCGGATTCATACCGGGCGTTGCTCCACCCCCTTAAAACACCCTTCGTCCCCGAAGATAAGCAAAAGGATTTAACGTACAAGGCTTGAAAACTGCATACCTTAAGAGAACAAGTGCGGGTACTTCTGTCGCATAGTATCCTCAGCTTCCCATGTCGCCTCCTCGGTGGCATGGTTAGACCATAAAACCTTGACGATGCTAACCTCACGTCCCCTTGTTTTCCGTACTTTGGTATCTAATATCTCTACCGGTACCTCTTCGTAAGTCAAGGATTGATCCAGTTCAACGACCTCCGGTTCGATCACGTGAGAAGGATCACTCACGTACTTGCGCAATTGAGATACATGAAACACATTATGCACTTTATCCAACGCCGGTGGCAAGGCTAGTCGATATGCTACTTCACCTATGCGGTCCAAGACCTCATATGGCCCCACGTACTTGGGACTCAACTTCCCTTTCTTGCCAAAACGCATCACTCCCCTGGTTGGTGATACTCGTAGCAATACTTTATCGCCCACGGCGAACTCAATATCCCGGCGGTGTAAGTCTGCATAACTCTTCTGCCTATCTTGAGCAGCCTTCATCTTTTATCGGATTATCTGCACCTGTTTAATCGTATCTTCGATCATCTGCGGTCCCAAAATCACTGCCTCGGACGAATCGTCCCAACAAACCGGACTCTTGCACTTCCTACCATAAAGTGCCTCAAAAGGTGCCATCTTAATACTGGCATGGTAGCTGTTGTTGTATGAAAACTCAATAAGGTCGAGCTTTTCCTCCCAAGAGCCTTTGAATCCTAATACACATGCCCTTAGCATGTCTTCCAAAGTTTGTATGGTCCTCTCCGTCTGACCATCGGTAGCAGGGTGAAAAGCTGTACTCATTCGTAGCTCCGTCCCCAAGGCCGCCCGTAGCTCTCCCGCCAAAACCGAGATATGAATCTCGCATCTCTATCTGACACAATGTTGCTGGGTATACCATGTAGTCTCACAATATTTCTCCGGTACGCCATAGCCAACTCCGTCTTACTCCAAGTGTCTTTCATCGGAATGAAATGCGCCGCTTTGGTCAGTCTATCCACAACGACCCAAATCATGTTATTCCCTTTAGGGCTCCTCGGTAATCCGCATACAAAATCCATGGAGATGGAATCCCACTTCCAAACCGGCACATCCAACGGCCGCAAAGCATGCCCCGTGGCCGTCGATGTTCAATCTTGACCTTCGACAAGTCAAGCACTTTGACACAAATTCTCGCTACCTCGCGTTTCATATTGGGCCACCAAAAGGTTTTCTTAAGGTCCTTATACGCTTTGTCTCCTCCCGGATGAACCGAATAAGGCGTACTATGGGCTTCACTCAAGATCCGCCTCTTGAGTTCGTCGTCGGCCGGTACACACCACCGACCCTTAAACCGGATACTACCATCCTCGTGTAACGTAAAATCACCGCCCCATCTGTACCAATCTTGGCCTTCCTTGCCTCGATCACCTTGTCACCCACTTGTCTCACCCGGATCTCAGCGTATAATTCGGGTTGCAAGACGAAGTCGCTTTTATCTCCGCCTTTCTGGATGACACAAATATCCATACGGTCCAACTCTTCCAGCAGTCTGATCCGAGCTACTTCCTCCCACAAGGAATGAATCGATTTCCGACTCAAAGCGTCCGCCACTACATTGGCCTTCCTTTCGTGGTATTGGATTTCCATGTCATAATCTTTAATTAACTCCAACCAACGCCTCTGACGCATATTGAGCTCCTTCTGTGTAAATATGTACTTCAGACTCTTGTGATCTGAAAACACCTTGAAAGTTATTCCATACAAATAGTGTCGACATATCTTCAATGCGAAAACCACAAATTTCTCGCCAACTCTAAGTCGTGAGTCGGGTAGTTACTCTCATATGGTTTCAAATTTCCTCGATGCATACGCAATCACTCGCCTCCGTTGCATCGGTACGCAACCCGGACCATTCTTCGACGCATCGGTATAAACCTCAATGTCCTCATTACCCTCTCGGTAGTGCTAAAATAGAGCCGTAGTCAACCGTTCCTTAAGCGGTTGGAACGCCTCCTCACATTTTTCATCCCACTTAAACCGGTTCTCTTTCTTCATTAATGCGCCATCGGCCTCGCAATCTTGGAAAAGTCTTTTACAAATCTTCGGTAATATCCAGCCAAACCCAAGAAGCTTCGAATTTCCGCAACATTCTTAGGTGTTGGCCATCTCGTCACTGCCTCTATCTTGCTCGGGTCAACGGATACACCGTCCTTCGAGACAACATGCCCCAAGAATGCCACTCGTTCCAACATGCCCCGAAGGAGATAATAAAGATGAGGAAAAGAAGAAGTACAAAACATCTGAAAAGAGGAAAGGTAAGAAAGCACTCAAGGCTGAATCCAGCTTTGTAACACCCCGGTTTCCAATCCCGTCGGCCGCCGGTATTGGTTACTGTGGTGCCACTCATCACGACACCCAGTCGTGGCGGTAACATGCAACATTCCACAACAGACAGAAAATAAACATTCACCATTCATTATTAAAAGGTTTAAGGTAATTACAGTCTCTCAAAATAAATATGAAATCGTGCGAATAATCCAAAATTTCAAGGTTTTTAAAAGAAAGAAATCCAAATAAAATGCAAGCGTGTGACTGTGACTATGTGGCTCTCAAACCCCGCGACATCCCAGCAACAAGCAGATATCCATAGAAGTACCTGCTAAGAATCTGCTCCCCAAAGATGGATCATAGCAGGGTCAAGCAAAAGCAAAAGCAAAACCGTCAACTATAAAGTTGAGTAAGAATAAAGCTAGTATACATAAGGTAAAGCCATCCCCTGAAAAGTACCACAAACTTATGAAGGACTCAACCAATCTATAAAAGTTACGACCAACCCATAACGGATACCATACATCACAACTATCCACCTAAAGGGTCCGAATGTGCACATCCCTCAAAAGGGTAAACCCTATAGAGGAGGATCCTAAAGGTCATCCAATGGTACCATTAATTAAATGGACCATCGCATACTGGGGTGCAAGGAAACCTCCCGGGTTCCCGGCTTCGGGTGCTACCCTATCCGGCCCGACCATACCAATGTCTGCAACTCCCCAAATACGCTAAGGTCATTGAAGTCGTAAGGAAACCTTCCCGGGTTCCCGGCTTCGGGTGCTACCCTATCCGGCCCGACCACCATGGGTCTACAAACCTCAATGCCTAAAATCCAAATCCCCACAGTGATGTCAATACCCCTGACCCATCAAGACATGACTCCCAAAATAAACTCATAAGATTGAACCACGCTTACCAAAGAAGGAACACAACATGACCGGACGCCCGTTTGGAAGACCGGACGCCCGTCCCGCACTCGTTGGACGCCCGTCCAAAATATCGGACGCCCGTCCGGACGTCCGGACGCCCGTCCGGAATGTCCGGACGCCCGTCCACTTTAACAGAATTAGATCCTGAATGTAAAATAACCCCTCAGACGTCCGTCCAGGTAACCCAAACGCTCATCCAAGGAAAAATTACCTAGGGTAGACGCCCGTCCAGAAAACCCGGACGCCCGTCCACTCTAACGGAGTTAGATCCTGAATGTAAAATAACCCCTCCGACGTCCTTCCAGGTAACCCAGACGCTCGTCTGAACTGAAATCAAGGCAGACGCCCGTCCAGAAGGCCCGGTCGCCCGTCCACCTGGGTTTCCTCTCGAACCCTAACAATTATACACGCGATTTCGAGCCGTTTCACAACAAAACAAAGAAAATACAACATTTTAAGCCCGTAAATCTCCATACAACAAGTATCTTACCAACTATAGATTTTAACCAACGCAACAACACACTATTATGAACGTATAACATCCCCGAAACAGACAACCAAGATAGACACCCTTGAATAAACTTGACAAAGAAAACGTAGAAATATTCTTACCGGAATTGCTTTGCGTTTCGACAAACCCTTACAAGTTAGAACCGTTCCTCAACGAAGCTCGAATCTATATCGACGACAACGACGACGGCAGCAACAATCCTTAACACGAAGGAGAGATTTCTCTCCTTCTCTTCACAAGAGGCAACGGCGGCTAGGGGGAGGAGGGAGTTTCACGTGTTTTTGGGGAAAAAGGAAAAGGAAGTAAAATCCTCTTTTATTTTTTTTATTTGCCAAGGTAGGGGTTTTATAATTCTATTCTTTTCTTTTCTAAGGAATTATAAAATCGAATTATAAAATCCCTTCTTAATTATTAATAAATCATTATTTGAATCCTTTACCAATAAATTAAGAAGTCGAAAAATTCGGGATATTACAATCCAGCTGTGAAAAGAATGAAGAATCATCTGACAATGACTCAGACAATAGTGATGAAGAAAACAGCTCAGACAATGAGAAAGCATGTCTATGTCTCATGACCAAATAATTAGATGAAGATGAAGGTGACAGCTCAGATAATGAGAAAGCAAGTCTGTGTCTAATGGCCAAAGAATCTGATGAAACTGAGGTAACAACTAGTTCTTACTCTTTATCTAATGCATCCACATCTAACACTGCAAAATCTTCTATTCTCCCCTCAGATACTGCAAACATAATCCAAAATCTCATGAGTAAATTCGATGAAATTGAATTGAATCATGAAATTCTGGAACAGGAGTGTGAGAATCTAAGAAAGGAGAATAAAAGATTAAAGAAAGAACTGGATAAAGCAAAAGCTGAACTAACTAGTAAGGAGACTTACTCAAATGATCAACTGACAGCAGAAGATCACACATCTGATATTGACAGATCAGTTGAGAAAATCCCTTCACCAGTTAAGACCAAAACTGCACCCTTAAATGCACCAGCTTACAAACCCTCAAAAAGGTTTGGATCTAGATCTGGTCTTGGCTACAATAGTCAGGATGAGAATAGAAACAATGGACAACACAATTCTGAATCTAGGACCAATAATGGACCAAAGTTCAGAAAAGGACAGACCATAATTTCAACCACTCATCCTGTACCAGTGAAGTCAAAACCGAATGTAGTGAAACAGCAGACTAAACCATCATTCCAGTCAACCAAAAACAAAGACCTACTGAAAGGTAAAGGAAGACTTTATCCTTCAGAGGATGATTGGAAATTTGCACCTCCAAAATACAAGAAGAAATCATACCATGACATGCATCATGTGTTTAAGAAAAATCAACCAAGATATGTTCCTAGACACATGAAGCAACATAGGTTTCCCACTGCATATTGGAAGGTGAAGAAGGATGCAAATGCACCAAAAAGTAGAGAAAAGTATCAGAATACCTTCAGTAGAAATATTAGAAGCTATTCTACCATGCCTTATACATATGAAGTTGATGATTTCAATTATCCAAAAAGAAGATCATTTGGATATACACTTGGATTATGAGGCATGACTGCTAACAGATATGGACCCAAACAGTGTTGGGTACCTAAACATAATTAATTTGTTGTGTAGTATTCCGATGTCTCGGAACTCCATCGCCCCGGCACATAGAAGACATAATTAATTTGTTGATGTTCCGGATGTTCCAGACACATGACAGGAAACAAAGGATGGCTCACTGATTTCAAAGCTTTTGATGGACCCAAAGTCACATTTGGAGGCAAAAAAAACCCTGGAAAGATTAAGGGGGAAGGCACAATGCTCAAAAACAATTTGAAGATTCAAAATGTGGCATATTTTAAGGGACTAAATTTCAATCTGCTAAGCATCAGCCAATTTTGTGACAAAGTCTAAAATGTACACTTCAACAAGGAAGGTTGCAAAGTGATTCACAGCCAAACCAACACAGTGGTTCTTGCAGGAAGAAGAGAAGATAACATGTATATGGTGGATTGGAAAACAACTAAGGTAGAAACATGTTTGTTTGTCAAAAATAAACAATCAACCAGCTGGATTTGGCATAGAAGATTAAATCATCTAAATTTCAAGACCATCAACACATTATCAAAGAACAAGTTAGTTGAAGGTCTGCCAGAGATCACATTCAAGAAGGAAAGTCTCTGTGATGCATGCCAAAAAGGAAAGCAAATCAAAAGCTCTTTCAAATCAAAGCCCTACAAATCTACAACAAGAATTCTGCATCTGTTACATAAGGACCTGTTTGGACCAGTCACACCAGTAAGTGTAAGTGGAAATAAATACACTCTAGTGGTGGTAGATGACTTCTCCAAATTCACCTGGACCATGTTCATGAACAAGAAGAGAGAGACACTCAAGAAGATGCCAGATCTACTGAGAAGAATTCAAAATGAGAAAGAACTAAATATTATCAAGATCAGTCAGATAGAGGCACAGAGTTTCTAAATGAAGTGATCAGAACTTATTGTGAAGAAAATGGAGTATTACATCAATTATCTGCAGCAGGAACTCCACAACAAAATGGTGTAGCAGAAAGAAGAAACAGAACACTCAAAGAAGCAGTCAAAACAATGATTGCAGAAGCATGCCTACCAAAGAGGTTTTGGGTCAAGCAAAGAAACACAAGATGCTATACACGAAATCGATCAATCATCAACAAACATCATGGAATGGCTCCCTATGAGATATGGAATGGAAGAAAAACCTAACATTTCACACTTACACGTGTTAGGATCTAAATGTTTTGTTTTGAACAGGAATCAGTTACACACTTTTGATGTAAAAGCTGATGAAGAAATCCTTATGGGATACTCAGACACCATCAAGGCATTCAGAGTTCTCAACAAAAGAACATTGGTGATTGAAGAATCATTACATGTAGTATTTTATGAACCAAACACAAATGGTGAAAGTCTACAAGATCAACAAGAAGAAGAAACACAAAGGGAAGTATATACAAATACAACCATACCAGCTACCATTCTGAATCACCATTTTGAAAATCAAAATGAGCCACATGTCAACACAACAGAAGAAGCACCAGAACTTGAAGCTCATGAACAACCTGAAGATGTAGAAGCACCAAGTGAAGAACAACTTCAACCTGTCCTTAATTGGCTAAGAGATCATCCTGAAGAACAAGTAATTGGAGACATTCACACAGGGGTTAGAACCAGAAGACAACTGGAGCATATGCTAACATGTTTTCTATCACAAGTGGAAACCAAGATAATAGATGATGCAATTCAAGATGCAGACTGGATTACAACCATGCAAGAAGAACTAAATGAATTTGAAAGAAATGGATTCTGGGAACTTGTTGACAGACCAGACACAGCCAACATCATTGGAACAAAATGGGTATTCAGAAACAAGATGAATGAGCAAGGAACAGTTGTCAGAAACAAAGCAAGGCTAGTTGCAAAAGGCTACTCTCAAGCAGAAGGAATAGATTATGATGAGACATTTGCACCAGTGGCAAGACTGGAGGCAATCAGACTCTTTCTAGATTTTGCTGCATACAAAGACTTCAAAGTCTATCAAATAGATGTCAAGAGTGCATTTTTGAATGGACTTTTAGAAGAAGAAGTATATGTGGAACAACCTCCTGTTTTTGAACTCAAAGGAAAAGAAGATAAAGTATACAAGCTCAAGAAGGCTCTGTATGGTCTCAAACAGGCACCCAGAGCTTGTTATGAAACACTATCCCAATTTCTGATCAAGAATGGATTCAACAAAGAAACTATAGATAAGACTCTGTTCAAATTAGAGGAAGGAACAAGCACATTCCTAAGTACAAATCTATGTTGATGACATTATCTGTGGATCAAAGGATGAAAAGCTGTGTGAGAAAGTTGCAAATTTAATGAAGAGCAAATTTCAGATGAGCATGATGGGAGAATTAGATTACTTTCTTGGCCTTCAAGTGAAACAAATGAAGGATGGTATTTTTATCAGTCAAGCCAAGTATACAAAGGACTTAATACACAAGTATGAAAAGATGAAGCCGGAAAAGATGTTGATCGAAAAAAGATGTTGATCGTGTATAGAGGAATAATTGGATCCCTACTATATCTAACTGCAAGCAGACCAGACATAGCATTTGCAGTAGGAGTATGTGCAAGATTTCAAGCTCAACCAAAAGAATCTCATCTTCTAGCAGCCAAAAGAATAATCAATACCTGAAGAACACCATCAATGTTGGAATTTGGTATCCAAAAGATGGAGGATTCAAGTTGACATCATACTCAGACTCTGACTATGCTGGATGCAAGATAGATAGAAAAAGCACTTCTGGAACATGCCAGATGCTAGGCACCAGACTAGTCTCTTGGTTCAGTAAAAAGCAAAACTCCATATCAACATCAACAGCTGAAGCAGAATATATAGTAGCTGGCAGTTGTTGTGCACAAGTACTATGGATTAGACAATAGCTAAGGGAATATGGAGTGGAGGAGAAGAATATTCCAATCATGTGTGACAACACAAGTGCCATATCTATCACTGAAAACCCAGTGTTGCACTCAAGAACAAAGCACATTGATGTGAGCCATCATTTCATCAGAGATCATGTTGAGAAAGGAGATGTTATTTTAAGATACATACCCACTGAAGATCAATTAGCTGACATCCTCACTAAACCACTCAGTCATGAAAGATTTAGCATGCTGAGAACTGAGCTGGGAATGATTGAAATTGACTAAGTACCAAAGAGCGGCTATCTGGAGTAATCAGCTAAGTGACTTCACCAGCTGATCAACCCTTTTCCATTACAGGAGATGTAGCAGGTAAGGCACTGGTACTCAGCGAAGTTAACTTAACTGATTGTTAGGAACAGTTGAATAAAGCAGCTCAGTGAAAAATCCACTACACCGGCTAAGTGACCAGCAAAAGCACTCCACCGAAATGAATATTGGTGTTATGGGCAAATTAAAGTGTGAACCAAATCAACTTCTATACACATGGAGAATAAGGAAGTTATGGAGGATTATACTATGAAAGATTACACATGTGGAGATCAATTTACAATCATGGAGGTAACCATATTACTCTTCGAATTACAAACGCCTCGATTCCCGGAATCTATCATTACTTACCTCAATCCACTCCCTCACTACACTCAAATATCGGGATTTATATACATAAAATCACGTCATTACTTCATAAAATCCTTCCATATTCAACCATGTTCACACTACCCAAATCATCCTATATAAACGACACTTAGAGGTTTCTCAGAAATCTTTACGCTCATTTACAAATTATAAACCTCCTTTCTTCCCTTGAAAGATCGAAACTTTTCGATATATCAATCACATTCAACAATGGCCTCATCCTCTACAATATCGGCCACAGAAATATTCTATGAAAAATCGATCATCACTGGATCGTTTTTCAAACCGGAACCCTACATTTCCTTCTGTGACAATGATGCACAAGCACAACGCTTGGTTGATTGTTGTTCAAATCTGGGGTTAATGACCTTCCTAAACCCCCCAATCAACGAAATTTTCTATGAAAATATGATTGCATTCTGGAAGAATGCTAAGTTTGTGCCCAGCACAAAGAAGACTGACATCGATTGCATAAAGAGTTCAATCTTTGCGAAAGAAGTAGTCATTACGCATGGTCTTCTCAATAGATTCCTACACCTACCTATGATAGGTCCGGCTAATGTAAAATTTGTTCGGATTAACATCAAGACCTTCTGGGATGAGATAGCCAAAAATCCCAAGAAGGACAACAAAACCTACAACCTCCCTCGATCAGCACTCAAACTTCCCTTTGCTGAATTTGCACCGGTTATCACCAAGAACATCGAAGGCAGAAAAGGGTCAATGGAAAACTTGACTGAGTTACGAGTCAAACTAATGGCAATCATATATCAAGGTATTAACTTTGATTGGGCAACATTTGTGTTCAACAGGTTAAAAGACCATATTCAAAAGGAGATTGATCGGTCAATTACGGCACCAAGCAAGGGTTTGCAGAAGAAAGGTGATTTCTGGGAAAGGAAATCATATGGGTTCCCCCTTCAACACCCGTCAGTGAAACCCACAAACTTGCAAGATCCACACAAGTCCAAGGTAATGTTTACCTACATCAAGGAATCAATGAAACCCAAACCCACTAAAGGGAGAAAAAGGAAACAAACTGAACACAGCAGATCAGGAATGGGACAAAGAACCAGATCCCAAAAGGCGCAAGAGAGCACTCCAGTAACTAGTACCGGCAATTTGAACGAGGCTGTGGTAATCAGTGATGATACAATACATGAGGAAGAGAAACAACAAGAGGACATCACATATCTAGAAGAAGGTGAGGAAGGTTATGTTCTCACTCCATCTGAAAGAGAAGAGATTGATGAAGAAGAAGCTGAGACAGAGGATGAACAGTCAGAAAGTGACCATCTTGAAGATAATCCAGAAACCATGGAGATATCTGATGATGATCTAACTCTTCAAGAGGTACTTTTCAAAAGCCTCAGCAAAGTTGACAAACAGTCGAGTGAGCCAGCTGATCAAACTCACTTTGCCGAACTTGTCAACACCCCCACTATTGATCAAGGGGGAATACCAAAGCACAAGAAATCAAGTCTCCAGCTCATGGAGAAGACAACCTGCCATCTTCTGTAGATGGAGAGGCAAGCATCCCCCAGCAACTTCTTAATGAGCCTGAAGTTGAAGAGAAAGGAAGAGAAGAAGATGCAGAAAAAGAAAGTGAGAAAGACGAAGAGAAAGAGGAAGAAGATGAGGTGGATCCAGAGCAGGAGAGAGGTGAAGAAGATGAAGATATTGCAGTGACACCAGATGAGGTTGATCCAGAAAGAATCTTCAATCTGGACATCCAACCACTGATTGTAGACATGGAGAAGCAATATCATAGCAGGAAAAACCTGAAAGCTGCTTTAAGGAGTGAAGCAACCTCCATAAACCACAAAATTGAAGCCCTCATCAGTCACATCAAAATGCAAGATGAGGTAATGGAAAAACAGGGAAACTTGCTCTGCAACTTACAGCAACTCATCCCTTACCATGTCCAAACCAAGCTTGAGTTTCATGATGACAAGGTTGATAACACTCTCAAACCTCTGGTGGACACTCTAAATGCTCACACTCATCAAATTCAACATCTAGATGAGATTATGGAATTTTCTGGCCAGCAACTCAACACTCTGATAAACATCAATACGACCAACAACAAAATTCTGGAGCAAAGGTGTGGTCCTCTCCCTGAGTCTAAAGAAACAAATGCAAATCTTGAACCACGTTTTGGTGCTGCCAAAAAGGGGGAAGGAAGCTCAAAGCATGAGAGCTCCAGTGGAAATAAGGCAAGCCCAACTGATAAGGGCAAGGGCATCAAAGGCAAAGGCATCAGGTTTGAAGAAAAGAAGAAGTAGCTCTTCCTGTTTAACTGAATTAATTGAATTCTATTTGCCTTTGTTTTCTTAAAAAGATGCAATATCTTATTATCCTTAAATGGATGAATAATTTTTTTGAGTTTTTTACTCTGTCAATTATAATGAAAAATTTGTTATACTTATGTTCAGGCTTATGAGGGTTTTGGCATCATCAAAAAGAGGGAAATTGTTAGGAACATTTTATTATGTTTTGATGATGGTCATACTAGCTATTATAGCAAGCCTGAAATAAGTTAGAACACTATGTATAGTATTTACTTAGAGTCTGACATGTTGTATAAGTTGAGTCAGACAAGTATTGTACTAGCTGGTAGGACGGCAAAGCAAGAACGGACTTTCGGCGAGTGAAGCCGACCAAGCACCGAGAGAAGCAATGAAGACATCATGGTCTGACTTATAACCAAGGAAGTTTGTGATGACCTTGGATAAGTCTAAGTTATGTTTTAAGTGATTAAGCTCAATGTTTAAATATGGTGTACACTGATCTCACCCAAATCAAGGATCAGTGAAGTACAAGGATTCTCCTTGAACTGAAAGAATAAAGGAAACAGTGAATCGGTAAAGTAAACTGACTTTCGGCTGAGTGAAGACAAAGCAGTGAAGGAAGATCTAAGCGGCAATGTCAGATGGGTCACTTGACCGTTCAAATAACGGCTGAGTAAACCTTACTCGATCAGATTATTGAAATATGGAGAAGATACAGAAGATCAAGCATTAAATGCACAATTAATAGAGGATCAATCAAGGACGGATTTTCTGGTAAATGTTTGAAGAAAAATCCGATCACTAAAATCAAGGAGAATATAATTAAGGGGGAATCAAGAATAAAATCAAGGATTATTCCCCTCATTAATATAGCCAACGGACGGAAATTCAAATCAAGGATAATCAAGGCTATAAATAGAGGGCATTGACAGAAAAACAAAGTGGGCAAGAACGATGAATCTGAGCAAAAACTCTGTCAAAGTAAAAAGCCTTATATCTGCGCTTAAAGGAAAACATCTAGTGATCAACTCAAAACTGAGAGCTACAATTCAAACATCAAGCATTGAGATTGATCAACAAGTTTGTGAATCCAATTTAGATCAATCAAGCAACTGAATCAGAGTCATCTGAGAAGGAGTTGTGTTTGTGATAGCTGCTGAAGGATTTGATCCCAATGAGCAGTAAAAGAGACTGAGTCACTGAAGCTGTTGCAGTCAAGGAGTGATAGTATTGTAGATTGTGAAGCTTGTGAAGTCAAGGACAATCGTACTATTGTATCTGTGAAAACAATAGTGAATTCCTCCGATAATCACAGGAGAAGAGTGGATTTAGGGATTACACCACCCTGAACCACTATAAGCCTTGTGTCAATTTACTTTCTGCAATTTACCTTACTGCATTCATTTAATTGCTTATATTATATCATATATTTGTGATTGCTAAAACTACTTTGAAATAACATAGTAAGGAGGGACCAACAGTCTCAAAAAAAGATTGGAACAAGAAGGAAGCCATTAGGTAGAACATCTACCAAACATACTGTGGGCCTACAGAACTACTCCGAATACATCAACATGTGAAACCCCATTCTTACTAGCATATGGATGTGAAGCTGTGATCCCAGCCGAAATTGGCCTACCATCTCCAAGAACAATCTTGTATGATACTCAAGTATAGGAACAGGAATTAAGGCATGCAAAAGATGAATTAGAAGAGAGAAGGGATGTTGCTTTGATATAAATGGCTAAGTACAAACAGAAAGTGTCTCAGTACTATAACTCAAGGGTCAAACAACGTTATTTCAAGGTTGGTGATCTGGTTTTACGTAAAAACGAAGTCAGCAGGAAAGAATCGGGTGGAAAGTTCAGTCCAAACTGGGAAGGACCTTACCAGATCATCAAAGTGCATCGAAAAGGAGCATACCAGTTGGCAAACAGTACAGTAAAGACCATTCCCAGAAGTTGTAATGCAGTTAACCTGAAAAAAATTTATGTTTAAGGCAAGTACTTATCGTTTTGTTATTTTGCAAATTTATAATGCATTGTATTACATTGTTAAACCTTTTTGAATTATCTTGAATGAAATGGTGTTTGCTGTAATACAAGCCTGTTGAAAACTCTTATAAAAAGAGAAATTATTAGACCTCAGGTCAGGTCATTAACTCTAAAAAAGAGAAATATTTATTTAAGTCTGAAAAGTCAGATCACATTAAGACCTCGGGTCAGGTCTTAAATTATCAGACCTCAGGTCAGGTCATTAACTCTTAAGAAGAGAGATATTTATTTAAGTCTGAAAAGTCAGATCACTCTAAGACCTCAGGTCAGGTCACATCATTAACTCTTAAAAAGAGAAATATTTATTTAAGTCTGAAAAGTCAGATCACTTTAAGACCTCAGGTCAGGTCTTAAAATATCAGACCTCAGGTCAGGTCATTAACTTTTTAAAAGAGAAATATTTATTTAAGTCTGAAAAGTCAGATCACTTAAAGACCTCAAGTCAGGTCTTAAAATTACCAGACCTCTGGTCAGGACACTAACTCTTAAAAAGAAGAAAATTTATTTAACTCTGATAAATCACATCACTTTAAGACCTCCAGTCGGGCCTTAAAGTTAACAGGCACCAAGCATGATTGGAACACTTCAAGGAAAACCAAAGTATGACATGTGCTTTACAACCAAATCACATATCATACTGGGGACCATGAAATCAAATGCAAACTTAGCAAGAAAAGAAAAAGCAAGCTTATAAAAATATTACAAAATAAATAGTGCCATACAAAATGATGGCAAAAGCTTTGAAGTGCAGAAATTACAGAGCAAAAGTATCAAAGTTTTGAATTTGAAGTGGAGGGAAAAGCAAATTAAAAATGTTGTTAATGTGCATTTGGGGTAGCTTGAGATGATGAGCCAGGAGGCTTTTTAGCATATTTGGAGACCAAGTTAACTTCATCTCTGAATTCCTTGAACCTGGCCTCATAAGTCTGGGGAGCATCACTCATGTTCCAACCCGAATGACCCAGCTTGGCAGGATCAACGTCAGAACCTATGGCTTTTATATTGTCAAGGGCTGTAGAATATCCATACCATATAAGGGGAGCAAAGAGCATCTTTATATTCCCAGCCAGCTCGTCAGAGTTCCTGAAATCAGCAACAGCTTTGGCCATCTGATCAGGGAAAGCATTTTTCAGATCATTTCTCTCCACCTCCAGGTCGGCTATCATATTTTCCATCTTGGATTTGACTTCATTGGCCGTAGCAACATGGTTTTGAAGCTCAGTAGTCATAGTCTTTAGCTCCTCATCCTTTGCCTGTAACTGATCAGTTAGAGCAATCTTCTCAGCTGCAGAAGTGTTCAACAAATCTTCATATTTTGCTTTCCAGTCAGATAGGGACTTGGATAAATCCTCTTCAACCTTTCCCAAATTCTTTAGCCGGGAAAGTACCTCCCTGTCCAGTTTGGCACCCTAAAAAAATTACAGAGAGTAAAGTCAGTACATTTGAGTAAGAAAGATGGATTAGCACAACAAACGAAGGTGCTTACAAATTTGGACAGATCTTGGTTGGACCATTCCTTCCAGTCATATCTTTCCCATTTCCCTGTTCAGTAGGACCAGTACCCTCATCAACTTGGGTACCAGATCTAATACGCTTCGAGGGACGGAGGACTTCTGCAGTAACATCCAAGCGAGAAGAATGTTGAACCACCTGGTTATCGATCGTATTTTCAGAGTCATCATCAGCCTGATCGATTTGAACTGAGGGTTCAAGTGGATGATTTTCAACAATGTTGACAGTGGGGTCAGAAGCATCTGGATTAGCAATAGGATCAGAGGCATTTGGATCCCTAACAGGTGAGGCATCGTCAGCAATCTGGACGATATCGGTAAAACTGGCCACTGCAAATATTAACAAATACTTAAAGGCATGCATCAGAGAAGGTACATAAAAATTCAAAATAAGGAATCCTACTTATATTGTATCTCTCCTCTGATATCTCAATATAAGGCACTGGTCCAGCGGTCTCCAAGTGGGCAGCATCGATTAAATTGGAGCTATAGTTCTTCAGACCCAGATATATGCTAGACCCTCTAATGTCTTTTAGCAGCTTCTTGTCCAGTTTTCATTCCAACACATCACTATTCTTAGTAGAAGTGTTCCACTTACCTAAATCCCTGACGGTCTGAGGCCTGATGTAGAAGAAATGTTTCTTCCAATCTGGGAAGGATTGATCAGTTTTCTTAATCAGAGGTATGCTACTTAGACTATCGGTTCTTTTACAAAATTAATACTAGCCAAGACTATTCTTGACCTGTTTACATTGATAAAAAGTCCTAAAAAGCAACAACGTGAAAGGGGTGACAAAGCATCTACACCAAATCAAGAAACCGGTGATAGCTCTAATACTATTGGGGACTATCTGACCAATCCCTATATTGTAATACCGGAGTATCTCCAAGTAGGGAGGAGGAAGAGGAAATCTAAGGCCTCAATCAAATTGCTCCTTATAAACCGCACAGTATCCAGAAGGAGGAGTAGCTACACTTTTTTTCCAGTTTCTGGTCGAATGGGGGCATAAACATCCTCTTTTATCCCATACCTATCGCAAATTTTAGTAATATCAGAATCACTCAGTTTGGAATCAATTGCATGACAAGCCATCGTCTTTTTTGTCTCGTAGGCCCGTCTTAAAGCTCTTATGGGTGCAGACAACCCAGAAACACTATATTCAGCCGGGGATGACTCAAGAATTGCACGATAACAGAAGCGATTAAATGAGGAGGTAGAATAGAAAGAAGGGGATTCTCACCCGGATTAGAGGTACCAAATTGGTCTGGATTCATAAGAAGTAAAGAAATCGCACAAGAAGAAGAAGGACTTACTTGATAATTCAATGTGCAAATCGAGCAGATCTGATATCTTTGGATATAAATAATGACGACTGTTTGCAGGAGTTGATGGGTTTAATAGCTTTTCGTCAAAGGATGGGACGTTCCGACTATGTATCGTCTGAAAAGATTGTATATGTCATTATGGTGGCGTTTGAAATAACTGAGGCAACATTGATTACGCCACCTATTTGATACACGTGGAAGTGTGGTGAGCTTCAAGTCTTAATCCGTTTTCAAGATAGAGCCACAGTGATTAAGATCTGGGGGGGCTTTGATTGAGGGTGACCCGGATACATCCACGTGTCATGCATCCAGAACCACACTTGACCCAGAAGTGGAAGCAATGGTGTATAGATCAGATCCCGGAAGTGAGGTCATGACTAGGGCAGGCCCTTAGTCATGACAGCCATAGTTCACGACCAGGGCAGGTCCTTAGTCGTGACGGCCATAGTTCACGACCAGGGCAGGTCCCTAGTCATGAAGGCCATAGCAGATCCTTGGTCGAGAAGGAGCAGATCAGAGATATACACTTGTACAAATGAAACCATTACACTTAAACGTGAGGCGTGGGTAGAATACATAACTACCCACTAACTCCACTTTGATGCATAACAGCTTGAACTACGGTTGGGCTTGATTCCAAATTTATATTTGGATACGTAGGAAGCTTATTTTTTAAGTTCAGTCCATACCAAAAAATACAACTCTCTATTTCATCCTAGAGCAAGAAAGTTTCATAGAGCTTTTATACAAATCACTACTTCAAAACAATCCATGGGTCTGATGAACCAGGTGTGTTCGAGTGTGGAGAATGAAATCAATGAGAAAATGAAAAAGTGTATGAGAGTTTGGAAGGAAGTTGAACACCACAATAGACGAAAACCAACAGAAAATGAAAGACATGGAGAATATATATAGAAAGAAAGAAGTTATGATGAATTATGAAATTATTGACTACTTCATCCTCTATGGAAGTTGCACATTATTTCAAGTTCAAGCAAAATATATCAAAATCATACGGATGAAACAAAAAAATACAAATCCAGAAAAAAAATGTTTCAAACCTATAACGTGATGTAATGAAGCAGAATATGCCGCAAATTATGCAAAGCACATGTCATTGTGTAGGCATACATAACGACAAAAAAGAAAAAAAATCATCAAACAATCAGAAGTATGTTAGTTTAACAATAATTAAAGCCTTTGTCTAACAGTGTGATGTGATTGTGCAAAAATAGGATATTTGGAAGTGAAGGAATGTTAATAGATATTCTTGGAAATGAAGAAATAGATACATCACTTGGTTCAGAATTCAATATAATAAGTCAGCAAAAGAATCACAATGGTTTGACAAAGAATAAAACAAAAGTTAAACATCGTTGCTTCCGAACCTTAACAGCGTAGGGGGCGTACACATTCGTAGCATGGACAAAAACTCAACCAATAAAACCTCCACCTCTTCCACATCCAATTTGAGATTCTCTGTAGCATTCCATGTTTTGCGAAATTGGATATCATATGCAGTTAAACTAAAGATACAAAGCATATTGAATTATAGTAAGCTATGAAGCATAAACTGAAAATGATGAAGAACAAATGTGTAGAGACTAGAGAGAATTTGTGGCATTTTCATTCAAATGAAAGAAGTATGTGATAACGTGGAGAAAATGAAGCTGTAACATATGATCTCTTCTATGACAATAACATGAACCACATCCAACTGTACATTGACATGGAGAAGAAGTTGTGTAGATGGTGTTGTACTCAGTTATATGTGGAGAACATAATAAACATCATGGAAGCATTTCGTGAAATGTAACGTACCAATAAAGTGAAACGTGAGACGTGCTTTGAGAAGTGCTACAAACCAAGCAGTGAGGAAATTGTTACATGCTCAGAAACAAAAACCCCAAAAACAAAATTCATGTTCAAAGAACAAGACAAAAATGGTGAAGAAACATACATAAAAGAAGCTTGAAATGGACATCATCTTTGACATATATTGGTAGGAAAATGACCAGTTGTGGTTCTTTTGATCAAGTCTCCGGTTTTTGCTTATTTGTTCGCCTTCGAAAAAATAAACAATGAAAAAGTAGAAGAAAAAAATTGATAAGAAGCTTAGCACCATAGAAAACAGCACATGAACATACTGTCTAGTTCCAACGCATTGGTCAGCAGAGTTCCCGATTCCTATTTTGAATATCAGATTTTCTATATAGGTCTTCATTAACCCGCATTCCTGAAAAAGTGAGAGCAGAAAAAAAAATTATATAGAAAACTCAAATTGAACACAAAGAGTGAAGCATTTACAGTCCGGGAAAACTATATACTTGATTATCATACTACTACATGCAAAGGGGACAAAGATAATCCCCATTGCATGCTTTAACCTAAGTATAACACTCATTCTACATACCGAGAAACTATATATTGAAATGGTAACATAAAACAACATTCTCACCCATCCCAGCATCCCTACGTACTCTTTCCGAACTACAACCCAAATATTGAAGCAAACCATAAAAAATGAAGTTAATCAAAAATTCAAATTGAGACATAATACAAAAATATCCCACAGAAATCAGAGAAAAGTCCAAAACGCGTACATAATTCTCCCGACACCAACATTGAAAAAGAAAGATTTGCTTAAAACCGAGTCTACGGAAAGAAGAACCTGTAGGTGTGAAAGAAATATGAAAGCAAAAAAAACGTAAAAAGAAGACGGAATTATCCATAGGTTACCAAAAAACGGAATTGCCAGCCATAGTTTTACCCTTTGCAGAGCTGGATATCATCTCTCAATGCAGACATCACCATTGTTCATAAAACTTGTCTTCTCTGTCAACACCGCACATGAAATTACATCAAAAACCCCTGTAAGAAAAAAACTAAAATCAAACAAACTCACATGTGCAGTCACAATTTACCAAAAACATGATATGAATGTCCACGAACGTTCATTCTCTGCTATAACCGAAACCATCTTTACTGACCGAACACAATCACGTAACACAATAGGTTGAACGAAACAGGTTAAATGGTTAAAATGAGAAAATACTGAAAATAAGAACCTTTAATGCGATTCTATCGAGAGAAAGCCGATCGGAACACACACCCCCAAAAAAAGTGAATGGATCCTGATAGATCCAGGTGTGCATTCCAGCTTTCAAATCGTTGTTTATGTGGTTTTATTCTCCCTGCCAGTTATAGCTCTGGTCAATTCCTCTCCAGGACGGGGAAGCTATGGAGAACGTGGATGCGGGGGAAAAGAATGGTAGGTTTTTTTCGATCAATAGAAGCAGAAATAATCGTGGAGATATTTAGGGTAGTTATTCGGAGAGAACGTGGGTAGTCGGGTGAATTAAAGTAGAGAGATAAGAACGATGATATTTAGGGTAGTTATTCAAAAACATAATTTCTAAACATCAACTTTTACCTACAAAGTAGTCTTTTCTAGCATATTTAGAAACAAAAACCAAATTCATACGTATACACAAACAAAATGATATATAAAATAGGGGGAATGAGGGAGAAGGACATAAATATTTCATCAATTGAGATAGGACAGCTTTTTTGAAACTTTTGCGTATAAAGCGAAAAACTATTTATTCAAAAATTCACTTGTATTCGAAATTCATTTGTTTAAATTCACAAAAATTCAAAAATTCACTAATTTTCAAAATTCATTGTCGATTCATTTTCGGATAAAATTCACCGTCGAAATTCACCGATTTTTGGGATTCACTTGGGAAGATTCACCGATTTTCGGGATTCACTTTGTTTGTCCTCTTCTTGCTATAAAAATTATGCGCATTGTCCTTCTCCCTATAAAAAATATGTAGTTGTCCTGTTACTTAAAAATATTCCAGATTGTGTCCTTATCCCTAATTTTCCATATAAAATAATATATTCTTTTTTTTTTTTTTTTTTGAGGGGTAATAATATATTCTTTTTAATTTCTATAGTTTTTCAAACCAAAAATTAATAGAACTTGTTTGTATGTCTAATTTTTTTGGGCCAAGTAAATTTTTTTATTCGGACCTTTTGTTAGATATTTTTTTCATAAATATTTTTTGTAATCGCTTGCATACGAGTTGCCGAACGAAATAATGTTAACGCAACGAAACGGGGTTCGAACTGATATGTACGTACCCTTTCGTGTGAGCGTTGCATGCTTTCATCCGGTGAACAGTGACAACCCTACCCTTTCATGCAAGGAGTAACTCCATTCGTTTATAAAAGGCACAAGTATGCAGACGAAAATTCATAAGTTCTGACAGTATCATCAGAAAAACTTTGAGTGTCATTGGGTTTGATTCAAACAAGTCACTGTTTGAATCAAACACCTCCGTTGTATCCTGAGACGGATTTTCGTTTGATCCCTCAGTGACAATTCGTGTGTGACGAAACATCTCTTAAAAGATAACGCTTTGGGTGCCTTGGAGTCTTCTACAATTTCTGTCAAATTCTTATTCATCAAAATTTTCCAACACCTTTATTGATTGGAGTAAAAAAAAATTGGTCCTTTATAAAAAAAAAAATTAACATAATATATTAGGTTGGATCGGATTGAATCTATATGGAATTTTTTTTTTCTTTTAGTGAATCATGTACCGTTGGGCCCTCTCGACACCGTTGGTCTTAAGACGGGCGTCTCTCCGGCCCTGCAAAGGTGTTTGATGAACCTCAATGGCAAAACACCAACATCAGCCCTTTACTTCAACATAACTCCCATCTCAATATTTAGTAAACTTTAATTAACCTTAGACAATCATTTATAATTTATTATTATACAACACGTGACTCATTTTAAGACAGGATTTATCAACTAGTACTAGACCAAATGAGCTTTCACCATTAGAGAAATTTTTGCCTTGGCTTTTGTTGTAGGACCAATGTAATACATATGTGAGGAACTCTTCATTGCTAAGCTTGTCTAAATTCTATGTCCTTTAACCTAATTAACCTCACCTTTGATCACGCTAGGGAATAGTGGTCCATGCATCCCAATAGTCATGTTCCTACAATTGATTTGAATAATCAAAAACAATCCATGACTATGCTTGCTGTTCATTTATTTCTGCTGAATTAAAGATGGAAAAATGAAAAGTCAATATATGCAATATTCAAAGTATAGCACATAATATATGAAATTGAATATTTTCTAGAACAGCATTTATCATAAACATGAGGAGAAAATGATATTGTTATTTGTTGGAGAATTTGAATTAAAAAATTAATGGAGGGTTGCATCGGTTCGGTGAAAAGTTACAACACCGTAAGATGTTGTGTCTTTTCGGTTAAAGGTCGTAACCTTTAAATGACCGGACACGTTTCTCCTATAAATTCCCATCGATTCTAAGGAAAAAAATATATTAGTAGTGCAGATTTTATTTTTTTTTTTTTGCAAGTTTTTTCTTAGACAAAATTCTAGCCAGTTGTATTACAACATTTATACAAATACTTTGCATATTCTCCGATTCAAGAAGAGATTTACAGAACATGATCGGTTTGCCGTCTTCTTCTCATTGAAGTGTAACAATCTGAAGAAGGTATGACTGTTATATCTTATGAGACGATTGCCATTACCGTGTGAATATAATCGGGGGAAAAAACGTTTTAAGGACAGTGTTGCTTGTACTCGCCTCTCAATCTATAATTTTTCTGTCCTATTTATTGGTTTTTTTTTTAATGAATTACTTGTTAAACAACATGCTAGATGATATTTTCCCCAACAATCTTAAGACGTTTTTTTGATAATTGTTATTCGAAATGCATGCTATCTGAATTGTTTTTCAACCGGTAATGAGGGTAATTTGCAGTACGTAAGTTAACGTAACAAAACTTGAAAATATTGGTTGTAATTTTATGGGAATATGCCTTGCATAATTTATTAAGAGCATTTATTGATGTGTTTTCTGTACACTTCTCTTCATTTCTTTGTTCATCATGTTTTCCAACAGTAACTCTAATTATCTGTTGGATTATATATATATATATATATATATATATATATATATATATATATATTTATATATAATTTTTGTTAAATTATATATGTGTCCGCAATCAAGAGTTCCTTCTTTTTGCTACAGACCACAAAATATGATACTATTTAAACAATCATCAACGGCTTCTGAGAAGTTTTATAATTTGAGTATGTATATAGTTGTAAGTATATGTGTTGTTTCATGGAATAAAATGAATGATTGTGTCTTATTAAATTAGAATGGTTGTGTCTCATTTTAAATGAGTTAGTTAACTTCTTATGTTTACACAATTATTTTTTTAAAATTATATTAAAAGAAAATTGTTCACGGAAGGGACTCTTAATTGAAGAAGTGTTATATGAAGGGGTACCGTCATGAAACATGGCGTTTCAATGGTGGACTTCACGTCGATGTTATATGAAACGACTAAATCGAAATAAAATATTGAAACTTCATTTTTTTGTTTATGGTAATTATATGCATGCACTAAGTTTATGTTTGCATATTTATATTAGTGCATTACCCTCCCTGTAAACAATTACTGCATGCATAAATTCATAATCTATGCAA
Source organism: Gentiana straminea (assembly GCA_036785695.1). Classification (NCBI taxonomy): domain Eukaryota; kingdom Viridiplantae; phylum Streptophyta; class Magnoliopsida; order Gentianales; family Gentianaceae; genus Gentiana; species Gentiana straminea. Next base: position 7,292,711 of record JAVUPR010000299.1, on the reverse strand, counting down.
GACTAAAATATTAGCACGGTATTTGTCCCCAAGTCAATGAAATTTTTTGTTAGACATATGCTCTCTGCATAGATCCATTCTATTGTTGCTTTATGACAAAATTTCATTTGACTGCATGGATATTTATTCATATGTTGAAAGCAAAAACATGTTGAAAACAATCTCGCCGTTTCCAACGGAGAAAAGAACACAAAATCTTTGGATTTGATTCATTATTTTGTGATTTAAAGATTTAAAAGTATTTAATTACTTTCATTAAGAATAGCAATAATACTGTTATATTTATCTGCTGGAAAGTAAAGATGAGACCCATAGATAAAACTGACGTTGAGAATCAACTTGGGAAACGAATTGAGATAATTCGTAGTGACTGAAATGAAAAGTATGACGGAGCATTTAATGAATTTTGTTAAGGCGCCAACATCATTCATCAAACCAATCCTTCATACACTCCATAGTCGACTGGTGTTGCTAAAATGCAAGAACATTGTAAGATTTGATGAGTACTATGTTGATCAATTCAGATTTATCCAGAAATGTGGGGGAAACAATTCTCTCAACAATTGTTGTTCTCAACGGAATACCACCATGGAATACAGGAAAGGATACAAGCCTACTAATAAAATCCTGAAAGTGTGGGGGTGCTTGGCAAAGGTCGAAATACCTAAGCCAAAGCATGTCAAGATAAGGGCCTGAAACAAAAGATACATATTCCTTGGATATGTAAATGACAGTATTGTCTATCGATTACTGGTGCACAAGTAAGACATTCCTGATGTACATTAAAATGTGATCATTGACTTAAGGAATGTTGTATTTATTGAGGAGATATTTCCTTGTAAAGGCAATAAAAAATGTTCAAGTTCAATCCATAGGCCTTGACCGGATGTTGTGTGTGCGAGTGATTGGTTTTAAGCCAAGTGGGAGATTGTTGAAATAGTGTCCTAAAGTTAACCCAATCGGGTTGGACCGGATCCGACCGGGTCGGATCATTTCTACTATTTCTTTATATTTATACATATATAAAATGGCTTTTCTGTTGTCATATATATGTTCTTTTAAAGAACCAATTATGAATTGTTATATGATAACGTCCTTAGTATTAAACTGTGATAGAGAAACCATGATTGACGATTATGGTTGATGAGATCTCTAATCACTTTAATAAGTTTGATACTCAAATGTCTCTAGACTAATGTACTATTAAACAGGGCATTGATAGTATAAACAGGCTAGCAAGTATTAGATGTCTTCTGTCTTTAAGAGCAGGGGTAGATCTCGTCTATCGAAGTGTAGAGACACTTGGACTATACGTGGACGTGTATTAGAGAATGCGTACGTTAGACTGACCCACTTACATTAAGTGTCGCACTATGTGGCATTTGTGTAATTATCCTTTAGACCGGAGTCTACATGGCATCACGGTGTGGATTGTCATGATTTGACACTATTGAGGTTTCTCCTAGCCATGGGGCGATCATGCGGTAGTGATTGTGTGTGATACTGAAGCATGCGGAGTATACATGTTTGGTCATCTGGAAATCGCATACCCTATCAGTAGGGTGAATATCCGATTTGACACTATTGAGGTTTCCCCTAGCCACGGGGCGATCATGCAGTAGTGATTGGGTGTGATACTGAAGCATGCGAAGTATACATGTTTGGTCATCTGGAAATCGCGTACCCTATCAGTAGGGTGAATATCCGAAAGGGTCTTCTTATAAGGAATGTCTCACTCTCGTGAATCTTTCCAAAGTGGAAGTAAATGAGTTACTTCGAGAGAGTATAATATCCAGATTATAAGATTCGGTCGTTGATGTTTTGACACTCGACTGTATGGATATTATTACAGCGATAGGATTATAAGTTACACGGGAACTGTTTCACATGAAAGGTAGTAGTCATTGCATTTGACTCTTCCGATGATTGGGGGTAACGGTGTGTTGCTAGACGATATCCCGTGATCGTTAGGCATGAAGGGCATTTTCGTAATTTGCACTTTGTGTCTACGGCCAACATATTCGGAAGCCTATCGGGTCACACACATATGAACATCTAGTCGGATTAAAATGTGCTTATAGATGATAACCAAATAAGGAAAGTTTATCTCGATACTATAAAGGTTATAGTGGTAAATTAATATAGTGGTAATTATTTATTATGAATAAATATAATACAAGATACTAATTATGTTGATTAATTAAATATACATACATTAGATATGTGTATGTCAAAATTATTGTGTATATTGATACACATGTATTTTATAAATTAATTAATCATAGTATTATATTAATTAAAGAATGTTCCGGATGCCAAATCTTTGGCAAGAGGGGCGCCACTTTTATTGTGTATATGATACATTTGGATTATGCAATTTAATTAATAAGATTGCCATATATTAATATTAGATATTAATGACTATAGATTTGCACACATGTGTAAATTGATTTATGGTAATAAGATAAAAAAAATATTCAATATAAGATATTGTCAATATATATCTTGGAAATATATTTAATATGAGATATTGAATATTAATGAGATAAATCAATCAATTATATTTTCCTTATTTTATTGGGAAAATATTTTCTTCTCCTCCACACATATGGGCCGCCACCTTATACTATAAATAAGAGGTGGGTGTCAAGCTCTTTTGTACATCATAATTCCAACAGCTAATAGTTCTTGTGTAAAATAGAGAGCATCCTATAGAGAGTTGGAGAGAGGGAAAAAGGTCGGTCTAGCAGAGTTTTCCAATAGCAATCCTTGATAGAATTCCGGCGGGCTGTTCGTGTGGACTAGCGGTAGAGGCCGAACACTTGGGCGGCTCTATCCTGAACTACTCTCCTTAGACGGTCAAAGCGTCGATCTTTTAGATCAACCAAGGTAACCACCGTCTACTAGCTTATGTGTTTATTGCTTAAACGAAGTCGATCTTGGATAAAAGGAAATCAAAATTTTGAATTCCGTTGCGTTCCCGTGTAGATTTCCTAACAGTGGTAGCAGAGCGAGCTTCGAGCTTAAGCAATAAGCATGTTAATCTGCGTAGTTAATTTTATCGTTTAAATCACGTAATTAAAAGATGAAAGAATTTAGATTTGCAAAACGATACACGAAAAGGAAAAAAAAAAGAGGAGATCTGGTGGTGCTCGACCGACTGGCGGCGGCACCACCACCGGCGGCTGGTCGGCGGCGGCGGCAGGGCAACCTGCTGCCGGCGCGGTTTGACTGGTCAAAGGGTTGTGGATCTCCAAATTTTTGTTTTGTGTATTTTGGTTTTCTATATAGTTCATAGCCGTGATTAATATTTCATTTGTTTAGTTGGTCATGTGGCCAACTAATAGTTCTAATAGTTTGGCCATTGGGATGCCACATGACACTAAAATAATAATGGTCTTTCCAAACTTTGTTCGGAATAGGCCTAGGACATTTCTAAATATTTGATTTGGGAAAAGGCCTAGGCCTAGGCCACTTTCAAAATTTTGATTTTGGAAAGTGACTAGACATATTAACCAAAATATTGGCCTTTCCAAATTTTGTTTGAAATAGGCCCCTTTCAAAATATTTGATTTTGGAAAAAACCTAGGTCTAGGCCCTTTTCAAAATTTTGATTTTAGAAAGGGCCAAGGGAGATGCCTTTTCGGTTAGGAAACCAAAGGCATCCCTTTTGATTAGGAATCAAAATGAAAGAAACAAAAGATACTTAATTTTAATTTTGATTTATTTTTAGAATAGTTCTAATTAATTAAAATAAAAATTAAAATCGTTTAAAATTAATCGTTAATTTTATTTTGATTAAAATCATTTAATTAATTAAATTTTAGTTAGTTAATTGATTGGATGAAATTATTTAATAGATTAAATTTTAATTGATTAATTAAGACGCAAGTAGTTAAAATTTTAATTTTATCTTTTTCAAAAAAAATTATTGTATGGATTAGATATAGTAGATATAATATGATTATATGGACCCCGATTTATCATGGACTCGACCGATAGGATATATGTGAATGATTTAATTTTTTTGTTGGTTTAAAAATTGTCCTAGGCCGTTATGAAGAACGTGACCTAGTTTATTTATGCATTTATCTCATTCCCATTAGCTCCCCCCGTGTGCGGTGGGTGTATTTATTTTATTAGATAGAATTAAATGTAACAAAAATGGAGCAGAAGATGGAGGCCAAAGAAAGAAGAATAAAGATCCCATTAGAGATAGCGCATTAAAGATCCTATTGGCGGTTGCAGCTACCCTTATATTGTGACCCGCGGTTTCGTTAGTTTGTATTCGAAACCGCACATAGGAAAAGTCCATGATCATACCGGTTACTTTATGCATTTATTTATTTTGTGCTTGTATTTATTTTATATGATACGATAGATGCATAACTAGGCACGATCTAGATGAATGTGTAGGATGTATGTCTATAGAGATATATATACATGATGAGACCGTAATAAATTAATTAGGAGAATTAATTCGAAATTAATTAAGTGAATTAATTTAAAATTACTCCCACAACAAAAATCGAGTTATAAAATGTCTCCCAATATTATAGTGACGGTGAAGAGCCCTTGTTCGGATCCAACTGATCGGCCCACATCGGGAGTTGACCTACCTCGGGTATATCGTCATTATCGAGATATGATCGTCATGAGATCTCATGAATACTTGGGTAACGACTCGACTAAGAATCTTGCGGTGATTGGCCCACGTCATGACCGTCTGATTTTAGAGACATAAGGTTGACTATCACATAGACGATGTGAATTGTCAAAGAGTTGACTAGTCAAACCACTGGAAGTCGCGTTACACGCGATTGGTAAGAAGTACCTTCCCGTCAAAATTGATCCGGTCGATCGGCCCACGACGGGGATCGAGTCAACTAGATAGGATTCCAGCCACTAAAGGATTTTGAAAAAAATCTTGAAAGTCAATTGGGAGTAGTTGACTAGTGGGAGCAAAATCATAAACCAAAGACCATTTTTTATTTTGCGTGTATAAACAACAACACTCTTTTATCTTTATTTTCATGTTGTAGTTTTTTGCGAACACTTACATTTATGTTTTTCTCGATTAGTAAAACCAAATAACGACTGCTTGAGAAACGTTCTCAAGAATGGTTAAGTAAATTTTAATCCTTTTAAAATAAGCAATGACGCGAGCAACCCCATTATAGTAGTTAGAGACAAGGAGACTACATATTTGATGCGGTACTCCAAGACTTTAATTATTAATGAAAAACGGAAGCTCGTGACATTGGATACGATCCATTATGATCATTCAGTCATATGATGACAATTAATTCAAATGTTGGATAAGAATGACCACATCTAATTTTGGAAAGGTTGTTTTCAAAATTATAAGATTTAAGTATCGACTTAATCCTACCATTGGTTAAAGGTTAATTAAGTAGTTAATGTTTTGAATACGATTTTAAAAGGTTAAATAAACTATTTAATAAACTTTAGATTTTCTTTATGAAAGGAAATCAAAGACATAGCTCTTGTGATCTTTCTTAAGTCTTATGAAGATTAAACTAAGAAATATTAACAAATGCTTGAAGGTTTAAAAAGGAAAGTTAGGGGATGTGCTTAATGTTAGGAAATCTACGCGGGAACGCAGCGGAATTCAAAAATTTATTTCCTATCGACCCAAGATCGACTTCGTTTAAGCAATAAACAAACAAGTAGTAGACGGTGGTTACCTTGGTTGATCTAAAACATCGACGCTTTGACCGTCTAAGGAGAGTAGTTTTGCATAGAGCCGCCCAAGTGTTCGGCCTCTACCGCTAGTCCCCACGAACAACCCGCCGGAATCCACCATTGGATTGCTACTAGAAAAATCCGGTTGCTAGACCGACTTTTTCTCTCTCTCAAAATCTCACAAGAAGCTCTCTTTTATTTTCACAACAATTCTAAACTCTAGGAATTATGGTGTATGAAAAAGCTATCTAACCCCTCCTACTTACAGGGTAGTGGGGCGCCCCAACTAATAATAAAATCCTTGGGGATTAAGTCTTATGTTAAATAAGGAGAAAAAAAACCATTTTCCAAATAAAATAAAGAAAATATAATTGATTGATTTATCCCATTAATATTCAATATCTTATATTAAATATTTCCAATATTTTGTCAATATCTTATACTGACTATATTTATTTTATTACCATAAATCAATTTACACATGTGTATATATCATATATATATATATATATATATATATATATATATATATATATATATATATATATATCACACATATAAATCTATTATAAATCTATATATATAAATATATATATATATATATAAATATAAATTATATATATATATATATATATATATATATATATATATATATATATATATATATATGTTTTGAAACAACTAAGCACATGCACATCCAATGTGCCCCACACGCTTATATATATATATATATATATATATATATATATATATATATATATATATATATATATATATATATATATATATATATATATCTTATATTAATACTAGATAATATAATACTATGATGAATTAATTTGCAAAATACATGTATATCACCTATATACATAATTTCGACATACACATCATATATGTATATTTAATTAATCAACATATATAATATCTTGTTTTATATTTATTCATAATAAATAACTACCACCATATTAATTTATCACTATAACATTTATAGCTAGTCTCGAGATAAACTTTCTTTATTTGGCTATCATCTATAACCACATTTTAATCCGGCTAGATGTTCTTATGTGTGTGACCCGATAGGCTTCTGAATATGTTGGCCGTAGACACAAAGTGCAAATTACGAAAATGCCCTTCATACCTAACGATCACTGGATAGCGTCTAGCAACACACCGTGACCCCCAATCATCGGAAGATTCAAATGCAATGACTACTACCTTTCATGTGAAACGATTTACCGTGTAACTTACAATCCTATCGCCGTAATAATATCCATACGGTCGTACGTCGAGTGTCAAACATTAACGACCGTATATTATATCTGGATATCATGCTCTCTCGAAGTAACTCATTTACTCCCACTTTGCAAAGATTCACGAGAGCTAGACATTCCTTATAAGAAGGCTCTTTCGGATATTCACCCCTATTGATAGGGTACGCGATTCCCAGACGACCAAACATGTATACTCCGCATGCTTCGCATCACACCCAATCACTACCGCATGATCGCCCCGTGGCTGTAGAGGAAACCTCAATAGTGTCAAAGCATGACAATCCACACCGTGATGCCATGTAGACTCCGGTCCTAAGGATAATTACACAACTGCCACATAGTGTGACACTTAACTGTGTAAGTGGGTCAGTCTAACGTACGGATTCTCTAATACACGTCCACGTACGGTCCAAGTGTCTCTACACTTCGATAGACGAGATCTATCCCCGCCCTAAAGAGAAGACATCTAATACGTGCTAGCCTCGTTCATACTATCAATGCCCTGTTTAATAGTACATCAGCCTAGAGAAATTTAAGTATCAAACTTATTAAAGTGATTAGAGATCTCATCAACCATGATCGCCTATCATGGTTTCTCTATCACAGTTTAATACTAAGGATGTTATCATATAACAATTCATAATTGGTTCTTTAAAAGAACAAATATATGACAACAGAAAAGTCATTTAATATATGTATAAACATAACGAAATAGTAGAAATGATCCGACCCGGTCGGATCCGGTCCAACCCGATTGGGTTTAGGACACTATTCCAACAATCTCCCACTTGGCCTAAAACCAATCACTCGCACACACAAGACCAAGTTGAACCACAAGAATCTCATGCAATACTTGCAACCAGCCCTAGCCATGAACGGATCGCTATCCATGGGGACTCATACTATCTTCATACTATGCTCCAAATGACCAAGTCAAAGGAACCGCCTCAACACACACGGATCTCTGATGAGACCCTGGTCCTTGCTTTAAGAAATGAATCCACTTACTATATCAGCTATATATAAAAGATGGAAGAACCGTACAAGGTTCAGGAATGAACCTTCTAGATCCATGTACTGCTCCCGCTGCGTCTTTAAGGCACTACTGTGTTTTGGCCTAGTTGTAGAGTTTACAGTGACCCATAGCCAAGAACATTTCCAGCTCACGGTATCACTTAATCCAAGTGATTGAAAACCCAGACACTAGCTCCCACTCACCTTCATAAGACTCAGGATATACGTCTGTATAACTATATTTATTCGCTTCCAAGTTTCGACAAACTAGGAAACCATCCTTCACTTGTTCGACATTCACCAGATCTACTTTCATACTTGCTCATGACTCGTCATGAAGTATGAACATCTGGCATAACTCTTATGATGGTTCCTATCGCAGTAGCAAAGAAAACCTTCCATAATCATCATCTTTCAGCTCATCTTTAGGACCAACGTCCTAACATAGATAGATCTTGAGAACACCGGCTAGCAGTAACTCCTTTCACGATCTATGCTAAACTCTTTTAGCATCACATCTATATAGGTAAACTATAATCTAACAGCATTTAAATCTATCGCTATAGATTCTTATTTCTAAAAATAAGCACTGCCAATCCAAGTGCTTTTGTAAAGACCTTGAATTACCAAACAATAATTGACTGTGACATGGGGTATTAATTTTCGAGAGAGATATCCAATACCTTACTCAAAAAATCGTAAAACACTCCGACTATCCATCTTGCACATTGGGCATATTCCTTCTTTTGACTAAATCAAACTCCTTTGATTATCAAACAAAGAAATCGTCTAGAGAAACTTGTTTGAGTCCATAAATGAATCTCATGGGCTTACATATCATGTCATCGTCTATGAACATCGAGCTTTTTGCCCAACGTCTTCAACACTATCATATAGCCATGATACGAAGTTACAATAAGCATAGTCCGAATAGAACTAGGCTCAGCCTTACAGGGACATTCCCTCTAGGTAAGACAGACTAGGTTCATAACCTGGTTGTCACTGATGGAATCTAATTCAGATATTATGGCTCCTGGCCATATCTCTCAATCTTGCCTTTCAAACATTCTTTCATAAGTTGTGAGATATTCATTCATCAAGATAAACATACCAGTAGCCTTTTCAGGCTTGAGGTTATCCACAGACTTATAGTACTTTTGTGTGCACTGAGCAGTGTTCTACACCTCATCTCTATTCGGCGTCTACTCATGTTCCTTTGGTTGAATATATCTTTGTGGTTCTCAAACTCTTTTGAGATCTAATTTACTCCCACTATTTCTTTTGGAAGAAACACTTCCTCTAGAAGACAGCATGTTTGGAGACAAATACCTTTTGCTCCGCGGACGAGTAAATAATGTCCAGCGTGCTAGCTAAGACATTCCACAAAGTCGTATATGTCGTACTAGGCTCCAAGCCTTTCTGACTATGCCTATGACAACTTCAAATCATTGGTTAAGATAGATTCCACATTATCCTCTTCCATATCTAATATGGAATTCATTCAACCTTTATTCTTTGGAACACGGTTAAGTATAAGGGCACTATCCCGAAACGGGTAAGGGATACTTCGCATGGCTTGCGTCACACCTTTATCATATAAAGTGTTGTTTCCATTTTGGGAACACAATCTAATTGCGTATCCCAAAGATGGTATCCTTCAAAGGAGAATCTTATTCCTTTCCGACGACTTCTGAAACACCCTTCAGGTATTAATTACTTCTATCCAATTGAAGATTAATTCCTAAGTAGCTCATCAATCTCATATTCATACTAGCTCGAACTTTTCGAGCTTTCCGAATAAGCACTTCACTGAGTACACTTGACTATTTCTAAAAATAGTCGTAGAGATTAACAAACAATTATTTGTGGCATTAATTGTCATAAGCCAACAAACATCGGTATGTTTAGGCTTTAGACAATTTTTCTAGATTTTATAACCTTTTCATAAAAGGGTAATTTAGTCAACTTTAGATAAGATACGTATCTCCCACATGATTCATAATCACATGGTTCAGACATCATCTAAATGACATTTGATTATACGTTTCTCTTCCAGAGAGTCGACATCTAGAACAACTACAAATATCAAGAATAACAGCCATACAAATATTTAGTCGAGATCTCATCACATATATCAACTATATAGTGACATCAATCTAGTATGTTAGATTCAGTGACCTTCCAACTTTATCGGAATAACATTTATTCATTACAATTGAATACGTCTACTAAATCCTAACAAATAACTAAAAGTATGTTCTTTATAAGAACCGTAACCTAATAACATTTATTTAGTTCCCTTATCAGTTTACTAGATCCAGAATATGGTAAGTGTCACAACATTTGCTTCACCTTCCATATCTGCATTTAATCTTTTTAATTTAATCACACTTGTTAGATATCATATATCTAAGAGTTGACTTGAACTTAGATAGATTTATCTCAACTCACTTGCCTAGAATAGAAACTTCAATAAGTTCTCTATTAAAGAACATGCCCTAACTTTCCTTTTTAATCCTTTAAGCACTTGAAAAATGTTTCTTATTGTAGTCTTCATAAGACTTAAGAAAGATCACAAGAGCCATGTCTTTAATTTTCTTTCATAAAGAAAATCTAAAGTTTATTAAATAGTTTATTTAACCTTTTGAATCGTATTCAAAACATTAACTACCTAATTAACCTTTAAGCAATGATAGAATTAAGTCGATACTTAAATCTTACAATTTTGAAAACAACCTTTCCAAATTAGATGTGGTCTTTCTTATCCAACGTTTGAATTAATTGTCATCGTATGACTGAATGATCATCTTGGATCGTATCCGATATATGATTATTTCGTTGAAACTTATTTCAAGTGATTTAATCATATCTTGAACTTCCGCTTTTCATTAATAATTAAAGACTTGGAGAACTCCATCAAATATGTAGTCTCCTTGTCTTTAACTACCATAACGGGATTTCTCGTGTCATTGCTTATTTTAAAAGGATTAAAATTACTTAACCATTCTTGAGAACGTTTCTCAAGCAGTCATAATTTGGTTTTACTAATCGAGAAAAACATAAATATAAAAGTTCGCTAAAAACTATAAAATAAAGATAAAAGAGTGTTGTTGTTTACACATGCAAAATCAGATATGGTCTTAGGTATATGATTTTTCTCCCACTAGTCAACTACTCCCAATTGACTTTCAAGAATTTTTCAAAATCCTTCAGTGGCTGGAATCCTATCTAGTTGAATCGATCCCCGACGTGGGCCGATCGACCGGATCAATTTTGACGGGTAGGTACTTCTTACCAATCGCGTCTAACGCGACTTCCAGTGGTTTGACTAGTCAACTCTTTGACAATTCACATTGTCTATATGATAGTCAACCTTATGTCTCTAAAATCAGACGGTCCTGACGTGGGCCAATCACCGCAAGATTCTTAGTCGAGTCGTAACCCAAGTATTCATGAGATCTCATAACGATCATATCTCGATAATGACGATATACCCGAGGTAGGTCAACTCCCGACGTGGGCCGATCAGCTGGATCCGAACAAGGGCTCTTCACCGTCACTATAATATTGAGAGACATATTATAACTCGATTTTTGTTGTGGGAGTAATTTTAAATTAATTCACTTAATTAATTTCGAATTAATTCTCTTAATTAATTTATTACGGTCTCATCATGTATATCTATCTCTATAGACATACATCCTACACATTCATCTAGATCGCGCCTAGTTATGCATCTATCGTATCATATAAAATAAATACAAGCACAAAATAAATAAATGCGTAAAATAACCGGTATGATCATGGACTTTTCCTAGGTGCGGTTTCGAATACAAATTGACGAAATCGCATGTCACAATCTAAGGGTAGCTGCAACCGCCAATAGGACCTTTAATGTGCCATCTCCAATGGGATCTTTATTCTTCTTTCTTTGGTCTCCATCTTCTGCTCTATTCTTGTTACATTTAATTCTATCTAATAAAATAAATACACCCGCCGCAAATGGGAGGGAGCTAACGGGAATGGGATAAATGCAGAAAATAAACTAGGTCACGTTCTTCACAATTGCCTAGCTAGGACAATTTTTAAACCAACAGAAAAATTAAATCATTCACATCTATCATATCGATCGAGTCCATGATCAATCGGGGTCCATACAATCATATTATATCTACTATATCTAATCCATACAATAACATCTTATGAAAAAGATAAAATTAAAATTTAACTACTTGCGTCTTAATTAATCAATTAACATTTAATCTATTAAATAATTTTATCCAATCAATTAACTAATTAACATTTAATTAATTAAATGATTTTAATCGAAAGAAAATTAACGATTAATTTTAAACTGATTTTAATTTTAATTTTAATAAATTAGAACTATTCCAAAAATAAATCAAAATTAAAATTAAGGCTCTTTTGTTTCTTTCCTTTTGATTCCTAATCAAAATGGATGCATTTGGTTTCCTAAACCAAAAGGCATCTTCCTAAACCAAATATGGTTTAGGCCTGGCCACTTTCCAAAATCAAAATTTTGGAAGTGGCCTAGGCCTTATACAAAACAATTATTTGAAAAAGGGCCTAGGCCTATTCCAAATCAAATATTTGGAAAGGCCAAATAATTTTGGTTTAGGCCCGACCACTTTCCAAAATCAAAATTTTGGAAGTGGCCTAGGCCTGGGCCTTTTCCCAAACAAAGTTTGGAAAGACCAATATTATTTTAATGTTATGTGGTATCCCAATTGCCCAAACTATTTGAACCATTGGTTAGCCACAGGACACAACTAAACAAAAAGATATCAATCACAACTATGAACAATATTGAATCACAAATACACAAAACAAACCCGGGGACCACCGCATCACACCAGCAGCCGCCGCCGCCGCCGGCGATCACACGGTGGTGGTGCGGCCGCCGATCGGCCGAGCACCACCATTGCCGCCCACCCCCCTTTTTTTTCTTTTCGTGTATCAATTTTACAAATAAAAAATCTTTCATCTTTTAATTACGTGATTTAAACGATAAAATTAACTACGCAAAATAACATGCTTATTGCTTAAGCTCGAAGCTCTCTCTGATACCACTGTTAGGAAATCTACGCGGGAACGCAGCGGAATTCAAAAATTTATTTCCTATCGAACCAAGATCGACTTCGTTTAAGCAATAAACAAACAAGTAGTAGACGGTGGTTACCTTAGATCACTCTTTTTGACCGTCTAAGGAGAGTAGTTCTGCATAGAGCCGCCCAAGTGTTTGGCCTCTACCGCTAGTCCACACGAACAACCCGCCGGAATCCACCATTGGATTGCTACTAGAAAAATCCGGTTGCTAGACCGGCTTTTTCTCTCTCTCAAAATCTCACAAGAAACTCTCTTTTATTTTCACAAGAATTCTAAACTCTTGGAATTATTGTGTATGAAAGAGCTAGCTAACCCCTCGTATTTATAGGGTAGTGGGGCGCCCCAACTAATAATAAAATCCTTGGGGATTAAGTCTTGTGTTAATTAAGGAGAAAGAAAAAACTTTTTTCTAATAAAATAAGGAAAATATAATTGATTGATTTTTCCCATTAATATTCAAGATCTTATATTAAATATTTCCAATATTTTGTCAATATCTTATATTGACTATATTTATTTTATTATCTTATATTATATATATATATATATTTATTTATATGTTTTGGAAACAACTAAGCACATACATCCAATGTGCACCATAAATCATATTATATATATATATATATATATATATATATATATATATATATATATATATATATATATATATATATATATATATATATATATATATATATATATATATATATATATAATATCTTATATTAATACTAGATAATATAATACTATGATGAATTAATTTGCAAAATACATGTATATCACCTATATACATAATTTCGACATACACATCATATATGTATATTTAATTAATCAACATAATTAATATCTTGTTTTATATTTATTCATAATAAATAACTACCACCATATTAATTTACCACTATAACATTTATAGTCTCGAGATAAACTTTCTTTATTTGGCTATCATCTATAACCACATTTTAATCCGGCTAGATGTTCTTATGTGTGTGACCCGATAGGCTTCTGAATATGTTGGCCGTAGACACAAAGTGCAAATTACGAAAATGCCCTTCATACCTAACGATCACTGGATAGCGTCTAGCAACACACCGTGACCCCCAATCATCGGAAGATTCAAATGCAATGACTACTACCTTTCATGTGAAACAGTTACCGTGTAACTTACAATCCTATCGCTGTAATAATATCCATACGGTCGTACGTCGAGTGTCAAACATTAACGACCGTATATTATATCTGCTCTCTCGAAGTAACTCATTTACTCCCACTTTGCAAAGATTCACAAGAGCTAGACATTCCTTATAAGAAGGCACTTTCGGATATTCACCCCTACTGATAGGGTACGCGATTCCCAAACGACCAAACATGTATACTCCGCATGCTTCAGTATCACACCCAATCACTACCGCATGATCGTCCCGTGGCTAGAGGAAACCTCAATAGTGTCAAAGCATGACAATCCACACCGTGATGCCATGTAGACTCCGGTCCTAAGGATAATTACACAACTGCCACATAGTGTGACACTTAACTGTGTAAGTGGGTCAGTCTAACGTACGGATTCTCTAATACACGTCCACGTACAGTCCAAGTGTCTCTACACTTCGATAGACGATATCTATCCATGCCCTAAAGACAGAAGACATCTAATACGTGCTAGCATGTTCATACTATCAATGCCCTATTTAATAGTACATCAGCCTAGAGACATTTAAGTATCAAACTTATTAAAGTGATTAGAGATCTCATCAACCATGATCGCCTATCATGGTTTCTCTATCACAGTTTAATACTAAGGACGTTATCATATAACAATTCATAATTGGTTCTTTAAAAGAACAAATATATGACAACAGAAAAGTCATTTAATATATGTATAAACATAAAGAAATAGTAGAAATGATCCGACCCGGTCACCCGGTCGGATCCGGTCCAACCCGATTAAGTTTAGGACACTATTCCAACACTTAAATAGGGAATTTATTGAAGTTTCTATTCTAAGCAAGTGAGTTGAGATAAATCTATCTAAGTTCAAAGTCAACTCTAAGATATGTGATATCTCACGAGTGTGATTCATTTAGAAAGATTAAATACAGATATGGAAGGTGAAGTAAACGTTGTAGAACTTACCATATTCTATATCTAGTAAACTGATAAAGGAACTAAATAAGCGTTATTGTGTTCCGGTTCTTATGAAGAACACGAATTCAGTTATTTGTTAAGATTTAGCATACATATTCAAATGTAAGGAATAAATGTTATTCCGATAAAGTTGAAAGGTCACTGAATCTAACATATTAGATTGATGTCACTGTATAGTTGATATAGTTGAAAAATCTCAACTAAATATTTGTATGGCTGTTATCCTTGATTTGTGGTTATTCTAGGCACAGTCTCTATGGATGGGAATCGTGTAAACAAACGTCATTCTGATGATGCTGAACCATATGATTATGAATCATGTGGGTTATACGTATCTTATCCAAAGAGGACTAAAATACTCTTTTAAGAAAAGGTTATGAAATCTAGAAAAATTGTCTAACGCCTAAACATACCGATGTTTATTGGCTTATGACAATTAATGCCACAAATAATTGTTTGTTAATCTCTATGACTATTTTTAGAAATAGTTGAATGTACTCAGTGAAGTGCACAATTCGGAAAGCCTGAAAAGTTCGAGCTAGTACGAATATGAGATTGATGAGCTACTTAGGAATTAATCTTCAATTAGATTGAAGTAATTAATACATGAAGGGTGTTTCAGAAGACGTCTGAAAAGGAATAAGATTCTCCATTGAAGGATACCATTTTTGGGATACACAATTGGATTGTGTTCCTGAAATGGAAACAACACTTTATATGATAAATGTGTGACGCAAGCCATGCGAAGTATCCCTTACATGTTTCAGGATAGTGCCCTTATACTTAACCGAAAGTTTGAATAAATTCCATATTAGATATGGAAGGGGATGATGTCAAATCTATCTTAACCGATGATTTGAAGTTGTCATAGGCAAAGTCAGAAATGCTTGGAGCCTAGTACAACATATGCGACTTTGTGGAGTATCTTAGCAAGTACGCTAGATATTATTTACCTGTCCGCGGAGCAAAATGTTTGTCTCCAAACATGCTATTTTCTAAAGGAAGTGTTACTTCCAAAAGAGACAGTGGGAGTAAATAAGATCTCAAAAGAGTTTGATAACCACAAAGATATATTCAACCATTGGAACATGAGCATACGCCGCATAGCGTTGAGGTGTAGAACACTGCTCAGTGCACACAAAAGTTCTGTAAGTCTGTAGATAACCTCAAGCCTGAAAGGGCTGCAGGTATGTTCATATTGAAGAATGAATATCTTACGACTTATGAAGGAATGTTTGAAAGGCAAGATTGAGAGATATGGCCAGGAGCCATAATATCTGAATTAGATTCCATCAGTGAGAACCAGGTTATGAACCTAGTCTGTCTTACCTAGAAAGAATGTCTCTGTAAGGCTGAGTCCAGTTCTATTCAGACTATGCTTGTTATAACTTCGTATCATGACTATATGATAGTGTTGAAGATGTAGGGAAAATAGCTCAATGTTCATAGATGATAACATGATATGTGAGCCCACGAGATCCATTTATGGACTCAAACAAGTTTCTCTAGACGATTTCTTTGTTTGATAATCAAAGGAGTTTGATTTAGTCAAAAGAAGGATAGGCCAATGTACAAGATGGATAGTGGGAGTGTGTTATGATTTTTGAGCAAGGTATTGGATATCTCTCTCGAGAATTATCGCCCCTGTCACAGTCAAATTAATGTTTAGTAGTTCAAGGTCTTTACGAAAGCACTTGGATTGGCAGTTCTTATTTTTGGAAATAAGAATCTATAATGATAGATTTAACTGCAGTTAGATTATAGTTTACCTATATAGATGTGATGCTAAAAGAGTTTAGCATAGGTCGTGACAAGGGATACTGCTAGCCGGTGTTCTCAAGATCTATCTATGTTAGGACGTTTGTCCTAAAGATAAGGTGAAAGATGATACTTATGAAAGGTTTCCTTCACGACTCCGATAGGAACCATCATAAAGGTAATGCCGGATGTTCATCGTTCATGAAGAGTCATGAGCAAGTATGAAAGTAAATCGGTGAATGTCGAGAATATCCTTAAACAAGCTAAGGAAAAGTTCTTAGTTTATTGAAACTTGGAAATAAATAAACGTAGATATATAGACGTATATCCTGAGTCTTATGAAGGCGAGTGGGAGCTACAGTCTGGGTTTGCAGTCATTTTGATTAAGTGATACAGTGAACTGGAAATGTTCTTAGCTATGGGTCACTGTAAATTCTATAACCAGGCCAAAACACAGTAGTGCCTTAGAGGCGCAGCGGGAGCAGTACATGAGTCTATGAGGTTCATTCTTGAACCTTGTACGGTTCTTCCACCATTTCTATATAGCTGATATAGTAAGTGGATTCATTGCTTAAAGCAAGGACCAGGGTCTTGACGGAGATTCTTATGCGTGTTGAGGCAGTTCATTTGACTTGATCATATGGAGCGTGATTTGAAGATAGTCTGAGTCCCCACGGATAGCGATCCGTGAGATTCTTGTGTTTCAACTTGGTCTTGTGTGTGCGAGTGATTGGTTTTAGGCCAAATGGGAGATTGTTGAAATAGTGTCCTAAACCCAATCGGTACAATAGGCTAGAAACCTCGAATCCTGAAAAAGGCCTAGCATAAAAAAATCCAATATAAGTCTGAGAGATATTTTTCGACCTAGAATACACCATTCTTACGAAATATAATAACGATGGGTTGGTCATAGATGTGTTGATCAACAATTAATTTGTAAAACGTGTGTTTATTGACATCAAAAGTTTCCATTAGATGAAAATTGCTTATAATGAGAGGAATTCTCATCATTATAAGTCATTTCTCTCCGTTAAAGACTTTTAATGTGCGGAAATTTCCCCTCATTGCATTTTATTATTGCATATCCTGTTAAAGGTATATATTTTGGAGAAAATGGCTCACCCGTTAATTATAGACACATTTAATGATCGTGTATTCCTGTCTTTAAATTATATTAATGACGACTAATCCCTTATTATAAGGCTATTTACCTTTTACTAAGTAATGATTTAATGACAACACATCCCTCATTATAGGGCCATTCCTCCCTAGTTAAACCACGAACTAATGACAGTACATCCCCTCATTATAAAGATATTTGCCCCTCATTTAATCACTAATTAATGAAGGCACATCCTCTCATTATAATGTCATTTTTCCCTCGTTAAATTATGTATAATGATGACACATTCCCCTCATTATACTGTTATTAGCCCTCACTAAATCATAATATAATGAGATATATACCCTCCATATGAGATCATTTTCCACTGAAGATTTTGAGGCTCTAGGCCTATTTGTCGAAGATGATCTCTTTTAAGTTATGCCCGAATCAATGACAAATATAAATTACAGAAATCATACAAGATTTTTTTGGTTTGATTGTTACTTCGTCAAAATATTATGATAGCTACACAAACTTTAAATGAATACATGTATTCACAAAACGTCAAGCACACAGCTGGCAGAGCAGATCCACCCCATCAAGTAAGAAAGCAAAAAAAAGGCAAGCAAGGGCATCCCCCAAGAAAAACACAAGAAAAACAAGCAAGCGGCCAGTTGGGCAGGGCCATCTCATCAAGCAAGCAGGCAAAAAAAGGCCTGGCAAGGCTACCCATTAAGAAATACACAAGCACGACAAGCAAGGCCAGCAGGGCATGGGCACCTCAAAAGCTAAACGAAAAGAAAAGAAGCCCGGATGGGTTGGGCCACCCCATGAACTGAAAAGCAAAGCATATATTTCTGTCTATCGCTTCTTCTTTTTCTTGGCTAAAATTGAAACTTTCTTTCCTTCCAATGCTGAAATCTTTTTTCGACAAGCACAAAAAAACATATATAGAAGGAAATGAAAAAAAATCCTCAAAGCGAGCAAAAGGACCCCCATAGATATAAACTTATTTATCCTTTAAAATCTTGTCTAAGCTAGATATCAATGTGTGATAAGCTCAAAAACACGATCAACACTGAATTTAAAAAATAAAATTTCCAATGTCACGAGAATTGTCAAATATTTCTTCCTCTTAGTTTGAAGATAATAAAAATAAAGCTTATAAAGTAGTCAAATGAGTTTTGTTTCTCAAACTCTTAAGAAGATTGTGGTACATTTTTCAACAAGTGACTACTAAGATTTAGTGTGAGAAAATAGGTAATGAGACCGTCCAGTAAAATAGACTAGACCTAGATTCGGTTTCTCAAAGAGTTCACTACTTAAGTTAGTAAACTCAAAGAATTTAATTCATGTCAACTCACCAAGCCCCAATGAAATAGCCGTCGACGAATTAGGCATATGGTAATTGTATCATGTGACCACTGGCAATCACTACAATAGGAGTTTGGACTATTAAATTATCACAAAGCGTCACTAATAAAAGATTGGTAGGTTGTCAATGAGGCTAACCTCAATGGTTAAGCAGAGGCCCGGCACGGGTTCGAGTCTCACCGTATGCATGTGTGGGTTATAGTTCTCTAAATAAGCAAATTTCGTTTCGGTTAACCAAAAAAAGTATAAAAAAAAAAAGGCTTGTAGGTTGCATTTATTCACATGATACCATAAAACATACTTTCTTGAGCATTAAATTGTCTTGACTAGCGTTATATTTAAATTCATCTTTTCTTAGTAGATTCACATGAGTTATTAGTTAACAAATTAATAAGGGTGTCTTTAAAGGCACCACACTTATTCTACTTGGGCACCCAAATTAGAGGGCACCACATTTTCATATGTTGTTTTACCTAATGCACCACACTGATATTTATATATACCCAATACACCAAAGAGTAATTACAATATTGTCATTTCTACCTATTGCACCACATTTATCAAATTTTCCACTCCAACAAAATAATATATACAAATAACCCTTATTTCCTTCTAGCCACCACCCCTACCAGCCTTGCCACCTCCACCAGCCCCGCCACCTCCCAGACCCACCAGCCCCACCAGCCCCGACACCTCCCAAACCCACCAGCCCTGCCACATTGCACACTCCACCTAGCCTAGCCGCCCTAGACCCATCTTCCTCCACCATCACCTAGCCCTATCGCCGCCATTACACCCATCCCCACCGCCCCATATACCATGAAAAAAATACCAATAAACACAATCGCTGGATATCAGCTGGAAAAGGAATCAAATTGAATTGAATCAAAAGAACAGTAGCATGGAAAAAAGTGGAGAAAAACAAGTTGAATATTAATTTTTTTTGGGTGATTATCGCACTTAATATTTATAACTGCTAGTAAGTCTCAATTTTGACTCACCTCAAATCTCATGTTTTCCTGTAAAGTTTTAGTTGAATTTTTTTTTAATTTTTAATTTTTGTTTTTTTGGATTCAAAACATGAATGGAGATTATCATTGTTTGCTTGGAGATTTGGAGTGGGATGGTAGATTTAATCGATGGATTGAAAGAGAATAGTGGGTTTTTGTTGTGGTAAGAAGTGGTGGAAATGGTGATATGGGTGGTTGAAAGGTGGAGAAGATGGTGGTTAGAGGTTGAAGAAAAAATGTACATTGTTTAAGGTAAAAGGATTTGATTATAATAAAAAAAAATATTGGAAATAGTAAAAGTAATTTGGATATAAGATACTTGAATTTTTATAGGTATGGTGTCATGAGTAGATTCATCATTTAAAAAGCCCATGTGTGGTGCCTCAGGTAATCACCTATTTTTTATATTGTTGTGGTGCCTCTAGTAGAAAAAATATGATGCCTTTAAATGCACCCATTAATAAACCTCATTTGAGGCTCACTTATACTATAGTGGCGTAATCACTTGGTACTTGACCTACAATTCCCTATGGAATATGACCTTTCTCACCCTAACTAGATTATAGTTACCCCGGTATACTGTTTGTTAGATTGGTCCTCTAGAGAAGGCAACCAGACACATTTACATGACACTAGTTGGACGGACCGTTGTACCCTGCTATTCTAGACCCGTAGGCGAGGCACAACTATTTTCAATAATTATTTCTTGCCTAACTAAGAACAAGACTGACTGGTTATGCAGGCATACACACGTGTTTTTGATTTTACTACATTTACTACTTCACTCGTGCCAAAATGTAAGTCCGTTTAGGATTTTCCACACTGATTAAGAAAGTGGTTAAGTGTCGTTAATTTTAGTGGTAAAAGTCTAGAATGCCTTTGACTCTCATTAATGTAATAGTTGTACAATATGTGAATATATAATAAACTAGTAGGAAAACCCGTGCAATGCACGGGTAGATGCTAATTCGAAAATCAGAAGGATGGGGAGATGATTAGTTTGTATGAAAAAAAAATTATGTGGTGAGGGATATGGTTTAAGAAATTCGCATAGGTGAGGGATATATATCAATTTCATTGGCTTTCTCAAGCCTGTAGTATCCGGTGACCGGATCCGGCACCCATGACGTCGCCGTCGTCGCCATCTCCTTGGACTCTTCCCCTGTTTTCTTGAACATCACGTTGCTCCTTCCTCCTTCACGTTGCTCGACTCCACACCCATTGATGCCGCTGCTGCATATCCACGCCTGCAAAAAATCAATACAATCGTCATTAAATTGCGAGATCTGAATATACAAATTACACAGAAGCATGAAGAAAAATCCAATGTTATCGAAGATCCTTCGGTTCAATTCTTACAAAACATATACACACAACAGTTTAAGAAACACGTATTCTGACGGAATAACTGCAGTTGCAAACCGTTTTTTATATCTTATTATATATTTAAGAGAAAAAAACCGTCAATTGACCCGCAATAGGCCAATTGACCCGCCAATTATTTAGGATTTTAGAAAGAAATCCTTAAAGCCTCTGACATTTGTTTCCACTTCTCACCACCAGCTTTCCCCACCTTAACGGACAAAAAAAATTCCAAAAAAAAAAAACAATCACAGAACTTTATAAACATCCAGAAATACATAGAAACTGCAAAAAAAAAAAAAAACAAATTTGAATGCTAGTTGGAGGCTAATTAATTTCAGAAAAACTCACAGCAGCAACAGATTTGTTGTATAAATGATTCTCCTTATACATCTTCCTGAAGTCTTCCCTAAATTATCCAAAAACAAAAAAAAAAAAAAATCAACAAAGCAGTTGCAGGCAAAAGAGAATAAATCCTAATGAGTGAAAATAATGAAGACGAAGAAAGCGCTAGCAGGCTTCTTAGGCTTGTTCGGATCCTTCTCCGCCTTTCCCTTCGCAGGCTTCTTTCCAGCAGCAACACTTTTTTTCACAGCAAGCCTGCGTATCAAATTTCAAAAAATTCAAAAAACAGTTCATAAAAAAGCCAAATAAATAAAAATAAAAATAATTAACATAATAAGATTATCATCGTAGACCGAATAAAGGGGTTCATAATGATATGAATTAGATGATAAACTTCAACCTGGAATTCAGAGTTCTTGAAAATGTGTGCATTAGTTTCAAAACTTCAACCTGAAATTCAGAGTTCTCTGCATAAACCTGATTACTCAGTAGGAGCCCGAACGCAATTAAAATAATTAACACGAATTAAACAACAATTTTATTGAAAATAAAACGAATTACAATTGAAAAATGAAATATATACTAAAATAAAGGTGGATACAATAACTCCGAGACTCGTCCTTAAGACAAATTTGGTCCGGTGTGTACCCCGGTTAAAACCAATTGTCTCCCGGGATAACTCGGATTACCGATTCGTATAGAGGTACTTCTTACACGAACCTTCAACGAACTCTTCTAGTGCTCGAATCTCTTCTTCAAACTCGTATGCAACTATTTCGTAACTATATGAATGTATGAAGCTTTCGGTGTTGTATTTCGAATGTGTGTATGTAGCTTCAATCCATATGGAGGCTATATATAGGAGAGGGCTGGGCTGGAATGAATTAATTACAGCCGTTTCATCAGTTACAGCAATGAATTACCATAACTCATCTTAATTACAGCCGTTTCATCAGTTACAGCAATGAATTACAATTATTGCTGAACCGAACTATGTTGGATAACCGAACTATGTTGGATACAAAAGTTTAACACAGGCCTGGGCCTAGGGCCCTCAGGCCCATTCCCCAAAGCCCAAAGCCCAAAGCCCAAAGACCAAGACCAAGACCAAGACCAAGACTTTAATTCAATTCCAATTTCAACATACTCAACCTGGAATTTCACAGTGGCATTCCCACGAAATTCTTATATATGAAACGTCAACATCGAATATGTTGCATAGTTTTTTCATGTTTTCATAAACCGGAAACAATTCAAATGTGGTATATCATTACAAAGGACAATAAATCAGAAATGCATATATTTTGACTACCCACACCATTGATTCATTTATAACAAAAGGATCTCGCCTCGTCTGTAGAAGTGCCAAAAAACAAAATCTCATTGAACTATTAGTATATCAAACAAACATAAATAAAAAAAAACCGCATAAATGTGCATCTATGAACATAAAAAGAAGTAAAAATGATTCTTATTGGGTCAACCTATGACCGAAATTCACGCAAGCACAAGCAAAAACATACCTTCTTATTCATCTTGAAAGATCATAGTTAACGTCATTGTACATTTTGAGTGAAACGTGCTACCTTCTTATCCATTAACACAACAACCTGTGTTTTATCCGGCGTTGAAGCATCAAGCCTTTATTTATTTTTTATTTTTTTTGTAGATCTAAACAACCTAGAGCAACTTGAAAGAAAAACAATAAAATGGCTGCCTTTTCAGATCTACCTCCATAGAAAGATATTCAAACATGACAGCCGTATTAATAATCCGGTCAACGCCAAACAAATATATATAATCTAAAAACATTACGTAAAACGAAAAAACCCAAAACATTGAATTCCAAAAAATGCCAAACAACAAAGTTAATGATGCACAATAGAATTTAAACTATTACGAAGAGGCTTACCAAAAAAATGCAATGCAATTATTTAATCATATGTTGTGTATGGGATCGCCTTTTTCACTGCTCAGCAATTTGGAATTGATAGGGATCTTTGTGGTCTTTATCGTCACTGAAATCATCAAACGAAGCATGAGAATGTAACTTATTATGGTTTTTTGTGGTAAACATAAAAAGATATAGAAAAGAACCCTAGACATGAAAATGCAAAAGCGTTAACTGATCGAACATGCCTTGCCTATCCTTATCATCACTGAAATCATCAAACGAAGCATGAAAATATAAATTATTATGGTTTTTGCGGTAAACTTAAAAATATATAGGAAAAAACCCTTGAAATGAAAATGCGAAAGCATTAACTGATCCAACATGCCTTGCGTGTGCATAGCATTACATTTCTTATCTTCACCCTTTGTTGTGAAAACTGAATACGCCGTATTGATGACAGGGAACCGAGATAGTGTCTGAATATGATATGGGCAAAAACATATTCGATAGACAACAATAAAATATACCTGCATTTGGGACTGTCGATTAAGGAAGTAAGAACCCCATAGCAAGCCGCAATCAATAATTCCAGTCGAATCGCCACCGAAAGTCACTAAAATCTACCAAAGATAAGAGTTAGCAAATTAAAAAATAAGTGTGCAAGAAAATAAAAGAATTAAGAAGCAAATTGAGAGGAATACTCATAGAAAGATTCAACATCAATATGGGATGCCATCAATATGAGGGGAGTATTGATGTTTCACGGTTTCAGCTGGAAAAAAAATGGGTAGTGGAAGTGGGAGGTTACGGATAGTGGGGGGAATTTGCGCATAGAAGGGTTTTTTTTTTTTTTTTTTTTTTTACAGGTCATGGGTCGTGGCTGAAAACTGTGTATGAGTCAGGTCAATTGGAAGAAGTGGGTTAATTGACGGTTTTTTAATCTAAAATATAAATATACATTAGGGGTAAAAGTAAAAAAAAATGAAAAAAATGCTTCATTGGTACGTTGTATTTACTAATCACATTGTCTATATAGGATGCATAAAACAATTAAAAGTGTAGTAATGCAATTTAAGAAATTATGTAAATTGCTCTGATTTGCACAAAATAAACTTTTATATATATATATGCTCACTTACTGCAAAGTCTGCAGAATATTTTTGATATAGCAAGTCCTAATTGCAGAAAAATCAGTCCAAAATTAACCATGAAATCTATCTGCCTATCCCAGTAAGTGTAGGGCAATATTGATATCTTTATGATCGTATGTTCAATATAATATCATACGAAGAATACGACCAAAAGACTATTGATCGTAAATCTCTTACCTATTCGATATCTAAAAATTTAATTTGCACTCATACGAGGTCTATGAACGCTTAAGAAACTCGAACCACCTAAATCACAAAGCCATCCTATCCTACCTTGTTTCTCGTGTATGATGTTCATGGTTTTCGGAAATAAAATAAATTGTTGATTAAGGTTGATTAAATTAATTAAACACATTTAGTGTCGCCGTCGTTGCAGCGATAACTTCCATCGCCGCAGAGATGGTCTAATTAATTACTTGATATTTAATCAACGAATTCGATGAATTCGGGTTGAGGTCCTACATTGAGGCGATAATTAATGCCAACTTCGACCAAGAACTTGGTTTATAGCGAAAAAGTACAAAAAATACCGCTAGTATTAACTTCAGTCATTACATTTTGATTCATTTCACCGTCGGGTGAGTGTTTATAAAATGAAGAATTGTGATTTTTATATAATAATAATAATAATAATAATAATAATAATAATTTGTTAAATATAAATGAAAGAGAGATTTTAATATGAACACTTGGGAAAAAAAAATTAGGATAACGATAGACGGACAACAATCCTTTCCACAGCCATGTATATAACAGCACGCACCCACAAGCAACTCATATCAAATGCATGAATGGTCTACATCAGCATTTAATGAATACTTCTGTTTTATTTATTAAAAACTTATATTCCCTTTAAAATATATATATATATATAGGGGCGGACCTAGCATGGTAGGGGTGGGGTGCATTAACCCACTCAAATTTCCGGACGAAGTTATTAATATACCTCTCTAATAATATTAAAACTGTGTATGTATATAATTTCAGACAATTCTTAGTGTAATTCTCCATTTACCTCAACTTGTTGAAAGTTTGAATACATGTCCTAAAGTCATGGTTTCAAAACTTGGCGCTTGCATATTTTTTCGAATCTAGCCTCCACTGGAAAATTTTCCTGGGTCCGCCATTATATATATATAAATCTAAGCAATAGAAACAACGCTTGATTTTAGATAGAGATCTTTATTTACATCACATTAATTCTATCGATGCACTACATTGTCCATGCATAGGGGCGGTTGCAGAAATTTAGGAATACGAGTCACAAAATTGTTATATTTTGAAACTAATAAACTTAGCAATATACTACCTTCGTCCCACAAAAAGTATCAACTTTTTATGTTACTCACAGATTAAAAAAAGAATTAATGTGTTTAATTTAAAACATTAATGGACATATATACTCTTGTTTTATACTTCTTCCGTCCCATTTTATTTGTCTATATTTCTTTTTTTGTTTGTCCCAAAATAGGTGTTCACTTTGTGCAATAATTGTCAAATTTCTTCAAATGTTCTTCCATCTTTACAATATATACAATAAAAAGTGTGTAGTATTAAATTCTCCAACAACTACTTAAAGGGTATAAATGTAAAAATATTGAATCATTTAATGAGATTCAAAGCATTAACTGCAATTTCTTAATATGTGTGAAAGTCAAACGTGACAAATAAAATAAGACAGAGGGAGTAATAAATACTTGTTTTGGAATATGAAAAGAGTAAACAAACATTAAATGGTATGATAGGAGTATACTTGAAAAAGATGCATTAAATGTTGTATTGATTTTCTAAATGGACTTTTTTTCATAAAAAAAATGGATATTTTTTATGAGACAATTCATTTTAAAAAAATAGACATTTTTTCTGGGACGGATGTAGTATATTATAGATCATAGTGGTTAATACAGATAAATATATAATAATAAGCGGGTCAATTTCATATATCTATGTATATGTAACAAAAAATTCCTACTATAATATATACTTTATTTAGCGGGTTGGGTGTACGGTGCACCTCTAAGGTGCATTTCCTCTTGTCTGTGTATTACAGTAGAATCGATCTTGTAAAAGTTATTCAAAAACCGACATCTCGTAAGTCTATTGTGAGAATCGAACTTAATAAAGTCGGTTTTAAACTCCAAAATCGACTTTTACAAGATTGATTCTATGTAATAGGAATGATGCACCTGGTAGGTGTGATACAAATAATAGGTCATTTCAAACGTAGGAATTTAATTTGTTGGAAGACATAAATGCGTTGGCAAATACTACACGAGAGAGCATTAAAAGCATTAATGCAGAATGCAGCAAGTAGTAGATGATTACCCATAAGAAGAAGGAGCCATCAAACCACTTTAAAGTTGCCATTAAAAACTTCTATATCTGATATTTACAGGGAAGGAAAATGGGACCATGACATGCCTCTCTATTTAGCCCTACCACCATTTATTATCACCCATGAAGGATTCAAATAGAAATCGTAGCTACGTTTTGTCTTGTAATGGATTCTGTGTTTTGATTTATTTCTTTTATAAATCTAGAAGGGTGCTTGAGGCATAGACAAAAGTTAGGGATATGCTATTGGTCCAAAATAAAATTATGACAACAATACGACGAAACGTATTTCAAAAGGCGGAGTGAGTATAAAGGACACAATAAATAGCGAAAATAGTAAACGTGGCATTAAAAAAAATAAACTTGGGCACCCGGTAACGTGGTTAAATATAATGTGGACGTCGCTTTTAAAGATAATAAGACATTTGTAATGGTGGCTTAAACTATGCATAATGAGTTTATTATTGTCAGCTGAGAGGTATGCTACGCTAAGTCTGTGTGGAAGCCCATTTCTGGTCAGCAAGGCAATGAGCCTGCTGAGTCTGGTGTTCAGATGAAGCAGTCAGCAGGGCGATCAACTACTGAGTCTGCTAGTTGCTGAGTTGGTTCTCAGCATTTCTTGGGGAACACGTTAGTATGAATTTTCATGTTCTGTTTGGGTTATTTCTTGGGTATTTAAGTAATTATCTATTTTGGATGTTAAGTCGGTTAGGGTTGGTTCCCTAGACTATAAATACCAACTGTAATTGTAACATAACGGGTGTCAGGTGTGTGGAAATATTTGTAACCGTCTGTGATTAATAAAAGTTTCTCATTTGTCCGTGAGGTAGTCGTCACATTGTCGGAAATCACGTTAAATCTATGTTCTTTTTGTTTATGTGCTTGCGTGTATGTTTGAATATATGTTCTTCTCATAAATCACCGTCGATTCCTGACGATCCGTTAGAACAAACTGGTATTGCAGCGTTCATGTTTATCAGGAAATCGGTAATCAGTGGATTGGCTCCAAGGTCATAATTGACGCTAGGATCTGGGATCAACACAAGCTTTTCTGGTGAGAAAGATGTTTGTTTTAAACGTTAAGATCGACAGGTTTACAAGAAGTAACAGTTTCAGTTTATGGTAGAACAAGATGCGTCATTTGCTGAAACAACAAGGACTTTGGGGTCCGCTGTCAAAGTCAACAGAAGGAAGTATTGCTGAGATGTCCAATCTGGACGAGAAAACACTCTCACCCATTATGTTGTGCTTGTCAGATGATACTATCATAGAGGTTGCTCATGAGTACACCTCAGCCAAGTTGTGGTCGAAGCTACAAAGTCTTTATATGACTAAGTCATTAACCAACAAGTTGCCGATGAAGTATCGTTTGTTTAGTCTTAGGATATCTGAGGGTACTCAGCTGATGGATCATCTTGATTAGCTGAACACAATATTGCTGGACTTAAAGAATACTTAAGAATGAATGTCCAAAGAGGAAAAAGCATCAGGACAATCAGCATGGTACTGTTTCTTTGGAAGAACAAGACATCAACTCTAAAGAATATATGGCTTTGGCAGTCTTAAAATCAGCAGAACGCAAGGATGTGTGGATTCTTGACACTGGAGCATCATATCATATATGTCCATGTGGGGAGTGGTTCTCAACCTATGAGCAGGTGGAGAGATGCCATACTGCTATGGCTTACAGCAAGGTCTGCAAAATAGTTGGAATTGGCTTAGTATAATTAAGGACACGTGATGGTAGATTCTGCACACTGAAAGAGGTTCGGCATATTCCACAGATAAGCAAGAACTTGGTATATCTTAGTCTTATAGACATCAAGGGGTTCAGGTTCAGAGGTGAAGGTATAGTGGTGAATGTCTACAATGATTCAACTATGATTCTAAAGGGTATCAAACAGGGGAAATTGTATATTCTAAAAGGGCAAACTATATCAGGTTCTGCTGATGTTGTATCATCAGAGATCACCAGTCAGAGCTGACGAAGCTGTGGCATATGAGGCTAGGTCATATAGGTGAAAGAAGGATGCATATTCGGTCCAAGTCTTATTTACTTGGGGGACATTAGGTCAATGAGCTGGATTTTTGTGAGCACGGTGTGTTTGAGAAACTACATAGGAGCAAGTTTCCAAAAGAAATTCACATCACAAAATGGACACTTGATTATGTTCATTCTGATTGTTGAGGGCCTTCGAGGGTGGAGTCATTGGGTGGTCACAGGTACTTTGTGTCTTTTAATTCAAGGATGGTTTGGGTAGTCATGATAAAGCATAAAAGGTGATGCATTCAAGCACTTCAAGCAGTCGAAGGCATTGCTTGAGAATGAGACATGGATGAAGATCGAGAGACTTGGAATTGATAATGGTATGGAATTTTGTTGGTCTAAGTTTGATGAATCTACAAGGATGAAGGCATTCCAAGGCACCATGCTGTCAGACACACTCTAGAGCAGAATGGTGTTGCAGAAAGGATGAATCAAACTCTTCTGGAGAGGGCAAGGTGCATGCTCTATAATTCTGGTTTATCAAGGATATTTTGGGAAGAGGCTATTGATGTAAGTCAATTCGATGATACATTTCAAGATGTTTTATCCCTATTTCACATTCATTTATTGATGTTTCGTATCAATTCGAGCCATTATTTTCTTAAGTTTCATCCAAATGTGTAGATAGTAATTATTATATAAAATATCATATTTTGATAGTTTTGTACCGATTATTGTAACCGGAGCGTCGTTTCGAGTTTACTCTTTGTATTTTGCTGATTTATTGCAGGATTATAGGTTGACCAATACCCCAAGTGACGACACGTGTTGAGCATAAACACATCTTTTGAGGGCTAAAAGAGTATGCCGGAAGCTATTGAATTCAAAAGGATCTTTTCTCTTTGATGCTTCCACTGTAGCATATCTTCAACGGACATTTGCCCAATTTATAGGCGTTTTCTAGAGAATATTTTTCATGAGAGTTGTAGATAAAGAAACGAGCTTTCCATCACATCTTGAATCACATCAATCGAAGGTCTACAAATCAAGTTATTTCCATTTTACTGAACTGTTGTGAAGGTTGGCCGGCGCCAAATTATATTGGCGCCCGCCAACGTTGGCAGAAGCTGACAGAGATATTTTGGTGACAATTGGCGCCAACCAACTTATATTAGCTCCGGCCAAGCATCGCAGAATGCAGTTTTCACCTTATAAACTCCATTTTTTGGGCATTTGAACATATCTTTTCATTCCTCCAACCCTAAGCTTGAAGACACCTCCATCTTCAAGGCTCTTCTAGCCAAAATCCACCATAGTTTAGCCTCTAATTCAACTTGTAAAAATTAAGAATTCTTGTCTTTGATTTCTAGAATCTTTTGAAGGAAGTAGTTTCTTTGCACAGCGGATGGATCACGATTTACAAATTACAATACATAAATAAATGATCTAAATGACTACAAGGGGGTTTAGTATGTCTTACCAATAGCAGGAAGAGAAGCCAAGATCTTCCAATGTGTTCTCCAAACGGTGGTTGGTGGACACCAATTCTTGGTACTAGAACCTCCTTGATATGCTTCCAAGAAAAAACTACGAGTTTTTCTTCAATCAGAAACCCAAGACAAGAAACAAGTTTTTCTCTCTATTTTTGTGTGTGTTTGTCGAAAAATTCTTCTTCTATGTCTTGGAAGAACTCTCTTTATATATGAGAGTAAATCTTTGGCCTCTAAGTTTCTAATTAATTAAATAAATAATTAAAAAGAAATCACAATAAAAGATAATTCCATTTATAAAAGATTGTGATTAATCAATCAATCAATTACAAATCAATTATCTTTTATTAATTAATTATTTAACTAGTAAATAATTAATCACACAAGAAAATCAATTCTTGCACTTTATGACATGGGAGGCGCCACACCTAGGGTTTTAGACCCACATAAAATGCTTTTTCTGTGTATTATATTATTTAGCCCAACTAAATAATATTTCGCATATCAATTAATTGGCCCAGCCAATTAATTATCACTGAGGCCCAATAACAAGAAAATAAAACCCGAATAACAGGAGCCACATTGGGGACCATTGACCTATAACTAGTAGCTCCAATAATTAAGTAAAATATTCATCGAACAGAATATTCATACTTAAATTATTAATTCTAGGATTACGCCACCATAAACCCAAAACTGAACTCTACCAATTATAGATATATACTTACACTCAACCCTATGAGTAAATAATCGTCCACTGATATAATCACTACATACGGAATAACCCTCCATAGACTGTCCATTCTGAGTGGGAAGTCTCTGTGAACCTGACTCTGAATATCTTATCCTTATTTACCATTAATCCCCTAATGATCAATTAGTTCACATATCTGACTAGTAGCTAATTAGTCTAATATGAACTAGGCCCATCGATCATTTACTTAGGGCCAGCAAATAAGGGGATTGTCTCTCTACTTCCCACAGGAATGAATGGATTCCACGTCTGTGAAACCAGAACTACTCACTCATCAGGGAATAGTGCCAAGGAGAAGTGACTTGGATCACATATCAAAGTGATCCGTAACTAACACATCAAACACTACCCCGAGACAAGCAGCATCCTATAATCACCTCAGGATTAAGGTCAATCCATAAATGATCATCTAATTATTTAATAAGATTTCCTGATTACGGAATTATATCAAGAAATACAGATTAAATCGGTCAAGTCCTATATGAATGCCATCATATATAAATGCCCCACTTAGGTAACATCTACCGACAATCCGGATAAGACTATCATACCCTAAGGTGTTCTGGGCGCATTATTGGTGTTTTAATCATGAGACCCTAAACTATGATTAAGTTCACCACGGACTAACAGTTCAAGTATATCACCACTAACTCAATCCTCACGTGCATGTCATACACTGAGTTAAGTGGTTACATATTGATATACTTAGGGTTTGCAGTAGTGTATACTTTATAAGCACATAGCAAATAATAAGATGAATAAAAAAACTGTCATTATTAAATCAAAAACAATTACATAAATTGTCTTTCGGGCACTACATCTAACATCTTCTTGGTTGCAAGTTTCTCACTTATGGTGTAAAACTCCATTGAAGCTCTCTTATTATCGAATGAAAGTTTCCTTCTTCAATTTTATAGCTTTGAGTTGGTAAATTCCTTTCCTTTACTTGTTATTTAGTTGTTCTTGTAGATATGAAATCTATTCTTGACATTGGTGTTCATAGATATGAGTGGCTAGTTTCATTACTAGCCAGGATAATGTATTTGTGATATATTTGTATCTCTATTAGTTGTTTGGGAATGTTTGTTCATACTTCTTTGACCCTTGTGTGTTTATCTTTTCCCATTTGCATTGTATTTCTTATTTGTGTTAGATTAATTACCTAACACTTGCATACACACACACACACTTAGTTGAGTCCGAAATGAGAAGCTTTGTGTGGGTAAAGAGATAGGAAGACCGGAAGGAAAAACCGACCTTTAGTGGAACTCGGTTTCTTCTCCGTGGATTATACTTCATTCATTGCATCCATAGAATGACATCATGTGGAATCATTAGGTTTAGGGTTCTTAGACCAAGGAGGAAGCATAGAGTAATTTCGGACACTCGTATGAGGGGGAATTTCTAGATTAGAGGGTGCACCGATAACACACACTTGAGCACTATTGGAAAGTAGGAAGGTTGTTCATTCTCATGATACTAGTAGAGATATACTTGATAATTGCATTGTCTTGGTTAGGCTATTTATTATTTGATCATCCGTTTTAGTTGTAGTTGATTGAGCTTACTAGCTTGATCTTTATAACATTTCAATACTTGTCTTTTGTGAACTTAGACCAATATAATATAGCTAATTAGTACTTAACCTCACAATCCTAGTGGGATACGACCTTGACCACTTACT
Source organism: Gentiana straminea (assembly GCA_036785695.1). Classification (NCBI taxonomy): domain Eukaryota; kingdom Viridiplantae; phylum Streptophyta; class Magnoliopsida; order Gentianales; family Gentianaceae; genus Gentiana; species Gentiana straminea. The sequence continues at coordinate 7,259,203 of JAVUPR010000299.1, read as the reverse complement.
AGACTACGATTGACCCGGTGCATTTGTCGGTAATATTGTACACCTAGAAAAGTTCGATCAGCTGTCAACACAGCTTGCTACTTAATCAATAGGGGATCTCACACTAGAATCAATCTTAATTAAAACACCACTTGATGTTTGGTCAGGGAAGCCTGTGAATTACTCAGGTCTGAGGGTTTTGGGAGCACAATCTACTGTCATGTCAGTGAAGGTAAACTGGAACCTAGGGCCAAGAATGGAGTATTTGTAGGTTATGGAGATGGAGTTAAGGGGTATAGAATCAAGTCATCAGTTGAAATTAAGGTTATACTCAAAAGAAGTGTAGTCTTTGATGAATACTCAATGTTTAACTCATCTGTGAAAGCCACATCTGAATCTGAAATTAGATCTGAAACTCAGAAGGTTGACAAACAGATGAAGGTGCAGGTTCAGTTAGCTAAAGATATTCAACACTCAGCAGATCTGAATCTGAACCAGCCTACTGAAGAGGGGTCATCAAATACTCAAACAACTAAAGTTGATCAGCTGAGTATAGCTCTCTGTAAAGCTAAAAGCACCAATGTTGGACCCCCCAAGAGGTATGGGTTTGAGGAAATTGTTGGATATGCACTTTAGGTAGCTGAAGAGGTGGATGGGTCTGAACCATCCACTTACAGGAAAGTTGTGACATTTTCAGAGGCATCTCAATGGCTTGCTTCCATGGGAGATGAAATAGAGTCACTTCATAATAATTAGACTTGGGATCTGATCAAACAACCACAGGGGAGAAGGGTGATCAATTGCAAATGGATCATCAAGAATAAGAAAGGAATATCATCTGCTTAGGGCATAAGGTATAAGTCACATTTAGTTGCAAGATGGTTCAGTTAGGGGGGGTCGACTATGAGGAGATATTCTCAACGGTAGTCAGACACACTTACATCAGGGTGTTACTAGCAGTAGTGGCACATCAGAATCTTGAACTTGATTAGTTAGATGTGAAGACATATTTTCTATATGAGGATGTAGATAATGAGATATACATGATTTTGTCGGAGGGTTTCCAAGATCCTAGTACAGAATAGTTTGTTTTCAAGCTCGGGAAGTCCTTGTATGGACTGAAGCAGGCTTCAAGGTAGTGGTATAAGAAGTTTGACAGTTATATGATCCATTTGGGTTATAACAAAAGTCCATATGATTGATGTGTTTATCACAACAAGATGAAGAATGGTTTAGTCATCTATCTGGTTCTGGATGTGGTTGATATGTTGACAGCTGCTGTGAACAAGCCTGACATCTAAAGAATCTGCTCAAAGATGAATTTGAGATGAAGGATTTTGGGGAATGCAACGAAAATTCTGAGGATGGAGATCTATGGAGATAGGAAGCAGGGGAAGTTGTTCTTGTCACAGTAGGGCTATATTGAGAAGATATTGGCCAAGTTTGGCATGTCAATAGACAAACCTGTAGACACTCCAATGGCACCAAATCCAAATCTGTCTGATGTGTTTACTCCACGATCAGCTGAGGAGGAAGAATACATGTCAAGAGTTTCATATGCTAGTGTAGTAGGCAGTCCGATGTATGACATGGTCTGCACTAGGCATGATTTGGCTCAGGCAATCAGTGTTATCGGCTGGTTTATGGATCAACAATGAATGCAACACTGGAAATCTATGAAGAGGGTGTTTAGGTACCTTAAGGGTACTTCTGATATTAAACTCATTTATGGAGGTAGCACTCAATGTTTTGTGATAGTGTACTGTGATTCTGATTATGCTGTAAATATGGACAACAGAAGATATATGGCTAGGTATATGTTTAGTTTGGGTGGTTCTGTGGTAAGTTGAAGACAACTTTATAGGCAATAGTGACATTATCTACTACTGAAGCAAAGTATATGGCACTGACAGAAGCAGCAAATGAGACAATTTGGTTAAAGGGGCTAGTCAATGATCTGAGTTTGCCTCAAGATCAAGATGAGGTGTATTGTGACAGTTTGAGTGCAATATGCTTGGCTAAGTATCAGGTTCATCATGAGAGAACCAAGCACATTGATGTGAGGTACCATTTTCTGAGGAATGAGAGGAGGTTTAAGGTGCAAAAGATCAGAATTGATGACAATCATGCTGATATGTTAATTAAACATGTTACATGAAGCAGGTTTCAGTTGTGTCTGCACTCACTAAACATCCAAGTTTTCAATCTGTATCTGGAATACTCAGCGGAGTGGGGGTTTTGCTAAGGTATTTGCTGAGGTTTTCAAAAGTGAAGACAAGAGGAAGTCTGGAACTTGGTTTTGCAACTGGTCTGGTCAATCTACTTGGAGTTCAAGTCAAGGTGGAGATTTGTAATAGTGACATAAATTATGCATGTTGAGTCTGTTCTGGTTAGCTGAGCGGTATGCTGAGCTGAGTCTGTGTGGAAGCCTATTTCTGGTCAGCAGGGTAATGAGCCTGCTGAGTCTAGTGTTCAGATGAAGGAGTCAGCATGGTGATCAACTACTGAGTCTACTAGGTGCTGAGTTGGTTCTCAATATTTTTTGGGGAACACGTCTATATGAGTTTTCATGTTTGGTTTGAGTTACTTCTGGAGTATTTCAGTCAGTATCAGTTTTGGTTGCTAAGTCGGTTAGGGTTGGTTCCTTTGACCTATAAATACCAACTATAATTGTAACATAACGGGTGTGATATGTGTGGCAATCTTTGTAACCGTCTGTGATTAATAAAAGTTCCTCGTTTGTTCGTGAAGTAGTCGACACATTGTCGGAAACCACGTTAAATATGTGTTCTTCTTGTTTTTGTGCTTATGTGTATGTTTGATTATATGTTCTTCACACAAATCACCATCCATTCCTGGCGATCCGTTATAACAACAATTTTAGGTGGAATCTTAGTGATTCACATGAGACTGTTTTACGTAGTTTTTCTCGACGGTTGAAAGGAAATTACGACACATTGTGTGGAGAAGTTTTGGCAATATCATGTTATTTTCTTCGCAGCTTTTTGGGGATACCACAAAGTGATTTTGAAAAGGACTATTTGCTATTCATCAAAAGCTAATAACACATGCATGCAGAAGACTTGTCGATTGTTGGAAGTTTTCTAGATGACTCTTGCACCTTTTTGCATTGTCTATATATCACATGTTTCTTTTTCTTTTCTTCTTCTACCTATCTTAGAAGAAGGAAGGGATTAGCCCCTCCCTTCCACGTGGCCAACTTATAGCTTAGATTTCATAGGAATACTAGTCCTATTAATAATAAGTGATTTCTCCCCATATTGTGTCATGTGGCAGCCTCTGTGGCTGACACGTGGCACCCAAATTTTATTTTTTTTTTCTTTTGATTTCGGTTATCTCGTTTCGTTATATCTACCTATACTTGCCACGTGTCCATCTTTGTGTTGTTTTTTTTTTTAAATTTTAAACTTTGCTTCTCTTATATTGTATTTGTTCAGGTGTGTTCACGATACTCCTATATTGTATTTGTTTAGGTGTGTTTACGGTTCGGTTTTCTCGTTTCGTTGTATCTACCTATATATAAAATGAAAGAGCAAGAAGCTCTCTCAATGAGCCACGTCCCCCCCCCCCCCCCCCCCCCCCCCCCCTTTTTTTTTTTGGTGTGCAAAGTTTGAAAAATGCCCCTACTTGCCACGTGTCCATCTTTGTGTTGTTGTTGTGTTTTTTTTTTTTTTTTTTTTTAACTTTGCTTCTCTTATATTGTATTTGTTCAGGTGTGTTCACGGTTCTCCTATATTGTATTTCTTTAGGTGTGTTTACTTCGGTCTTAACTATTTTTCAAAACAAAAATTTGAAATCAAAACCAAGTGATTTCTCCCCATTTTGTGCCACGTGGCAGCCTCTGTGGCTGACACGTGGCACCGGAATTTTTTTTTTCTTTTTTTCCCCGTGAATTCGGTTATCTCGTTTCGTTATATCTACCTATACTTGCCACGTGTCCATCTTTGTGTTGTTGTTGTTTTTTTTTTTTTTTTATAAACTTTGCTTATCTTATATTGTATTTGTTCAGGTATGCACGGTTCTCCTATGTTGTATTTGTTTAGGTGTGTTTACGGTTCAGTTTTCTCGTTTCGTTGTATCTACCTATCTATAAAATGAAAGAGCAAGAAGCTCTCTCAATGAGCCACGTCCCCCCCCCCCCCCCTTTTTTTTGGTGTGCAAAGTTTGAACAATGCCCCTACTTGCCACGTGTCCATCTTTGTGTTGTTGTTTTTTTATTTTTATTTTTTTTTAAACTTTGCTTCTCTTATATTGTATTTGTTCATGTGTGTTCACGGTTCTCCTATATTGTATTTGTTTAGGTGTGTTTACGGTTCGGTTTACTTCGGTCTTAACTATTTTCAAAATAAAAATATGAAATCAAAACCAAACATATCATACACGGTTTAGTTTGGTTTGTTGTTGTTACGGGGTGTTCACGGTTCAGTTTACTTCGGTCTTAAGTATTTTCACTGCAAAAATATGAAATCAAAACAAACCAGATCATACAATGTTTAGTTCGGTTTGGTTTTCGAATTAATCGGACCACGTAGTATTAATAATGCTTGTATTGGAATGTGAAATTAACATACAACAATAAATGTTATGATCGGAGTATATTTGTAAAAAAAACATTAAATTACGTGTTGTTTTTTGAAATAGACACTTTTTACGGGACAAATCTTTTTCATATGTAGCCACTTTTTGTGTAATGGATAATTTTTTTTCTTTTTTTTATTTACCTTGGCTTCTCCTATATTGTATTTGTTTAGGTGTGTTCACTGTTCGGTTTACCTCGGTTTTAATTATTTTCAAAACAAAAATATGAAATAAAAAACAGCCTTATCGTACACGGTTTAGTTCGGTATGTCTTTGTTACGGGGTGTTCACGGTTCCTTTTACTTTGGTTTTAACTATCAACAAAAATATGAAATCAAAACCCTCCATATCATACATTTTTTAGTTCGATTCGGTCTTTGAATTAATCGGACCACGTAGTATTACTAATACTTGTATTGGAATATGAAATTAACGTACAACAATAAATATTATGTTTAGAATATATTTGGAAAAAAATAAATTACATGTTGCTTTTTAAAATAGACACTTTTATGTCATGGATGTAGTATATCATCAACCTAAAAACCTAAATATAAAAAGGAAAGGGGAAGTTAAGGAGGATAGACCACGTCGCTCTTTTTGGCTGAAAATTGGCCTGCCACGTGTCTCTAACAAGGAATTAAAATTATTATTAAATAAAAACAATATCCTACTACTAATAAGAAGTGTGTTCAAATTATTCAGCCATCAACCCACGTCGCCCTTTTTTGTTTTGCAGCACCAAAATAAGTTGCTACCTGAGAGTGACAGATGTCCTCAATAATAAGAAGTGTGTTCAAATAAGAAGTGTTTTCAAATTATTCAGCCATCAACCCACGTCGCCCTTTTTGTTTTGCTGCCCTTTTTGTTCAAATTATTCAGAAGAGAAAAACATTTGTGTTGTGCTTTTTTGCCATGCCAAGCATCCCCTATGGTATATATTAAGTTCCCGTAGTTCTAAGTAATCAAAGCATTTACATATTTTAGCCATTAGTCGTTATTCTATTGACGATTAATGGTTTTAGCTAATATGTAACCATGCTTTTTTGTTCATTGTAAAATAGTTGTACTTCTCTCTACGCTTTTCCGGGAAACTTTATCATTTTGGATGTAATAGTTTGCTTCTATTGTAACCCATCCTTGGCACTCATGGTTTTATTATGTATTTATGATATGGTTTTATTATGTATTTATGGTTACTATTGCGCTGCTACTGCTTAAGTTTATTCATATGTTTTATTCCATTGTTCATCTATTTCTTTAGTGTCTGCTAGATATACCAAACCATTGTCCATGTACCTCCTGAGTGTCTTTCAGAAATAACAAAGCATTGTATTTACATATCATACATCTACACTTTTGTTAGGAATATAATCAAACACACCATCTAGCTCGGTATCCAACTGTACGGGGCATGTCGTGCCTTGCACGACATACCTTGCTACACTAGTATTAAGATAGAAAGAAACTATCCCGCTCATTTCCTAGCGTAAGAAGGTTTAAATTTGATTGCTTCTTGCTCCACATATTGCAATAATAAACTCCCAATTAGTCCTCAAAAAAAATTATTTGAGTGAAAATTAAATGACAAATCCATGATTTGAAACAGTAGAATTGTACATAAATCCAATATTTTGCAACAACACCCTTTAACAAATTTCACTACTCAAATCCACTAATTTGTTTTTTTTTTTTTATGTAAAAAGACGTCAAAAAAAATTCAAATGAATGCCAAAAGAAAGATGACGAAAAAATAATAGTAAAGAATTACTATTATTGAATTTTAGATCGAAAGATATTTTCGTTTTTGTAATTTATGGTTTTTTAAATATAATAGTATTGTGTAGGGGTAGAATTTTTTAGATTCCGATAGAGTTACTCCAAAAAATAAACATCATCCAACATTATCTTGTGACTGTGATTGTTGGGGAGTAATTTTATCACTATCCGAAGTTTATACTATTTATCATAAGAAAAAATCCATTAGACTATGTCAATGATTTTTTTTTGAGCAAATTTCTTTGTCAATGTTGTCTTCTTCTTTTTTTAATACATATTTCTATGTCAATGATTTATTTTTTTTGAGCAAATTTCTATGTCAATGTTGTCTTCTTCTTTTTTTACATTTGTTTACTAGTGAATCTGAGCCGTACAAGGCACGGCGGGCCCAATATAAATCGTTATCAACGATAATACCAAAGAAGAGATCCCCAACGTGAAATATCGCGTAAGCTTAAACCGTAACAAATACAAGGCACAAGACAAAGAGAGCAACAGAAACATATCACATTCTCTGCAAGATGTAGCTCTTTCTTAGAGACGTGAAGATTGTGAATCACTTCTCTTTCATCCCTATCAGGACTTTCCACCTATAAAATAAACCACAATAAGATGTATCGGAGAACGGTGTCATAAAGTCGATCCCTTTAGCTTCGACTTTACGTAATGAAACATTATAGAAAAACAATAAGCGGACCATAACTACATAGTCAAATCTCCCAGGACGCCTTAGCTTCCAGATCATTAATATGCTTGAAAATGTGTTTCACTCATTTTCTATACGATCTGAAGGATATAAAAAGCGCTTTGGTATTCCAACGTCAATTTTAGTGACGTTCGTACTGCAAACGGCCGTCGGTTCTACCGACGTTATGTTGTTCAAAATAATAAAAACATTTAATGTGGTGTCCTCGTAGTCACATGTGGTCACACCTTCTTGGCGCGGATATTTGTTTACCCTTATTTTTTTGTTATTGTATTTTATAGCTAAACTTGACAATCTTCCATTGTATACTACACAGCAGAAGTTTAAATTTGTCGGTCTTTCTTTCTTTTTTTCCCCTTTTCTACACAAACTACTAACGGTACACGTTTGATAAAAAAAAAGTACATGATTTTATTCAATTGATGTGCCGAAATCGAATTGGAAATTTTCGGTTGATTGAAACTTAAAACTAAAACCGCACTGTTTGTTGGAGGTAATAAAAATGAACCGTATCGAGATATATACTTTAGTTAGGTTTATGTAACGGAGAATCGAAAAAAATTCGGTTTCTATATAACGTTAACCGAATTTCCGGTTTTATTTGTTTGCCCTTATTTTGTTGCCCTAATTTTTTTATTATTGTATTTTATAGCTAAACTTGACTAATATTCCATCGTACACTAAACAATAGAACTTCAAATCCATCGGTTTTTTTTTTCCCCTTTTCTGCACAAGCTGCTAACGTTACACGTTTGATAAAAAAAAATACACGGTTTTATTCAATTATTGTGCCGAAATCGAATCGAAAATTTTCGGTTGATTGAAACTTAAAACTAAAACCGTACTGTCTGTTGGAGGTAATAAAATTGAACCGTATCGAAATATACACACTGGTTCGGTTTATGTAACGGAGAATCAAAAAAAAAATCGGTTTCTATATAACGCTAACCGAAATTCCGGTTTTTACCGAAGGAAAAAAGAATCTGTTGTTTTTAAAATAAAATATATAAAAAAAAATTGCCACGTGTCAAGCTAAGAAGGTGGTCACGTGGCAACATGTGGGCACACCTTCTTAGTATTTTCGAAAATTTTCGGTTGATTGAAACTTAAAACTAAAACCGTACTATCTATTGGAAGTAATAAAATTGAACCGTATCGAAATATACACTTTGGTTCGGTTTATGTAACGAAGAATCAACAAAAAGAATCGGTTTCTATGTAACGCTAACCGAATGAGAAAAAAAATGTTGTTTTTAATATTTTTTTTTTTTTTGCCACGCGTCAAGCTAAGAAGGTGGCAGCATGTGGGCACACATTCTTAGCATTTTATAGATATAAGATATAAACTCACTGATTATGATGTGATTGATATCGATTTTATGTTTTTGAACTTGGTGTCAATTTTAACGTTGCTCGAGTTCGAACCGTGAACCGAACCCAAAATGATGCTTTAGCTCGGAATAAATGATAAAACTTTGTAAATAACTAAATATAATACTCCATCCGTCCCGTAATATAAGGTTTTTTGACAATTTCACACAGTTTAAGAAACGTAATTAATGAGTTACTTTTTAATATTTCAATATAAAATATTGCATTGTTTACCGGGATTGGCTAATAATATTACATTGTTTAGTGTGAAAATGAAAAAAATTTCATTTAATATTGTATTATTTTATGAGAAGGACTTATATTTTAGGACACCACTAAAAAATCAAAAAGACTATATTGCGAGACGAAGGGAGTACAAATTATTAAGACATTAAAATATCTTAAGAATCTAAAAAGACAATTTTTCGGATTCGGACCACCGGTACACTGGTATAATATATATATATATATATATATATATATATATATATATATATATATATAAAACCCTTTTCTGAACATAAATATAAAAGAAAAGTAAAACAAAACAAAGCCAGCTTCGGTGATGTAAATTATCCAATAGAAACTTACCGATTATTCAAGTAGTCGCATGTGAAACAAAGACTTCCATATATTAAAGGAGTGTGAAGTTCTACAGCAATTGACTCAAGTTAAAAGGCATCGTCAAATCAAAAAAAGTGAAAAGATAAAGGGTCGGTTATATATCCAGGTGTACATGGAGATTACCCGTGTGGAATTACATTAACCGAGTACGTTATTAGGACTTAGGATCAAGGTGACTGAAAGCCGACAATATGACGCATACACTTGATATTTGATAGGGGCTTAAGCCTGTTCCTCTACAAAAACACTTGTCTCTTTATGAGTCATATATTTTGGTGGATGTTCTAACAACCTATCCTCGACACCGAGCCTTTGGTCAAGGACCAGATATCTAATCCAGGACGACATGTTCTTGTTAAATAGTCAATTTCGATCTAACGGTCCGGTCTTTAGGACAATTCGTTAATTCGTTACAAGTAGTATGTCATAGCAGTCCAAATCTAAAGTCTTCTGGCAGTCCAAAAAAATTATACACCAAAATACCTATATAATCCAACTTAAATCATCAAAATATATTATTTAAACACACTCGATTGTCCGAATATAGTCTATTATCCCACCAGAGTCTCAACTCCTAACTCTGTCATTGGTCCCCCAACAAGGAGAGATTTTTGCATGGTGGGTGGATTTGGAGTGAAGTAACAGGCAAAACAATCAGAATTACACGGTTTATATCATTGATATAAACCGTGTGATTCTGATCGTCCCTCAAATCACTTCACTCCAAATGGATTGAACATGTAAATATCTCCCCCCCCCCCCCCCACCCCAACAAGAACACAAATTTCTTTCGATTAAGTGTTACACTTATAATCACCTATAATTGCAGCAAAACAACATGATAATGGAGTAAAAGTTGCGGTTATAAGTAAATATAAGTAGTAATTAAGTTAAGTGTCTGAGTTTGAGTACTTAGTTATGATTAGTTGACAGTTGTTAGTGGTTAGTTAACAACTTATAACCGCTTCTCAACTGCACATTGCAGTAGAATGTAGTATATAAGCTGTGATTAAGTAGAAAGCAGGTAAATTAAGTTTTTCTATTGATTCAATTGTGTGTAATTTCTTAAATGGGAGAAACCCATTACTATTGTACTTTTCCTCTCATTATTGAGAGTGTTTTCCTTCTTCCTCAATAGATTCTGCAATTCAGTTTGAATTCTTTTAATTGTCTGATCGCGTGTAAGTCGCTTCTACTAGCAAGAGGATTAAGTTCATCACAGTATAGCAAACGAGCAATCGTCGATCCCACACAGACATGGCGAATTCTCCAAACAAACTTACTAAACTATGGCCAAGAAGACAAATAGTGGTCTTTGACCAACATGAAAAAGAAAACAAACCAAGAATTCCCTTTCCACTCCCTACCAATCTCCTAACTTGGCATTAACTAATCCACCATGATTGACCACTCCATAACTCCCAGTATACCAGATTCGTAAGTTTAATATAAATTAAGCTAGGGGTGTTATCCACAAACTCTCCATGCTTCTCATTGATTAGACAGCGGGCTGCAATAAGAATTAGGGATTTACTGCCTGAACTGAGAACTTTCCTAGGCAGCCACCGACAATGGCTGGCAGTAGAATTTGATTAAATATACCCTAACTAGCACTTCAATGTTGTTCCATCATGCTAATTTACGAAGATGAATAATAGACTGGCCAAATCTATTACACGTAGGTTAAACTTGAAAATCAGACGTAGCTGGTTTTACTGGTGAATTACAATGAGCTTTATCATGCGGATTAGTTAACAATGCGTTCGAATCATAGGTAAACTACCATATTAACAATACGAAGGAACGATCAAAACTTCATACCTTAACAATGTATCCTAGCTTGATCAACTCAAGATAGTTCATTGCTTGGGGAGGAAGAGAACCAAAGAAACTCACAAGAAATCAAGAAAACGATATCTGACACATAAGACATATGACTGCTACAAGCTTTATATAGCACTGTAGCCGACTTAAGACACGTTGAAAACCCTAGCTGACTTAATTTAATGTGTTAAGACGGTGTTGCACGCGCCGCGAGCTCGTTGCAGTTGTGCCGGACTTTCTCATATTCAACATATTCTTCTTCCTGGACCATCTTTCTCTAACCCAAGCTCTTATCCACAACTCTCACCCGCATCATCATTGCCCCCTAAATGGCATTGCCTAAAATTCATACAATACAAGATAAAACAATACCGATTCCAAAGGGTAAAACTTACAAATGCAGAATCATGTACCAAGAACTACTCACTACACAATCGACTCATAAATCATACAATTATTATATCGTTTCTCATTAATCAAACATTATTCACGAGTAAACAAGATATGAAATATAGTACCAAATTAACCGTCATCATTGCCAACTTAGTCAGCACTCTGCAATGTTCAATTTGAAGAAATTCATATCTAGATTCATGAATTTCTACATGGTATCAGAGCTTCTTCCGAGCGCATAAGGTGTTCGAAGATTTTCCTATCAAGAGACAGACAAAGTTATCAGATTCTTGAAAGGCCTAAATGAGAAGTATAGTTTTGTTCAATACCAAGCTCTGTTAATGAGGTCTCTACCATCTGTTGGTGATGCTTTTCAGTTAGTTTTGCAACAAGAGGCTCAGCAGAACTACAATCAGAGTGGTGGAATCCTAGAGATGGCGGCTTTTGCAGGCAGAGGATGATCGCGCCCGCGGTGTAAGGCACGGGCTTCTACTATCAATACGACTAGGTCTATCATAGCAAAGTACTGGCGAGTCAAGGTCGAATCCCACAAAGACTCGTAAGATACGTTTGAATCAAGATTGAGTGTCACAAAGGCGGTCTGCGACCAAATATGGTGCAAGAACAATACGATGGTGCCAATGAACACATAAGATTATGCAAGTTCAACAAAATCTCACAAGAGTTTCTATGTATTAGTCTAATTATGTGTTATTAGTTATTCCCCCATATCATGCATCAATCATCCCCGTTGGTAAATTTTAGATCTTATATAGCTATGGGTGCTTATCCCTAATATTACGCTACTTCCATTGAAAGGACAGTGGGTGCCTATATGCAATTAACCTCCTTCATTGGTTGTATTAATTCAAATGCAATAAGAATTTCTAGCCGACTCAAGACTTAAGACCTCCCTAAGCAGCTATCGTGGATTGACTAGCACGTTCCTAAGGATCTATCTAGACATTGTCCGAACGAATACTTCAGTTTATCATCCTTCATATTAATTTACGATGACATGCAAATAGTTGATCAGGCTATAAACATGTAACTTAAATCTGTCGATCAGACGTAGTTGGCTCCGATTATCATGAATTAGGATTTATTAGGTATTCAGATATAGCGATATAGACCGTCGCAGATCTGAAGAATGCAACCACTAGTTCATGATTTCTTTTCCAACGATTCAGATCTATACATGTATAGGATAAAATAAAATAACTACTACATAATTAGAACTAATAATAACAATCAAAACATACTAATCACATAGAACAACGACAGATCTACATCTAGAAAGAGCCAAAAAATCATACCCTTGAAGATGATCGTAGATCTTCCTCAGATATCTCCCTAAGAGGCGAATCCGTGACTAGACTCATAAAGAAAATAAATAAAGAACAAAGAACTTTTATTGCATAATATTTGTCTTGTGTGAAAATTGTACGATGAAAACCGAGGTTGGTGCCTCTTATTTATAGTGTTACAACCGACTTAGATAACCCTAAAAACTACCCCTTGTCCAAGAAAACATGTTTCGGAAGATTCTAGGTGCTCGATTCAGCGGCACCGCCTCTAGATAGATCGAGGTCAATTTCGTATTTTTTCTTCTGCCGACTTAACTCGGAAGGTTCTGGAATACCCTAGGCCCATTCCTTTCAGCGGCCCACTTCATAATCCATCCTCACCTCGTGGCGCCAACTTTTGTTACCTAAATATAGTCCAACAAAATATGAAATAATATGCTTGGAGTAGGAGGCATGATTGCTAACAGGTATGGACCCAAACAGTGTTGGGTAGCTAAACTTCGTTAATTTGTTTTGTAGGATGTCTGGTACATAGACAGTGGATGTTCCAGACATATCACAGGCAATAAGAGATTGCTGACTTATTTCAAAGCTTTTGATGGACCCAAAGTTACCTTTGGAGTCAAAGAAAACCCTGGCAAGATTAAGGGGGAAGACACCATGTTAAAGAACAATCCAAAGATTCAGAATGTGGCATATGTCAAGGGATTGAATTTCGGTCTTGTAATCATTAGGCAATTCTGTGACAAAGGCTACAATGTGCACTTCAAAAAAGAAGGTTCCAAGGTGATTCACAAACAAACCAACACAGTTGTACTTGCAAGAAAAAGAGAAGATAACGTGTATGTGGTAGACTGGAAGACAGCAAAAGCATAAACATGTATGCTTGTCAAGAACAAACAATCACCTAGCTGGATTTGGCACAGAAGGCTGACTCATCTGAATTTCAAGACAATCAACAAGCTAGCAAAGAACAAACTTGTGGAAGGCCTACCTGAGATCACTTTCAAGAAAGAAAGTCTATGTGATGCATGCCAGAAAGGGAAACAAATCAAAATCTCTTTCAAGTCAAAGCCACACCAATCAACTACAAGAATTCTACAATTTCTGCATATGGTTCTTTTTGGACCAGTCACACCAGTGAGTGTAAGTGGAAAAAAGTACACTCTAGTGGTGGTTGATGACTTCTCAAAATTCACATAGACCATATTCATGAACAAGAAAAGATAAACACTCAAGGAACTACCAGATCTTTTGAGAAGAATTTAGAATGAAAAAGAATTGAAGATTATTAAGATAAGATCAGACAGAGGTAAAGAATTCCTCAATGAAGTGATCAGAACCTACTATGAAGAAAATGGAGTACTACATCAACTTTCAGCAGCAGGAACACCACGGCTAAATGGAGTTGCAGAAAGAAGAAACTGAACTCTCAAAGAAGCTGTCAGAACTATGATAGCAGAAGCAGGACTACCAAAAAGGTTTTGGGCTGAAGCAGCAAACACAACTTGTTATACACAAAATAAATCAATCATCAACAAATATCATGGCAAAACACCTTATGAAGTTTGGAATGGAAGAAAGCCTAACATTTCTCACTTGCATATGTTAGGAGCTAAATGCTTTGTCTTAAACATAAATCAGCTACATACTTTTGATGAAAAAGCTGATGAAGCAATCTTAATGGGATATTCAGAAACAACCGAAGCCTTTAGAGTACTGAAAAAAGGGACCTTGGTAATTGAAGAATCAATACATGTTGTATTTGATGAACATAATACCAGTTGTGAAGACTTACTCAACATAGAGGAAACAGAGACAGCAAAACAAGATTCTAGACCAGCTTATGTAGAAGCAGAAACACCAACTGCACTAGTAGAAGATGCAGTTGATGATCAAAAAGTTGAAGCACCAGTAAATACATCAATGGGAGAGGCTTCACCAACACAATTGGCACCTGACATCAACTGGCTCAAAGACCATCCAGCTGAGTAAGTCATTGGAGATGTACACACAGGTGTTAAAACCAGAAGACAACTGGAAAGCATGTTAACTTGTTTTCTGTCACAGGTTGAACTAAAAACAATAGATGAAGCAATCCAAGATTCTGATTGGATCACAGCTATGCAAGATGAGCTAAATGAATTTGAAAGAAATGAAGTCTGGGAACTTGTTGATAGACCAGACATGGCAAACATCATTGGAACAAAATGGGTATTTTAGAAAAAAGATGGATGAACAAGGAGCAATTGTCTGAAACAAGGCAAGACTGGTAGCAAAGGGATATTCACAAGCAGAAGGCATAGACTATGATGAGACATTTGCACCAGTAGAGAGATTGGAAGCAATAAGACTGTTCCTGGCATTTGCCGCTCACAAAGTGTACAAGCTCAAGAAGGCATTGTATGGACTCAAACAGACACCTAGAGCCTGGTATGAGACACTAGCACAATTCTTGATAAACAATTGATTCAACAAAGGAACCATTGACAAGACACTTTTCAAGCTACAAGATGGATCAAGCACTCTACTTGTCCAAATCTATGTGGATGACATTATTTTTGGATCAGAAGATGAAAAGCTATGTGAAAAAATCAAAAACCTAATGAAAAGCAAATTTCAGATGAGCATGATGAGAGAACTCAACTACTTCCTTGGACTACAAGTGAAGCAGAAGAAAGATGGCATATTTATCAATTGTCACGGATTTTATCTAACAAAGCAAACAAGTAATAAAATTTATAAATCCGGTATTCCCCAAGTGTAGGGATCGTAGTATAGTGATTAATACCGGAGTCGATCACAGGGAATCGGGGTATCTAGTTCATTAATTTTCCTAAGGTTATTACTATTAAACCTAAACTAAAAACGATAAAATAAACTAGACAGAGGATTGTCAGTCCAAAGCCAGGAAAGATAAAAGCGATAATAAATAAATAAAACTATAAACGAGGAAAAACAATAAAAACGATGATCATGGCGATTAAACAATGAACAAACAATAATCCACCGTTCCCGCAACCCTCTATTTCCTCTCTAAAGTTATCTTGTGATTATTTAATTAAAGATGTGGTTCACCTATCAAGGGTATGAATTCCTACTCTCGTAGATAATTCGCCTATCAATCTCTCGTCTCTCGATATATAAGATTGACGCTCTCAAAACAAGGTGTAAGATCTCTCAATCTAGCAACCTAGATATCTAACCTATCAACTCTCGTTATGTCAAGGTTAAAAATCTCATCTTTCCTATGGTGATCTAAGGTTTACACCGACTCTCATCATACGGTAAACATCAACAACAATTCATCTTTCGATATTGATTGCATAGCAAATAATCAAAGGAAAGATAACAACTTTGAATTAAAATCACAACATAAACTCAGATTGGAAATAGATAAACCTGATGGAAAAGATTCAAATCGTTTGAACATGTTCAGCCCCAAGCGTTGAGCATAAATCGCAACAGCAAAACAGAAATAAAAAGCGAATAAAAACAAGAAAAATCGCAACCCCAGCCTCCCCAAAGGGGGCTGGGGCCGCCTAGGGTTTTCTCCTAATGATTGTGTATCAATAGGTCTCAATAATGTGTGTCTTAGGGTTGAAATCGCGCTGCTATTTATAGAAAAGTAAGGCGGCTGCTGCTTAAGTCGGCCGTGGACGCCCGTCTGATGCCTCTGGACGCCAGTCCATTCTTCTGGACGGAGGTGGACGCCCGTTTGCTTCAGCGTCCAAACTCTCTGTATCAAAATCGCTCCTCCGGACGCCACTCCAATATTCTGGACGCCAGTCCAGCCTGGACGGGACTTGGACGTGCGTTCAGCTCTTTTTCTTCCAAATTCATCTTGATCTTCATTCCAACTTCATCTCTATCTCTTTCCTTCCATGCAAATCATCATTTGAACATCTTTTAAGCTCCTTTCACCTCATGCAAGCGTGCCTACATCATGATAAAAACATGCAAAATGTAACATCTTACATCTAAAGATATTTATCCAATAAAATCACATAATTAGCTCGATTTTGCACTTTAATACTTCTAAAACTCATTTGCTCAATATTTCAATATAAAGCTCGATTTCTATGAGAAACATACGAATATGGAGAGAATTGATATAAAATATATCCTTATAAAACGTATAAAATCACCCTTAACATCAATCAAGCCAAATATACAAAGGACTTTATACACAAATATGGAATGGACACAAGTGGCACATCAGAGACACCAATGTGTGCCAGGGTTGTTCTTGGGAAAGATGAAAATGGAAAGGATGTGGATCAAAAGCTTTACAGAGGAATTATTGGTTCACTACTTTACTTAACTGCAAGCAGACTTGATATTGCATTTACAGTAGGAGTATGTGCAAGGTTTCAATCACAACCAAAATAATCTCACTTACTAGCAGCAAAGAGAATCATCAAATATCTGCAGCAGACAGTAAAAATGTTGGAATTTGATATTCAAAAGATGGTGGATTCAAATTGATGTCTTATTCAGATTCAGACTATGCTGGATGTAAAATGGATAGAAAGAGAACCTCAGGAACTTGTCAGATGCTAGGTAATAGACTAGTATCATGGTTTAGTAAAAATCAAAATTCCATATCTACTTCAACAGCTGAAACAGAATATATAGCAGCAGGTAGTTGTTGTGCACAAGTACTATGGATCAGACAACAGTTAAGAGACTATAGAGTAGAAGAAAAGACAATTCATATCATGTGTGATAACACAAGTGCAATATCAATTACAGAGAAACCAGTACCTCACTCAAGAACAAAACATATTGATGTGAGACATCATTTCATTAGAGATCATGTTGAAAAAGGAGATGTAATCTTGAGGTACATATCTACAGAAGATCAATTGGCTGACATATTCACAAAGCCACTCAGTCATGAAAGATTTTGTAAGTTAAGAACTTAGTTGGGAATGATTGAAATTGAAGAACAAAACATATTGATGTGAGACATAATTTCATTAGAGATCATGTTGAAAAAGGAGATGTAATCTTGAGGTACATATCTACAGAAGATCAATTGGCTGACATATTCACAAAGCCACTCAGTCATGAAAGATTTTGTAAGTTAAGAACTTAGTTGGGAATGATTGAAATTGATTAAGTTACAAGGAGCAGCTAACTGGAGTAATCAGCGAAGTGACTTCACCAGCTGACTGAACCTTTGCCATGTTGGGTGCGCTCACTTGGCAGGTAAGGCACTGGTACCAGCGAAGTCAGCTTCACCGATTGTTAGGAATAGTAGTTTTGTTACACCAGCTCAATAAATAGGCCACTACACCGGCCTAGTGATCAGTCAAGTCACTCAACCGCTATTTGCAATGGAGAAAACAACGAAGTGAAGATCTCAGTAGGGAAAATATCCAAACAACACTAATGAGTGGTTATACTTCCATAGACCAAAAGACTGAGGCTCTGCTCAGCCATATTAAGGTTCGAGATCCTTTGATAGAAAAGCAAGAGGATCTGCTAAGTCAACTGAATTAACTGATCACACAGCATGTCCATACAAATCTGAAGCATCTAGCAAGTGCAGTTGATGGTAGGCTTAACCCCGTGGTTGACATACTGGAAACTCACTCTCAAAAAATTCAGGTCATTGACAGCAACCTAGATCATGCCATTAAGCAGCTTGACACAATCATAACAGTGTTTGAGGCCACAAACAAAATTTTAGAAGAGAGGCATGATGTAACCAAAAAGGGAGAATGTAGTGGTAAGCCTGAACGAACTATGCCTTAGAAAGTAGACAGTAATATGTTTCTACTTTCATTTCAGTTTAATCCTTATGCCCTTTATGGATGAATAAAATTGTTGAGTTTTATTCTACTTTTTATATTCAAATGATTGAACTTATATTCAGGCTTATGAGGGTTTTGGCATCATCAAAAAGGGGAAATTGTTAAGAATATTTTATTGTTTTGATGATGGTCATACTAGCTGTTATAATAAGCCTAAAATAAGTCTAAATGAGTAGTAATGTTTGTATAAGCTTTACTTAGAAGTCTAACATGTTGTATAAGTTTAGTCAGCAAGTACTGTAATAGACTGGTAGGCCGGCTCAGTAAAGACTGTGGAGCAGCTCAGTGAAGACAACCAAGGAATCAGCACAGTGAGGTGAAGACCTATGGACTGACTTACAGCCAAGGAAGTATGTGATGACCTTAGGTAAGTCTAAGATATATTCTAAGTGATGAAATCTACTCTTTTAATATGGTGTACACTAATCTCACCCAAATCAAGGATCAATGATGTACAAATATACATTTGACATAAAAAAATCAATGTAGAAGGAAAGACAGAATCAAAACAGCAAACCGGCTAAGAGAAAGTTCTGCCGGCTGACTAAAGGAATAACAGTGAAGAGTATCTCAACGGAGAAGTAATGATCAGAGCATCCAAGTAAGTCAAATATGATACGTATGAAATCTACAATATGATAAAATCGAAGATCAAGAAATTAATGCAGAATCAATCAAGGACGGATTTTGTGATGAACTTTTAAAGAAAATCCGGATCACCAAAATCAAGGAGGACTAAATCAACCCAGAATCAAGGATGATTCTGAGAATTAAATAGCCAACAGACGAATTTTCAAATCAAGGAAATCAAGGCTATAAATAGAAGGCATTGACAGAAAAACAATAATACAAGAAAATACAAGCACACGCATACACACAGATAGATCAAAGAACATTAAGTGCTGAAACTCTGTCAAATTCACAAGCCTTCTTTCTGAACTTAAAAGACACATCCAGAAGATCAAACTAAAAAAACAGAGCATCAAAGTTATATCAAGTACTGAGTCTGATCAAGTCTTCATGAATCCAATTCACATCAAACTGAAGCAATTGATTCAAATTGCCTGAGAAGGAATTGCACCCTTAAAGTGATAGCTGCTGAAGGATTTGTTCCTAAGGAGTAGTGTGGAAGACTGAGTCACTAAAGCTTTTGTAGCCAGGAAGTGATAGTATGTAGATTGTGAAGCTTGTGTAGCCAAAGACAATCATAACTATTTTATTAGTGAAATACAATAGTGAATTCCTACAATCATCACAGGAGAAGAGTGGATTAAGGTATTACACAACCCTAAACCACTACAAATCTTTGTGTTCATTTACTTTCTGCATTTTACCTTACAGCATTTCCTCACTGCAGTCAATTTATATTCTGTGTGTGCTTGAACTACTTTGAAACAATAATTAATAAGGGTTTTATTCGCTGCCCAAAAGCTTTTTTTAAATAAGAATAGTTTTTGAAACTCCATTATAGTCATTCACCACCCCCCCCCCCCTCGACTAAATTTTCACCATTCTCTAGGACCAACAAAGTACAACAAGCATATCCACTATTACCTGAGAGGAACATTGGTAGGTGGTCAACTATTCCTAGAGCACAACCACCATATCTCAGAGATTTTCACAATAATATGACAACTACACATACCTTTGATAAAGTAGACTCAGAGGCCAATTGTCAAACAAATATAAGGTCTTTCTTCAAAGAAGCAGCTGAAGATCCAAAATGGAAAAAATCCATGCAAAAAAAGATTGATGCATCGGAAAGAACTAATACTTGGAAATTGGTTGATCTATCCAAAGGCAAAGCACTTATAGGGTGTAAATGGGTTTTTAGAATTAAAAGAAAGGCATATGGCACTGTAGATAGATACAAAGCAAAGGCTTGCAGCAAAAGGGTACACACAACAAGAAGGAATTGATTATTTAGATACATTTTCACCTGTATCCAAAACTACTACCATCAAAACCCTACTTGCTACTGCTGCTATAAAAGGCTGGACTTTGCATCAAATGGATGTTAATAATGACTTTCTTAATTGTGATCTAGATGAAGAAGTGTCCATGACAGTACCAGAGGATATCAAACTACTGGAAAACATTAAGTCTGCAAACTGATCAAGTCACTACATGGCCAAAAACAGGCTTCAAGGCAATGGAAGTCAAACTCACTTCAGCTCTACATCCGTTAGGGTTCAAGCAATCATATTATGATCATAGTTTGTTCACTAAGGGCATATGAGACAACATGATCATCCTATTAGTCTATGTGGATGACATAATTGCTGCTAGTAGCAATCTACAACTGATTCAAGAGGTAAAAGATTTCTTACACAACAAGTTCACAATCAAAGACTTAAGCGAACTAAACTTTTTCCTTGGTTTAGAAGTAGCAAGCTCCAAAGATTTCATATTGCTCACACAAAGGAAGTACTGCATCGATCTACTCACAGAATATAGATACCTAAGGTTGCAAACCAAGCAAAATTCATATGGCAACAAGCAAGAGACCAGAATCTTCATATTCTCTTTTGCTAGTAGACAATTCATATTATAGATCATTAGTTGGCAAACTACTATATCTCAGTTTGACCAGGCTAGACATCACTTTTGCTACTTAGCAGCTTAGCCATTTTCTGTCTCAACCCATAGAGTTCCATCTTCAAGCTTCTCACAAGATCTTCAAATACCTAAAGGATGCACCTAGAAAACGCCTTTTCGTCTCTGCTACATCAAATCTTGTCCTTAAAGCCTATTAAGACTCTGACCGGGCTGGTTGTCCCGACACCAGAAGGTCAGTCACAGGATATAGTGTATTCTTCAGAGATTCCCTAGTGTCATGGAAGACCAAAAGGCAAGCCACCATCTCCAAAAGCTCATTTGAAGCATATTATAGAGAACTGGCTATGGCTACTGTAGAGATTCAATACCTTTTGAATTTACTGCAGGATTTTCAGGCCTCACATTCCACTGTTGTTCCCATTTTTTGTGACACTGATAGTGCAATCCATATAGTGGAGAATCATGTGTTCCATTAAAGAACCAAACACATAAAAATTGATTGTCATTTCATCAGAGAAAAGTTTCAAGCTGGATTTGTTACGCCACTTCCTATCTCTACAAAGCAGCAGCTGGCAAATCTTCTCACAAAACCTTTGGATGGTCCTAAGTTTCACAGATTACTTCAATCCTATCATGTCAAGAACATTTCTGCCCCTAATCCAGCTTGAGGGGGTGTATTACACTTATATTCACCTATAATTGCAGCAAAAACAATGTGATAATGCAATAAAAGATGCAATTATAAGTAGTAAGTTAAGTGTATGAGTTGGATTAGTTACTTATGATTAGTTAGAAGTTGTTAGTTAACAACTTATAACTACTTCTCAACTGCACATTGCAGTAGAATGTAGTATATAAGCTGTGATTAAGTAGAAATTAGGTAAATTAAGTTGTTCTATTGGTTCAATTGTGTGTAATTTGGAGAAACCCCGTCACTATTGTTGTTTTCCTCTCATTATTGAGAGTGTTTTCCTTCTTCTCCAATAAATTCTGCAATTCAGTTCGAATTCTTCTAATTGCCAACTAAATCAGCACTCTGCACTGTTCAATTTGAAGAAATTCATAGCTAGATTCATGAATTTCTACATTAATAAGATGGGGAAAAAAAAAAAAAAAGCTTACCTAGATAAATATTTATTTTGATGGAAATGTGATTTTATTTTGAGGGCTCTATTTATCTGATGTTGACAACCAAATTTCTGCCCCCCTTTTTTTTTTATGCTCTATCCGAAAAGGCTTTGGACAAAAGAATCTCATCCAATAAATTCCATCTAGGCAAAAAAAAAAAAAGGGGGTCCTTCTTATTTTGTAATCTCCTACACAATCCAAACAAAAAAACAGAGAATAACATTACAAGTAGAGACAAATGAAAATCCATAGATTCCTTTTCCTTAACATTTCAACTACTAGAATACACTGCTGCAAATTAAAATACATAGAATACAAATATCTTTAGATCTTAAAGTGAACCTTTTTTTTTTCCCCTGCAGAGTTCATAATTAATTTCCCAAATAAGCAGTTAGTAATACTACTACTAGTCTTACAACAATATTGTTCTTTTTCTCATGATTTGCAAATGACCACAAAACAAGGAAGAAGGGCTCTAGGGTTAAGCAAATAAAGCTCCTCAATGTTAGAGTAAAGGCCCACTTTCCCAGCTAACGAATCGAACCCGGTTTGCGTCGTCATTTCTTGAATGTTCTCCAGTGGCCTATGCACCCTACCAGCAATTACCCTGCAAACAATCAAAGCTTTCCTTATACAAGGATCAACTTCATAGATCTCAATGCATTCAAATGCCCTTCCACTTGTTGAAGTTGTGAAAACTCCTATTCCACCTTTGAGTTCTTTCTTTGTTGAAAAACCGTTCCGTATGATTCGACAGACACTGCATCTATCAGACACACACAAGCTAGAGGATCCATTCATGCCAAGAGAGCATGTAACAGTTGTACCGTAAAACCTTAGTAATTCGTTCCCATCCGCGAGACAACGAGGGTGTTTCTTCGGAAGTTTACTGGCTTTGATCTTAACCGTTTCTCTATACTCTTCGAATCGAGCTAGAGTTTTCTGCATGTTGTGAACTTTCAACACCCTTTCAATTCTACCACATTGGCTCTCTGATTTCATCAAGCTTGATCTGCATATTATCTCCACGATTTTTCGTGACGAGTCCCCCTCTGCTAGTTCAGTCACTGAAATATTTAAACCAAGTTTTTCACTTGTTATTAGAATCTGTTTACCTCAATATGACGATCATAGATGAACAGAGTAAAGGGCCTTCTTTTAATTTAAACTACAGTTTAAACCATAAAATTTAAGGATAAGGGTCCTAATAGACACATATATGGAAGATGTTAGGCAAAAAGGACTACAAAAAAGATTTTTGTCAAAAAGAACATTTTATCAGTGAAAATGAAAGTGAAAGTGAATTACGTTGGTTTTCAGCACAAAACCAACGTAATTCACCTTCATTTTCACTTTCAACGATGAAATGTCCTTTTTGACAAAAATATTTTCTTATAGTCGTAAAATCCTAATATCTTTCTAAATGTGTCCTAATTGACAATTAACTAGAAAATTTAACATGGCTTCATTGAAATTAGAAGTAGATATATCCAAGAAATCAAGCACAAAAAAGGAGGATCATGGGGGGAAAAAAAGGAGGTACACCAACAGCATATGAACATGGGCTAATAATAAGCAGAGGAAAACTTAAAAAGTACAATCCAAAAGCATAAAAGAGAAGAGAATTATTGAATCAAATGCAATTTCCACAGCATAAAGGCTGTAGATTTACCAAAAAGGAGTGTGTTCTAAAGTGCAAACTATAACAATTGTGGATTAAATTAATAAATTGGAGAAATCAGCATCCAAGATAAAGTGAAGTAATAAAGAAAGTACAAAAAGGCAAAAGGGTAAAGGAGAAAAAAATAATTTAAGTAAAATCAGGATTCTAACCAGCATGTTTAGAAAGATGATGTGATTCAAGAGCTTCCCATTCTCCAAACTGTTCTCCACATTTATGGCAAGTGACACCATGCATATCCATTTCAATGGAAACACCCTTTGTTTTAGAATGGAAGCTATTACCTCCACCACCAAAGCCAGCACCCCCTTCTTTCTCTGTCAAAAAAGAAGCTGTCTTTCTTGGAGGGGTAGGTGGATGCCTATATGATGGGTTAAAATAGTGCATTGTAGGGTGCCCTCCAGGACCTGGGGTACCTGGCCTTAAAGTCCCAACATATCCATTATCTATACCACCACCACCACCGCCGCCGCCGCCGCCGGCATTCCCTTCACCAAAGCTTGTGATTTTGAGTTCACATCTTGAATTGCTTAAAATCACTTCATGGGTTATTGGGTTGAGGTATTCACTACTACCAATAGATCTTGGGCTACAAGTTGTGGGCTTTTCAATGTGTCTCTTACTTCCATGGATTACATCTTTAAGATTTGCAATAGACCTTGAACATCCAGACCTTCCTGGTTTTTTTGTCAAGATTGTGGCCAAATGATTCCTTGCCTTTGGATCATGAACATCTGATGGCTCTGATTTGCAGTGTAAAGATTTCTTCAAAGAAAACCAAACTGTAGGAATGCTTTTCCCCTCCTTCATTCTTAAAAAAATGTTAGCAAAATAATCCCAAAAGCCCAAAGGATTCTATAACAAAAAGCTTATTGTTTTGCTTTTAAAAATTTAAAAAAAAATTCCTTCTTTTTTTAATCTCTCTAAAGCTATATTACAAAGATAACAACAGCTTCCATTCTTGGTAAACATCACTTTCTTGGAACTCAATTACATTAATTTTCACAAAAAAAAAAAAAACAAGAATCTAAAGCTGCAACATCCAGTAACCATAATCAAAGTGCTGTAGCTTTCTTACACATCTCTTTTTTGCAGCTTTACAAGTATGAAGTAAATTTGAAGGCATTCTTTTCACAAGAATGGCTGAAAATGGAAGATGTGATTGAACTGAAAAGAGAGAGCCAAGATTTTCATTTAGTTAGAGTAAAAAAGATTGAAACTTTTGAAAAATATGAGATTCTTTTGAACGCATTGGGAAACAAGACAAGAGAAAGCTATTAATAACTAGTATTAAGTTGTGAAAGCAAGGTGTTGGTGACACTATTAAATGAGGTGGTCAATTTGAATAGAGGCAATACTAGTATACTACAGTAGTACAACAACACAGTAAAAACAATTCAGAATGTGACAAAACAAAATTGTGAATCGCTCACATAAATGGTCGTTTTATCTTGTAGGACTTTCCTAGGGAGCTACTTACGTGGCGGGATCCGGACCACATAGCGCTTTTCGAGGTGAATACACAAGGCTCGTGTGTGTGGAATTGTGTGGTCAGATCTTTGCCACGCGTATGCGATAGCTTCCTAATAGGAGTCCCAGGATAAATTTTCCCACATAGCCACATGTAAATGTCAACCTCACTTGATAAAGAAAAACTATTCTTTTCATAATTAATTTCGATGTCTGTAGATAAATTTTTTCTTATAAAATATAATTGCATTTTTTATTCCTATTATTAAAGATCTATTCCAAAAATTGCATAAAATATTCTGAAGCAACTTGATAAAAACTATTCTATTCTTATAGCTGTGACGAAAATATAATTGCATTTTTTCGTGACTTTTCACTATAGTTTCACTTCCAAAATTGCTTCAAAATAAAAAATAAAAAAAAAACTAGTATATATATATTTTCGTCACATTTATTTATAAGACATTTATCTGAAGCTCTTGTAAAGTGTTATTGTTTCTGGCCCCAACAGGAAAATCACACGTGACTTTTCACTATTGTTCAGAATGTAAAATTTAATCAACTAATTGTGTACGTTAAATGTTTAAAATATACTACCACCCGTGTAAAATATAATTCATCCTAGAATTTTCACATTGATTAAGAAAGTAGTAAATGTAATTAATGTATGGATAAACTATAAAATGTATAATATATCCCTTAACTATCATAAATGCAACAATTATGCAGTAAATAAAATGGAAAATTAGGGATAATGACACAATCTGGAATATTTTTAAGTAACATGACAACTATATATTTTTTATAGGGAGAATGACAACTGCATAATTTTTATAGCGAGAAGGACAAATAGTGAATCCCGAAAATCAGTGAATCTCCCCAGTGAATCCCGAAATCAGTGAATTTTGACAGTGAATCCCGAAAATTAGTGATTTCGACAATGAATTTTGAAAATTAGTGAATTTCGACAGTGAATTTCGGCAGTGAATTTAAACAGTGAATTTCGAACACAAGTGAATTTCGACAGTGAATAAATAGTTTTGTCCTTTATGCAAAAGTTTCAAAAGACTGTCCTTCTACTCAATTGATAAAATATTTTTGTCCTTCTCCCTCATTCCCCCTAAATAAAATTGGTTTGATTGATATAAATTAGGGGTAAGGTAAGGAAAATTGTTCATTAATACTCTCTTGATATTGTGAATGACTTATATTATGAGACCAAAGTAAAAAAGTTAAGGTGACATATATTTTAAACCGGAGGTAGTATACTATTGATAAAAAGGTATATTTATTGATGAAAACTGTATTCATTATATGTAAAAGTTAGTTTTTTTCTTTTTTTGAGAAGGGTAAAAGTTAGTTAGTTTTTTTTTTTTTTTTTTTTTATTTATTTTTTTTTAAGGGAAAGTTAGTTTTGAGACCATGAAAAATATAAGACAACAAAATGACATTATTCCTTCGAAATATTATGTAAATTTCACCTTTTGTACTTACTTGAAATCTATGAAGCACCGACACTTCAATTAGGTCGCCGTGCGCTGTGTCCGACACATTTTCAGCCCGACACGCGCCCGACACGCTCCCGACACGTGTCGGAAACGTGTCGCTCGATTAAAATAATGTTAAATTCAAATTTTGAATTCCGACACGGCCCGACACGCCGGGGACACGCGCGGGGACACGGCCCGACACGCCGGGACACGGCGGGACACGGCCCGACACGTTGGGGGACACACGAGGGACACGGCGGGACACGTTGGGGACACGGCGGGGACACGCAATGGACACGGCGGGACACGGCGGGGACACGCAAGGGACACGGCGGGACACGTTGGGGACACGTAAGGGACACGCAGGAATGCAATCCGTCCTGCGAATTGGCATCAACCTACGTCTATGTTTTTTTAATAATATATATATTAATATACATATATATATATTAAAACGTGTCGGCGGCGTGTCGTTCCCTCAAATTCTAAAAGTAACCGTGTCGCCGTGTCCGTGTCGTGTCGTGCGCCGTTCCCGTGTCCGTGTCCGTGCTTCATAGCTTGAAATTATGGGGATTGAATTTGATTTATTGGTCAGAATCATTGCAATTTTTTTATCCATTACTCTAATACAATAAAAATCTTCTTCCTTTTATTTATTTAATAAAAAGCATTATTAAAAAATCATTGTATATTTATTTAATTCTATCCTTGGTGTGGTGTTTCATTTTTCGGTCCGAGGATCTACGGGTATAAATTAGATAGTGTTGGAAAATAAAGTACTCCTTTCGTCCCAGAATAAAAGTCACACTACTCTTTTTGTTTATCCTAGAATATAAGTCATTCTACATTACCAATAAACCATTTATTACTAATTTTTCATTCTTACCCTTAATTTATTAACAATTCAACTACTTTTCAATACTTTATAATCATTTCCTTAATGATAATCAAAGGATATTTTAGAAATTTCTCATTAAAATTTATGGTAATATGTGTGAAAACACCCAAATGACTTATATATTGAGACGGATGGAGTAATAAATGCTTGTAGGATTTTTTTTTACCAAAACAAAATTACCACGTATATTTAACATATATAACTCACGCATTCATATGATGAGACTTGAGCAGGTAGATAATGACTTATAATGTGTGTGTGTGTGTATATATATATATATATATATATATATATATATATATATGAAAACACTTAATATGATGAATCATCACGCCTTGGTTTAATTTTAAATGTTCATATATTGAATCATAGGGTTGAAATTGAGTCTATGGCATTGTTCATTACACATTAAGTCATTATTTTTTTTATTACACATTGTTCCACCATCGAGCAAAGTATAAAATCATTTAATAAGGATTGCACAATAATCATTAATGATAAAAATATGTAACAGAAGATGATTTGTATCATTGTCCGTGATGGAAATAGTTGAATTTCTTATATACACTTTCTTGGATTTAAGGTGATCAGTTTCAGCTGTATGTTGCCGAGACGACGAATTGGAGCCCTAGCCAGCTCCTTCTTCCTCAAGATTTTTCATATCAATGATTTACATCCTTCATTTATGCTTTACTTTGATTAAGTTGCTTCGTCATTTTCACGACTGAATTTGCTTTCCCCCCACCCAAATATCCATTTTCATGGTGTGAGCGGCAAAATGGTGGTGAAAAGGGAGATTCCGACAAGCCGAAAACTAAGGACACTGATCTCCACACTCTAACTCTCAATGACTAATTCTTCCGTATAATGTATTATTCCAAAGGGTACGTAGTTCTGACCAGCTGAAAACCTAGGACGTTGTTCTCCACACTCTCTTTCAACGACGAATTCTTCCATATTGCATTGTTCCACATATAATTGTAAAGGTATTATCATCTTTATATTAAAAACTATCTTTAAGGATAAGCAAATGGGAAGGGACGTTAAGGGAGAACCATAAGAGGAAAATATTTCATAAAGCTTCCCTTTGATCGCCGATGCACCATTAAGGGAGAGTTTTCTGAAGATCGTTGTTCCGTTTTCTATGACACAGCATTACACATGTATAACATAAGAAACCTGATTGCGTGCGCTTCCTGGAAGTGGAATTTGATATAAAAAAATTTAAGGGTTTAAGGAATTTTATTAATTTAGAGAATCAGATCGGCTAAGCAAACGTGTGCGGGAGAGAAGATCTCCGGCACTTACAACTTTCCACAAGCAATTAATCCTTCTTTGGCTAGCAAATGGGAAGGGACGTTCCCTTCCCTCCTGACCAAAGAGAAACGATCATATGAAAAGCAAGGAATAAGATAAAGACAGTCTACAATAACGTTTCCAACGGTTGTTCTGTCTTCGAGCCTTCCGATAGACGGTTTAAGAGAGTCAATCTCGAAATTGATATTAAAAAAACCCAGCGAGAATAATGTGGTTTTCAAATGTGCCACATGATGTTGATCACATTGGCTACTATAATATCATCATCAATTTTAAGCAACAAAGCGAAAAAATCTAACATGGAGCATAAACGAAGATTGCATCACTTTTTCTTTATAATTTATATTTTAAGCTTTTGAAAGGTTTCAATTAATCATTTTATTTTACAAGAAAGAAATACTTTGGAAAAACTCTGCTTGAAAATAAATTTATTATTATTTAATTTATACGGTTGAAATATTATTTAGATTGTATACATTATCATATAAATTAAAGTGGATATATATATTTCGAAAAGAAAACGTAAGAAATAATTTTTTATTGAATTGATAATAGATGTTGACATAAAAAATGAAAATTTGATTATGTTTTAGTCATGATTAAGTGAATTAGTTTTTTTGTTAAACAATTAAGTGAATTAGTTAAAATTTAATGTTGTACAAACGTATACTTTTGAACATTTTTAATTCGAAACTAAGTTTCAAAACTTTAGAAATGACAGTTGTGGCCCACCAGAGTTTTTCTTAACTAACTTTCAAAATGTTGCTCTCCCCGTTCCATCCAGTTTAACTGAAGTTGTTAAAAAAATTATTTCTTCTTATTTGATTGAGTTCTATTTCATCTTATTAAAGTTGTGATTTTTCTACATCTATCATTATTTATTAATGGATAAGAGAATAAAAAAACACTGGATTAGTTATATTTAGTGTTGTTAACGAGCCGAGCCGAGCCGAGCCGAACCGAGTTTCAATTGTTCAACCATGGTTTATTTATATCACGAGCTTGTTCGTGTTCATTCGTTTAATAATCGAACAAAAAATATGTTCAAGCTTAGTTCGTTAATGATATTGCTGAGAATATCTCGGGTGCGGAACAATGCAATTGGATGGATATCTGGCTAATTTAGAGAGATTTCTCCGGTGGAGAGTGGTGTGATTATGAAATATATGACTATTCCGGCGGCGAACCCAACAAGTAAGACGGTGAACACAACAGTCGACAATTTGGCAGAGCTTGGTCTGCTTATACTATTTCTTAGATGAATAATGAGTTAAAGGGTGCCCCTATATATAAGCGGATCACTAACGGCGATTAAGCTAATGATGACAAGACATAATTAACTATGAAGTGACATAATTAAATACAATCAAGGAACTAAGCTAGCAGGCATCGGATGTGTGTGCCTGCTGATCGCAGTGCCTTCCTCCTGATCATATGCTAGTCTTGTCCTTGGTGATGCCAAGTGTGGATCGTGTTCGCCTATAGTTGCGGGCATGGTCCGGTTGATCGGACAGCGGGATGGAGGGCAGCATGCTCAGCCCCCCACCCTTGACTACGCGCGGAGCACGCTAGCTAAATGGCCTGTTGCTCGGCTTATGACTAGATAAGCTGGCAGCGATGGAGGCCAAGAGCTGTGATGTGACCGTTGAATTGGGTCTATTTGCGGGTCCGATGGACCATAGTCGGGTTCGGTATATCAGTTAAGGTCACGAGCTTGTTCGCAAACATTCTTTTAATAAAAAAAACGTAACTCTATGTTCAAACTCAGCTCATTTATAAAGAAAATTTGTTCGATCTCGTGTTCGAGTTTGTCTTGGTACACATATTTTGGCCTCTCAGCTCGAGTTTGACTCGTTAAGGTATAAAACTTTAAGTCCAAATGAATAAATAACAATGTACAAAAACCAAGTAGTTTGGCTCAAGTGGTAAGTGACTTGAGTATGCCTAAGGAGGTCACCGGTTCAATTCTCCTCTGAGGCGCCATGTTTAAAGAGCTCTTGGTCAGGCCTTACCCTTGAATAAGAGTAAGACTCTGCAGGCACGACCCGGGCCGAACTCCGGATTAGTCGGACCAGT
This sequence comes from Gentiana straminea, assembly GCA_036785695.1. Lineage (NCBI taxonomy): Eukaryota > Viridiplantae > Streptophyta > Magnoliopsida > Gentianales > Gentianaceae > Gentiana > Gentiana straminea. Next base: position 7,228,180 of record JAVUPR010000299.1, on the reverse strand, counting down.
GGGTTCCGGATACCGGGGGTTTTAAGCAAAAAAAAAAAACAATGTACAAAGCAATATTCAAACATTATAGTAACAAAATCATTAGAAAAACTCTATGAATATTCAATAAAATCACTCTAGAGTATCTAATAGATTAATAGATGGCTTATAATCTAAGGAGTTTGAGTTATGTTGTACATTGGTTTATCTATATAAGCAGGTTCGTGAACATAATCGAATGTTCGAGAGTATGTTCGTGTTCGTTCGTTTAGGAAACGAGCTTATAATATTGTTCAAGCTTGGTTCGTTAAGCTAAACAAACGAACGATGTCCCGGATTTTATCAATACAAAACAACAAGTAATAAACCGGTTAACCTCAAGTGCAAGGATCGTAGTGTAGAGGCTATGCCGGGTCGATCTTACGGGGAACTAGACGAATGTGAATCCTAGCTTTTGTTTTTAACTAACTATTGTCACGAAAACTAACCTAAACAGGGAACTAAAACTGGACAAACATGCTGAAAATAAACTAGACAGAGGACGAAACCCAAAGCTAGGAAAGATTGAAAGCGATAAACTAAACTAAACTAAAGTGCAGAAAAAGTAGACTAATCTAACAATTCAAGTTCAAGGATTAAAATCAAATTATAACAAACGAACGAACAGTTGATCCACCTATCCTATCAACATTCAATCCTAACTCGGATTAATTCGTGATCTCTACTCAAGTCGTGATTCACCTAATCAAAGGCATAAACTCCTACTCTCGTAGACGAGTTCGTTTTCTAATCTTTTATCTTTCGATGTTAAAGATTACGTCTTTCTAACCTAGGCGTGAAATCTTTCAATTTCTAATCTAGAAAATCAATCTAATAACTCTCGTTTTAGTTAGATCGAAGATCTATTCTTTTATCATGGTGATCTAGGGTTGACATGACTCTCATCACATAACCAATCATCAAAGCAAGCATCTTTCGATTAAACATGCAATAACACATACAAAACATGATAAAAGAAACGAACTTGAAATAGATACTCACAGATTAATCACGAATCAAAACTGAATGGTTGAAGGAAGGCTTCACAACGCTTGTTCAAAGAGGGTTTAGCCTCTTAGCATCTTCTTGACAACTCGAATTGATGAATAAAAGTACATGAAATTATCTAATCTAATCTAGAAGTTTAAGTGCATAAAACTCGGAGAAAAACGAAGGAAAAACGCAGCCAAGCCGCCCAGGGTTTAGGGTTCGAAAATTGTATCATTAGGGTTTGGGAAATCGCGCCTATTTATAGATTGTTAGGTCGGTTTCGCCGAGTCGGTGCCGTGGACGCCCGTCCACTATCTTGGACGCTCGTCCCGAACGCGTCCGAACTCTCTCGAATGTAAAATACGATTCGGACGCCGCTTCACTTTTATGGACGCCCGTCCACTACCTTGCTCCAGTATTTTGCTCATAACTTCACTTCTAGGGCTCCAAATGAGGTGATTCAACATGCGTTGGAAAGCTATTTCAATCCTCTACAACTTCCATCAAGACAACTTTCCCTGAAAGTGCCTACAAGTGTGGACAAAATCCCCATGAAGTGCCTGGTTCCGGTTTCTTCAATGATTCTTCACCTAAACATCTTTCAACTCTTCCATCTTTATCCTTCTTTTCTCATCTCTATCTCGATTTAGCTTGAATTATATCAACATTTGATCATCAATTTAGCCTCCAACATGTATCTACATCACATTAAGACATCGCAAAACGTAACACAATCCAAATACTCATAAAACCATAATCAAAACACGTACACAACCTCATTTTGCGAATAAACTAATTAAAATCTCACTTGCTTAATAAATCATTTAAAACCACATTTCCTATGCAAATCATATGAATTATGGGGGAGAACATCATAAAATACAACGTTATAAAACGTATAAATTCACCCTTAACAAACGATCACAAATACTAACGAGTCGAACACGAACTTGTTCATGAGCGGCTCTGTTCGTTTAACAACACTAGTTATATCCAAGGTTTTTTTTATAGTTATTTTGGTGTTAAAGTTTTACAATTAAATCATCTCATTAATCTCTGTGTGTGTGTTTTTTATTTTTTTTGAAGAAGATCTTTATGTCGGTGCAATAACCACTGACATATTTTTTGTCATGAGGGGATATTGTCCGATCAACATCTAAATACCCTTGAATGGTAAGAGCGGGAGATGCCCTAAAGTGCAATCCCAGTTCTAGAGTGCCATTGACATATCTGAGTAGTCTCTTGACTGCTTACCAATGCAGTTCAGTAAGTTGAGCAATAAACTGACTGAGAGTATTAACATTATATGCAATGTCTGGTCTTGTCATAGTAAGATATTGAACTGCACTTATATCACTTTTATACTGAGTATGATTGTATGATTTTGCATGAGAGGCTTAGAATATGGAGGAAGGTACTTGTGTGTCACCATTGGAGTGGAGCAAGGCTTTAAATTGTCTATACCTAAATTGTGCAGTAGTTGAGGTGCATAGTGTGCCTGAGTAAGGTATAGACCATAAGCATCTCTATAAGATTCAATTCCTAGAAAATGGCTGACTGGCCCCAATGATTTGAGAGTAAAATTATGATTCAATTTGTTGATGAAGACTGAAATGGCAAAGGCTGAGTTTCCTGTTACTAAAATGGCATCCACATATATTAAAACATACATAGTAACATTAGTATCTTTGAAAATAAACAAAGAGAAATTTGAAGTGGACTGCTTGAAACATAGACTCGGCAGATAGCAGTGTTCTAAAAATCGATAAAGTCGATCGCCTAGGCGCACCCCGAGCGTCTCGAATATACCCTAGGCGACCTCTGCTGGGCGATCCGGTCTTCTGGGCGGTGCTAGGCGCTCCTGGGCGCTGCCTAGGCGACTTAGGCGATTAGGGTTCCATCTGGGCGATTTGACATATATATACAAAAAAAATAATAAAAAAACATTTTTAACAAAAAATATCTTAGCAGCTGCCTTCCCCCCCTCTTTCTTCTTCTTCCTCTTCGATTGTGATCCCCTCCCACTCCCCCCTTCACGCCGCAGGCCAAAGGTCTACCATAGGTTCCCATCACTAAAAAAGCCATAGGTCTACCAAATGGACCTTCCTTGTTCTTGTACATCACCAACTCATTGTTCATCACAATGTTTTGAATGTCTTCATCCGTAAATAACCGCTCCATACATTCATAGACCGCATTCATAACCCTAAACCCTAAAACCGTCTGGGCGCTTTAGGCCCTGGTGCCCCTAGTAGCGCACCGACTTCGCCTAGTGAGTTTTAGAACATTGGAAGATAGCCTTTGAGCATATCAAACCATGCCCTAGGGGCCTGGTTCAATCCATACATTGCCTTTTTGAGGTGACACACATGTTTTGTGTTTATCTAAGTCAACAAAACCAACAGGTTGTGGCATATAGACATCTTCTTGCAATCCCCCATTTAGGAAAGCATTATTCACATCAATTTGTTGAATGTCCCACTGTTGACTAACAACAATAGCCATAACGATTCTAATAGTAGCAGGTTTGAATATTGGACTAAAAGTCTCATGAAAATCAACCCAATAACATTGTTTAAACCCATGTGCCACTAATATTGTCTTATATTTGTTCATAGTCCTACCTGGATTCAACTTTAACTTAAAAATCCACTGGTTACATATCAACTTCTAGCTAGAATTATCTAGGACCAATTCCTATGTTTTATTTTTCTGCAAGGCCTGAAATGCATATTGCATGGCATTCAACCATTGAGGTTGACACAATGCTTCAGTGACAAGTAGGTTCCGGTATAGCTGAATGAGATTTAGTGGCAAGATAGGAATAAGTCTTTGGCTTGAAGATCTCACTCTTAGACCTAGTTTGCATGTGATGACATTAGGAGGAGCAGGAGAAAGAGAAGCAAATGAAGATATTTCAGTATATAGGGATGATGTAGAAGAGGTAGAAGCAGGACTGTCTGAAGGAGGCAATGAGTGTATACGGAGATATCATAACCAGATTGCATGGAGGTAGTACTAGGACAAGAGGAGGAAAACCAAGTTGATAAGGGAACTCATTCTCATTAAAGATCACATGTCTAGATATAAAAACTCTTCCACCAAGATCCCAACACTTAAAACCTCTATGGTGGTCACTTAACCCCAGAAACACACACATTGTAGTGTGAAAATCAAACTTATATCTGTTGTAAGGTCCTAAGAAAGGAAAACATGAGCATCCAAAAACCTTCAAATTAAGGTTGGGTGGAGAGTGATGAAATAACTTTTCAAAAGGTGAAATGTTGTTTAACACAGGTGTAGGAAGATAGTTAATAAGCAAAACAGCATGTTGAAGTTTTCCCACTAAAGATTAAGAGGCATTTGAGCCTGTGCTTAGAGTGTCATACCTAGTTCTGTGTTGTGCCTATGTTTCCGCTCTGCTTTCTCATTTTGTTCATGAGTGTGTGGGCAAGGATGCCTAAAATGCATACCAGCATTCTTAAGAATAGGAACAAAAGATCTATATTCACCCCAGTCAGATTGAACAACTTTAATTTGAGTTCCAAACTGATTTTCAACTAGGTTTTTAAAATGAACAAAAGCACCAAGATCATCCGACTTGTTTTTGAGAGGATAGATCCAGGTATATCTATTGAAATCATCTAAGAAGTGCACATAATAGGCATATCCAGACACAGATTTGACTGGGGAGGGTCCCCACAAATCTGTGTGTATGAGGTCAAGCACATTATGACTAACAGTCTCAGAATTTTGAAAGGGTAAAGCATGTTCTTTCCCATATTGACAAGCATCACAGAACTCAACTTCATTACTGAATTTTTTCATTACAATTTTCAAAGCAAGATTCAAAACTTGCACAGATGGATGTCATAATATCCTATGCCAAAGTGCTAGAAATAAAATTGTTTGTTTTGATGATGATTGTTTATTTGTTTTCAACCCCGTTGAAGATGTGCTGAAACTAGTTGTAATAGTGAAAATCTAAAACATAGTCTAGAATTAAATTGTATATGATTTACTAGAGTCTGATTATTGTGTAGGTTAAATCAGACAAACACTGTAATAGAAATGTTATAGGTTTTAGTGGAGTCTAGGACTTTTGCTGAAATCTAACAAACTCAGTTAACCTTAATCAATACTGAAGTTGAAAGCTAAGGGCACAAACTCAGTTATGAAGGTTGAGGGTTCAAACTCAGGTGAAGACTGAAGACTGAGGTTTTCAGACTCGGTTATTGAAGACTAAGTCGAGACTGTAAAGATAGAATTCAGGCAAGTCTGTGATGACCTAAACTTATAGATCTTGTATTGAAGGTCTAAGATCCAAAATGACAATGTGATGAAAGGATCTTAGTTATCAGTTTGATAAAAATGGTGTACTCTGATCTCACAAATCAAGATCAAATGAAGAAAAGCAAATCAGCTGAGAAATGAAGAAAAGCTGAGTATATGCTAAAGCCAGCTAACTGCAGAAAACTCAACTATCGGCACAACTGAGTATAAGTCCGCCAATCAGTTTAACTGAAGGAAAATTCGAACGTTAAAGATCAAGCTTTCTAATTGCTTGGCAGTTTGACAATGTCAGAAAGGACACTGACATTCTGACAGATGATGGCATATTATATGGAATCCAAAGAAGGATCGTTAGAATTCAAAAATTCGAACGTTGGATTTCACCCTATAAATAGAGGACTTAGCAACAAGGATCAAACACCTTTCGACACACCAAGATTACGAGAATCGCAAGTATTTTGTGCAAGAAATCCTGCTAAGTCATCACCATCATCTTTGAGCTAAAATTGTTAGATCCTGGAAATCTTCAAGTGCCTAAGTGTTTCAAGACCAATCAAGATCAAACACTTGAAGATTACTCAAGAAGAATCACTTTCTTGATTCAATCTTACTTTGATTTTATCAAAGGTTCAAGACTCTGAAGCATCCGGTCTAGGGTGTTAAGGACAATTGTTTGCAGTCAGGCAGACTGTGTGTGGTGGAGCTGGTGAAGAGGCAATTCAACCCTTCAAGGACCAGTGGAGCATTTGGAGAAGTAGCAATTCTACTTGTTATCCAAGAGCTTAGATTGTGAAGCTAGGGTTTAGTGAAGGACAAAAAACTAGGACTTTTTGTAACTGTACCTCAAAGAGACTAGTGGAATTTTTACCTCCAACATCATAGGAGAAGAGTGGAATAACAGGATTACACCATCTGAAACCAATATAAACTTTGTGTTTTTATTTGAGCATTTACTTTACGCAATTTACTTTACATAGTTTAATTATTGCATTTTACTTTACAACTCAAGCATCAACTGTTATTTGCAAACTGATTGAATCACACTAGCACTTAGCCGAGTTCACTAAAACTCAGCTCAGCATACTTTCAACTAAACAACTAGAACTTAGAAGGCTTAATATTAATTCCGCTGCATTTAAATCAGTTGTAGAAAAAGTCAACAGACTAATTTTCAGCTAAGTTATCTTAACTTCGTTAAAAAGTTTTAAGTGACAAGTTTGTTCACCCCCTCTAAACTTCTCCAAAGCCTTCCATAGGACCAACACAAAGGACATCATTCATAGGTCTATTGACTTTACTAACATAACTACTAGGAGTACTGGACTGATGTTCAATAGATTTGCTATCTTTTAATCTGGATTGAAAGGAGTTATGAAGAGAGGATGGAAGAAGTTGATACAACCCAATGACAACTCTACCTCTGTAGAAGTATTTGTCCTTTTGTTTTGTACTTCACAAAACAACCAAGATTGTCAAAAACAACTCAAACATTATTATCAGAAGTCAAACTAGAAATGCTAACAAGATCTTTAATAATCCTATGAACATGAAGAACATGCTTAAGTTTAAGACTGGAAGCTTTGGTATGGAGAGAGGTAGAGCCAAGATTGACAATATAAAGTCTAGAACCATTACCTATTGTCAAAGCCTTTGAACCATTGTACTCATTACTCAATTGTAGTTTGCCAAGATATGAGGTAATGTGATTTGTTGCTCCATTGTCTACATACCAGTTTGGATCTACTAAAGTCTCTGGTCCTACATGAAATCAGCTGGGTTTTGCTGCTGATTTGTTTGACTGCCTTGAGTATTCAAAAGGGGGGTTGTTGAAAGTAGGATCAAATATATACCATCAACTTGTGACAGTATGCTCTATCTTGTTGCAAAGTTGGCAGGTAGGTTTTGCTCCACTGTTGCTGGAGAAGCCTCTTCCACGACCTTAGACCTACCACCTATGAAATTTGATCAACATCTACCTCTGCCTTGATATCCTCTTCTGGTTGAAGTGTTTCCCACATCAGAATTATTGGTTCTAACTGCAGCATTTGCAGAGACATGACTCAAATCCAGATTTGCAGTAGGATTAAATCTTGCTATCAATATTTCATATGTGATTAGCTGTGCCTGAACTTCTGGCCATGAGAGAGTCCCAAATTTGGATGTCATATTTTCAATCACAGACTCAAACTCCTTCCTTAACCCGTCAAGAGTGGCCAAGATTAATTCAGATCGGGTAATGGGATACATTGATGCTCATAATTTGTCAGAGTAAGTCTTCATATGTGCCAAGTAGTCAGCCATCGATTTTGACCCTTTTTCTGCCTTAGTAAGAGCATCCTTGTACTCTAGCATCTGTGCCTCACATTGATTGTTGAAGAGTAACTCTAGGGTTCACCAAATTTCATTTGAAGTAACACAACCCACTACCTCAACAAGGGCATGTTCTGTCATAGAAGCCAAGAACCATCCTATGAGAAGCCGGTACTTAGCCATCCATTCATCATAAGCTGGATTAACCGGAGGCATTATGCTAGAGGTTACACAAGGCACACACAGAAACTGAGGTGGACATGGTTTAGTCCCAAATAAGTGAGAATCTCGTTTGTGTCCTCTAATTACAAGTAGCATAGTGAACTTCCACAAAAGATAATTGTTCCTATCTAACTTAATAGAACAAGACTGACTCAAATTACCTCCCAGAGTATTTATACCACTTTGCACCGGTAGTAATGTTGGCGGAGCCACACCCATTCTTGGATGAGAAGCTGGTGAGAGTTGAGAAGTGTATGGACCAGTAAAACAAGAATAGATCGGAGTCTGCATGTCCATAGTCATAGCAGAAATTGGAGGGGTGATCTGAGCTCCGGATGCCGAAGTCCCAGCTCCTGTCTGAACATTCGAGACCGGCGGAGGAGCTTCCATAGCATGAGCTTCACCGTCTCTGATACCAACTTAAAATTATAAAACAAGAAAGATAAACCGCAATAGCAGAATTTTCATTGATAATTTTCTGAGATTTTCTTCTTCAATGGTTTCCAGCAAGAACATCTTCAACATCATATAGCCTCACAACTAACTAACTTAATCTAATCCACTCTATAGAGTATCTAATCAAAGGGTCAGTAATACAAGAGAATAATACACTTGTTAGGGGTGTTCATTTTTTTTAAAATCCGAACCGAAACAAACCAAACCTTTTAAATGGTTTAAGAAATTGTAAAACCGAACCGACACAAAACCGAACCGGACCGATTCTAATTGGTTTGGTTTTGGTTTTAACTAATGAAACCGAAGAACCGAACCGATTGCCATAAAAATACATATTTCTACTTTTAAGCAAAAGAAAATAAATTGCAATGTTGTCAAAAAAAAATTTATACGTTCCAAAAAGAAGTCCAAAATTATACTTCAACAATATTGGGCCAATGTCCATCAGAATATTTTTTGGGCAATACTTGGGCAATTCTAAAGGCACCGCGTGATTATTTCGGCACCACATTTTACGTACGCAAATTTTGCGTACGTAAACGCGCGCGTAAGAAAAACGCGCGCTTTAAATCCCCATATTTTTCTATATATGTATTATATCTTCTGAATACTATTGACATCTTTTTTCATGTTTGAATTTCTTTGTCGTTATTTGTGTATTGTTATTCTGGACTTTTGATAGTTATTCTGAAACGTTTTGTTGTTTTTGCTAAGTGCTCATTTCTAAATCTCAAGATGAGAAAGATATATTTTATTTCTGCTTCTATTCTATTCTTCCATTCGATGAAGCAAGCGCAAAATGTTGTTTCTATTATTTGAAATTGGTGGCTTTTGTACAAACTTGTTAATTTGGACACAAAATAAAGAAGAAAAAACGTTTAAACCTTTTTTAAGGAACTCAAAAGTCTTAACCTTCTTTGTTTCTCCTTTTCTTTTTATAAAAGGAATTAAAAAATTAGATAGAATCAATTTTGTCTATAATAGGGAAAATGTATTTTTTGAGCTCAACTTAGTACTATATCTGGTTGTCAAACTCTTTGTATTGTAAACCGAGAAACCGAACCAAACCAAACCGAAGAAATGACAAACCGAACCGAAGTTAATATTATTAGTTTTGGTTTTATCTTTTGCAAACCGAAATTATTGGTTTGGGTTTGAAAATTTAAAAAACCGAACCGTGAACACCCCTAGAAATACATTGCAATGTTGTCACTTGTACACCAAGAAGATTAATAAGTGTCTACACATGCAAGATTATCAAAAGATAAGACCACCTGCTTATCAAGACAAGAGTAATAAGTTATTTCACTTTTCAATAGTTCATTAATTTTTCCATAAAAAGAGAAGCAAACATGTTGAAGTAGACAGACATTTCATAAGAGGGGAAGTTGACAACAAGGATTTCGGCCTAACCCATGTTCCCTCAAGAGAACAAGGTGCATATATTTTGACTAAGGTTGTTTCTTTTCATGTCTTCCAACATCTACAGTCCAAGCTTGGTTGAAACAACATACACAACCAACCTTGAGGGGGAGGGGGGGGGGGGGGGTGTTGAAATGTTGTGTTAATTACATGTTAATCTCACAAACACTGTCTCTGTCACTGTATTGATTATATGTTTTGATCTTTCTTTTGTTCTCTAATTAGTCTTCCGTCTTAAGGATCTAGCCGTTGGTGGCCTCCTATATAATGTAATTAGTCTTCCGTCTTAAGGATCAAGTATAATCATATCTTCATCTAATCTCTTCTATCTTAATTTCTACAACTTGTTTTGAGCTTCTTCTTGATGAATCTTGCTTGCTTAAACTCTTCTATTTCTAAGCTTAATATCTAAAGTTGTAGTTTGTTGTAACTGAATAGCTTGTATGCTTAGATTGAGTGCTAAAAACACAAGTATTAAATCTGCCACACAGTCAAGTTTGTTTCATATATAAAGACCAAAAACTCTTCCTCAACTCTACAAACTTCATTATATTAATCATACGTTTTTACAAAAAAAAAAAACTCAGAAGACGAAGAAGAAGAAGAATCACAAGTGTTCTTTATACTTGTCAAGCTAATAACGAGCTAATGATTATTAAATGACAAATATCAAACCAAGGGCGAACAAATGTACCAATCATAAAGCCAAAGCTTGGACCCTACAAAAAGTCATTCGGTTATCAGTTGATTTACAGCTCTTATCAATAACTTACCTGCACTTATCAACATTGCTCTTATCAGCAGCAGAAGCAGCTCTGCACTTTTCAGCATTATTGAGCATATCAACTTTCCCTTTATATGCACAACAATCCATGGTGTTCAGTATTTTAGCATGCAACAGATTGGCCCAGCATGTTAAATTGCATGCTGAAAATTTAAAATGTAAAAACAGAAATTAAAGTTTCAGAAGTGGTCATTCATTGCATGCAAGACTAAACATTCCACCTGTGCACTGCATATCAGTCAGTTTTTGGGATTTTGAGGGGTAAAAGCCAAGGGCAAATATTTTTCCGATATTTCAGTATAAATCTGAGCATTAGTCACAAAATCTTGATATAACTAAAAAAAACAAAAGCTAACACGTTTCTCTTATTACATCGTTGCAAAGATCAACAAGCTTCACAAACAAATTCTATCCAAAAAATAAAAAAATTAAAATCTCTAACTCGCTTCACAAATGCCTAGAGAGAAAGAGAGAGATCTATCAGCCACAGTTCTCACCTATTTTGTAAATCGTTGATCAATGAATGAGGTTCACTATTATCATTGACTAGAATTACATGTGCACTTGGAGCATGTTGGCTGATGTGTGTGAGTGTAGGATTTTCTCACCAAAATAATGCCGTGAGATCAAATCCAGGGTGTTGTGCTACGAATGCTGATGCTAACTAATAAAATCATTCACAAACCGAGTTTTTTCTTGATGTCCGGCTGTCCTGCACAATGTGAAGAAGAGAATACTATCATTCTGCATCATCATCCTCCTCCTGGTGAAAAAACATAACACATGTTAACAAATTACCGAAACAGAGGAAGGATTAGGCAAGTAAAAAACCATAGGAATATTAGCAACGGAGTGAGGCCCGTCTAATGATTTGTTCAGTGACATCAAAAAGCACAAAGTAAGCTTTACTTTTATGATGTCACTGGATGAACAACTGGACAGATCTCACTGGAGAGGATCCATACCTTAACTATGGGCTGTCATCATCTGAACTTGAATCGTCCATCCTCCTATGTTTAATAGCCGGAATTATCCGTTGGCGAGGATCAGAGGATGGAGGCGGCGGAGGCTGTGGTTTTGAGGGGGCCGTCGTTTGAGCTGCCTTTGTTGGAGGTGGCTGCTGGTGTGGTTTTGAGGGGTCCGTTGTTTGAGCTGCCTTTGTTGGAGGTCTATTTGGATTTATTGGGGCAACTTTCACTTCTTTGCACACCTTTTCTAAGATTATTAGAAAATCCCTAACAACGATGAATAATCTTAAGCCCTCATCTTTTGCTGAACTTCCATGAAAGTAGTCACCAGTGCTCTTCACTAGAGTCATTATCCTCTTCTCTTCCTCCAGCAACCACCGGATGTCTACATCAGCATTCTGCACAAAACTCTTCAGAGTTTGATAAAAACCACTTTCATTGTCTACGTTCTTCAATTCCGAGTTTAATAGATCTTGGGCTTTTATGAGTGCAAGTCCGAGCTTTGCAACCGTCCCGGTTATGCTATCAGCATCCAAAGCTGCAGCCTTTTTTACATTCTTGAGCTCATTACCTAAACCAGACACCACCTGCAACCCAATAGTTCGATAGTGTTCTTCTGTGTCATGGGAAGAATCCTCAAGTATATTATTATCATCAGAATTAATGCTGGATGCACTCAAATTCTCTCTGGCAACACGGACTGCTCGTACACCTTCTGAACGGATGATTTCCTGAACGACGAAATGTAAGAGGGTAGTTTTACCATCTATTCCTTTTACATCAGATAGTTTCAACAGTGTGTCTAGTTTGAAGGCTTGGGCACCCCCACGAAATGTTCCATCATTCATACGATTGCCCGTCTTAAGAACAGCCTCCAGCAGTTTAAGGAACAACCTGCTTTTCCGTAGTTCGTTACAAGCAGCCTGCAGGGGGAAAAAGCAAGTTCCTTTAGTGACAGACTGACAGACATTAGAGAAGGTTAATAGCAATCACATACAAAAGCATGGTCGGTTATGTTGGACAATTGTGGAAAGGAAAGACTGGTCTTGAGCTAAATTAGCAGAGGGCAAATATGAATCGTTTCAATCAATTAAAACAGTCTCTCTTACCTCTAGTGTTGAAAAGGATTCCTTCAAAGTCTTTTCTTCATCCTTAAGTGTGCCCATGAAGTGCAATGCTTCTAGCCTCTTAAATGAAAATGGAAGGTCAACTAAGACTTTCAGAAAACGTTCAGCTGGCCCAAGACGAGATAGCTCACCACTATAAAGTCGTAGTTTGAGTTCCTCGTCGGTTGTGGGTGCCATCTTTAGCAATGTTTGAATAAGTTCAGAAGGAAGTTCATTCCCTGAATACATATAAAGATAAGCTATTGTATAAGATTTCTTTACTAACAAGGAACTATTAAAAAGGGGGGAAATAAGTTGTTGCGATCTGAAATATAGCATTTGTTAGCACTACGGGGTCAGGTCAAACAGCAGGCAAATTATTCAAGAGTGCAAGACAGGCAAAGGTATTCTGTTTCTGCACGGTGTTACCTTCTTGAAGTGCATCCACGACTTCTTCTGTTGTTACATTTAAAGCTTTTAGCAGGATTGATATATTCTGTGCCTTCTTAGCTTCGAGTAACTGAACATATTGGTTAGAAGGCTCCTGCGATGTGGAACCCTTCGACTGATTCTTGTTTTTCGTAGCAGGAGCATAACCAAACAGAGTCTCTATCATCTCTTCATCAAACCTGTTGGAACCATAATCACCATCATTCTAATATATCTATACTAGGCGCTTTATTATAAAGAAAGAGAAAAAGAGAACTTACTGGAAAGATCCTGATTTAATTTGATGCCAAACCATTGACTGCTCAGGATTGGCCAGAACCTTATCCCAAAAGAAAGGCTTTAGCTTGGCTTTATGAGCATCGTCATCTTCCTCGCCGCCTTTACTGGATGATGATGGAGCTGAAGGGCGAGGAGGCTTTAGTCCGTGTGGTGGTGGCCGAGGTGGAGGGGCACCACCAATTGGAGGAGGTGGTGGCCGAGGCGCTGTCTTTGAGCCCATAGGTGGAGGAGGCGGCGGCGGCCCAGGAGCTGGAGGGCGGGGACCAGCCAAAGAAGATTTTGAAGGCGGCAGTGGCGGTGGTGGCATAGGTGGAGAAGGTGCACCTGGACGAGGAGGGGGAGGAGGTGGTGGTGCAGAAGGAGGGGTTGGAGGAGGAGGAGCCGCCCCTTTCCCTGGACCTACTACAGTTGAGATTGTCGAATTTGCCCTACCGGGAGGAGGCTTTAGTGGAAGCAATCCATGTGCAGCCAATTTACCAGAGGCAGAATTATCAGATGACAAGATTGGAGCTCCACCAATAGTTCCAATAGGGATATTGACAGCTGAGTCAGTATGTGAATCCAAGAATATATCTCCACCAATTTTATTATGATTTGAGTCCATCCCGAATTTCCGAATGCTATCCTTTTTCTCTATATCACTCGTAGAATTCAAGTCAAATGATGATTTCTGCGAATAGGCTGAAGAAATTTCAGAGGATCAGAATGGAAAAAATAAGAAATCTTGATTCCAATGTAATAAGAGCAGAGAGATAGATTCACAAAACATACCATTGGAATAATCACTCAAACTTAAGCCGAGAAGAGGCCTCTCATCATTTCGTCCCATTCCAGAGCCGTTACCACAGACCTTACGGCAACACAAAAAGAGCATTGCTGATATGACAAATGTAGCACCAGCAGTTACCACAACCGCAATAAGAACCGTTTTATTACTGCTCTTTTTCTTGTCTGATTTTTTCTGAGACGGCTTCGGGCCTGAAGAAGCTGCTTTGGCAGCAGTTGGTATCACCACATTTGGATCACCACCGGAATCAGGAGGAAAAAATGGTGGCAATGGAGAACTAGCAAAACTCTGAGGTTTAGGAAATTCAATAATTGAAGGAGATGGAGTAGGTGAAATAGCAGGAGACTGTGTAGGTTCTCCTGCAACACTCTGAATTAAATTTCTTCGGGCAGGAGTAATATTTACTAAATCCAAAAACAAAGGGAACCAGTTCTTTAAAACTCCATCTTCCTCAGTAAAAGGAACCGATGACGGGTTTCTGTTCTCTAAGCAATCTACAAGAGCTTGTTCAACATTACTTTGCAAAGTATGTAGAAGTGTTTTTCTATCTAATTCAGTAAGCGCCCTACTATTCCAAACGATGTCATTCCTATTACCAGACTTTTCCTTCTCCTGGACATGGAAATTAAGATTTTCAACAACTTCATCAGCACGCATCAACTCTAACCGACAGCGTATCCATAGAAGTTCAGCCTGCAAATGCAATAAGGAACACTAAGAACTTGAAGAGTGGACCTAATAAAATTTTTTACAATAATAAACACAAATCAACTTGTTAAATTAAGTTTCAAGTAATAACCATCTAAAACAAACTGGTAAACGATCTTCATCCGTTTTTTTTTTTTTACTTTTTTGTTGTGGGGTGGGGGGAGGGGGGTGGAGGGAGAGGGAGGGAGAAACTTGTAGCAAAAAATAAACAATTACAACTGTTATGTGGTTGATTAGGCTTTGTCCTCCCACAAGTGTAATGTTTCAGTTTCCCACTTGGAAAGTGCTATGCATATGCCATGAGCTATGTAAAATGCTATGCATATGCCACAAGTGCAATGTTTCAGTTTCCCACTTGCAAAAGTGCTATGCATATGCCTATAGCTATGTCAAATAATGGGATTCACACAAACACGAGGATCTTAAAGAAATCTTTGGCATAATTTAGGGAATCAGATTGGTTTTACTAACGCATCAGGTGTAAATCCCACTTAGAGCAATCCCAATTTTTGAGAAATCAACATTTTTCCTCAGGACAAGTAGTACCTCGTAAGCAATTGAATGGAAGCTAATGTAGTACATTCTGAGCTTCCAGCCTACTTCCAGACCAAAATAGCAGCACTTTCTCAGAAAATAACATTCACCATTTCTTATGAGGCGCATATAACACTGATTAATTATTTCAAGTCACTACTAAGCATAAGCACAAATATAAGGCAATAGTTGAGACTACTAAAGAAACTCAAAATTCTGTCTGCCTAATCTAACTAAAGCATAACCACAGATATAAGGCAATAGTTGAGACTTGAAATCAAGGCTACCAATGAATGCAGGAAACGAAGGAACAAGCTTAATTCAAATAAACTGATTGTCAATTTGTTCTTATATTTTATCATTTACACGCCCATTACTTGATGCCGACATGCCGTTGCTTGCATGCATATCAATGCATATACTGACAATCAAAAAAGAAACATGAATGGGTTCTGTTCTTCCACTGATAATCAAGAAGAAAATGGAAAATTCAAATGATGAATTTATATGATTTTCTTCTTGTGTCATACTGGTTTTCATGAGGTTTTGTATAAATGCATACAAACAACCAAACTGGTTTTCATGATAAAATTTCTTGAAATATAAGCAAAATGACACTGACTTTTCATGTTACTAAACAGAAAAGTGCACACAAATAAGGAAACCAAACTCTGCTCCTTACCACTTCCTCATCTTTCCCCTGGGAATTGATCAGACTCTGCTCCTTACCCTTTTCTACCAAATTCTTGTTTCCAAGACCTGCTGCAATGAAAATGGAAACCACAACAACTGAAGCAATGGCACAGAATACCAAACGGAAACCCATTTATTATTCAATCAGTAACCCAGAGGCAGCAAACTCATAATTGAAAACAAAAACCCCTCCCTTCACAAAAAATTCTACCAATTCAATCTGTAACTGTAGCTCAAAAAGAAGTCGCCACTTTAGAAAACAACCCTTATTCAAACCCTTCAGAGTTCTCAATCACACACTTTGATCAATAATCTTGAGAACCCTTTTTCGATTTTAATAGAAAAAGCTCAGAATACCTTTTCAATCCTTTGAAGAAGGACCAAAAGGAAACCTTTTAATGTCAGAGAAGAAACGAGGAAGTTTGGAATAATAAAGAACACCTCTAATTCAATAAATGAGCACCTCTAATGCTTTCCAAGATTCTATAATCTAATTCTGAAACACAAAATTACACCTAGAATTATGAATCATAAGATGGGTTCTTGGTAATATGACCGAATGGATCCACCCATATGGCAGCTAAAGATTCAACGACACGGTGGCGACTCGGCGCGTTAGTTGACTTGAGAGAAATTTCCATCAGCCTGGGTTCGTAATTTGACATTTCAAAATATTTAGATAATTCCTTCAAAAAGAAAATTATTATTATGTCCAAAAAGAAAAAGAAAAAGAAAATTATTTCGATGACTACCGTTGCAGATGAAAATTTAGATGACACCGAAATTATACAATTAATTCAAATAAAAAAAAGGAAAGATAAAAACTATCGAAATCATTTAAAAACTCTATCGTAGAGATTTCAACGGGAAAAGTGTTATTTCAACAAGACAAGTAACACTGCAACAGATTTTTTTTTTTTTTTCACCGTAAACTACAGATTTTGTAAAATTTTCTTTACATCTACCGTATTCATCTAGATTCTGTACATTTTCCTTTATATCTTCCGCATTATGTAAAATAATGAGTCTGATTCATTTTATCTTAAATAAAGATTCTGTAAACTAAGAAAACATATTTTTAAGTACTCGTTAAGAGTATTTGATGCGAGTGCTCTTAAATTTGTCTTCTGATGAACATATACAAGAAAATTCAATATGATAGATATACTCAATCTTTTTTTTATTAAAGATCTACTCAATCTTAAACATTTTAAATACACTTCAAAATAATTTATCATAATGTCTAAATACACTCATTCTTTTTAATGTGCTAAATAGTAAATACTCTCCATCTTAAGGTTATTTATCTTAATTTTTTTCTTTTCGGCTTAATGTGAGAAAACCATGCAAATAGAACGCACTAAAATATTCACGGTTTATAAAGACAAAATATTGAGTTATTGGGAAAAATTAAGGGACATGTGTTTAAAAAATGTGTTTGACCAAAGTTTTTGGTTATATGATTTTTTCGG
Source organism: Gentiana straminea (assembly GCA_036785695.1). Lineage (NCBI taxonomy): Eukaryota > Viridiplantae > Streptophyta > Magnoliopsida > Gentianales > Gentianaceae > Gentiana > Gentiana straminea. The sequence goes on along the minus strand of JAVUPR010000299.1, from coordinate 7,210,688 downwards.
AATAAGTTCTTGCTTAAAAAACTCTCATCACACATTTACACCTAAGTTGCCCAAAATGCCCTCGAATCCCAAATTCCTTCCAAATCCCTAATTCCACCTTCTAACCCTAAAATCCAATTCAGAATTATAATTGGGGATTTAACCCGACCCGGTCCCTTTAATTTCTGAAAATACCCCTGATTATTTTTTCCCCCAAAATCCCCAATCCCCCAACCCTAATTTAACCCACCCAACGTTATATATGATGAAAATCAGGAAGGAAAAAAAAACCTTCATTTCACCCGCCATTCCACCTCCTTCACACCTCCATCGTCTCCCTTGAAGAAGATAGCAAGTTTGAGTTGACGACATCTTGGGTTGATATCATTATATGAAAGTACATTGAAGGTGAAACAGAAACAGGGACGACGAAGTACACTGAAGAACGTGGACGACGAAGCAGTCTGAAGAACGTGGACGACGAAACAACAATACATAGCAAACAAAGAAGGTATTTATGTTGATTTACTGATTTTTAATTGCGTGGGCTGTCATTGTTCTTCGAATTAGCAAACAAAGAAGTTGAATTAAGAATTGAGAAACAGGGCCTTTAAAATTCAATCATGTTCTTATTTAATCCGTAATTTAATCATAATCGTTGTATTGAATTGAACTAAAGCAGGAAGACTGTGAAGAAGTTGTTGGTGCGTCATGGTTAAGGAAGGCTCAGAAGAAGTTTCGTTTTATGTTTGTTACCCGGTTGAGGTTGAAAAGAGTGATGATGGTGTTTGGTCGTGGAAGTACGTAGAATGTGAAATAGACGAAGTGACGACTATTTTAATCGTCCCAAAGAACATTTCATTTGATGGATTGTATGACGAGGTGAAAGAACAGTTGGGAATTGATACAAGGTTGTATGATTTTCAGATGAAAGTTATGGGCCCCGTTAGTAAATCTAGACCGATGCTACTTAATGGTGATAAGCTTGTGAGACGGTTCTTGAATGTCTGTGGTCTAAACAAAGATTTGTTATTAGTTATTTTGAAAGAGAAGGGAAAAGAAAAAGACATTGATATTGAAGTGGAAGTAACACATGTTCAGAATTATATTGAAAGTCAACAATCATGTGATCCTGTAGTTTATGTGATGGGAACTCAAGAAACAAGTGTTGAAATGGATGTTGATGGTATTGCGATTAAAGAAAGATTTGTTGAAGAGACATGTTTGAATTCGAGAACTCAAGAACCAAATGTTGATGTTATTGCGATCAAAGAAAGTTGTATCGTAGAGACATCTTTAAAATCGGTAACTCAAGAACCAAGTGTCAAAATGGATGTTGGTGAAGTGGCATGTGTTGAAGAAGAGGTTTTTGATTGAAGAAGAGAAAGTGTTTATAGATTTGAGGCTAATAAGATATTTGAAGATTCTTTATTGATGCATTTGGGTGAAGATGCTTTTTTAGTATCACAGGAAACGTCAAATATGTATACTTTGAATGATGATGGCTTGAATGGTGGTGATCGCTTGAATGAAACGGAACCACAAATGTTGATACTTCGAATGGAGTGAAGGATGCAGGTTCTTAGATCTAACCAAGTTAGATCTATACGCAGCGGATGGATCACGATTTACACGGTACAATACATAAATAAAGGACTTAAACTACTACAAGGGGGTTAAGATCATGTTACCAATATAGGGAAGAGAAGCCTTGATCTTCCGATGTGTTCTCCAAACGGCGGTTGGTGGACACCCTTCTTGATACACGAGCCTCCTTGATATGCAACCAGAAAAATCCCGAAGATTTTTCCAACTCGAACCCTAAGAATAGAGGCCGAAATTTTTCGGCCAATTTCTCTCGGTGAATAGTGACGTGAATAGTACCTTGCCATTAGACTTGGGAGAACTCTCTTTATATAGGAGAGTAATCAATGTCCTCCAAGGATTAAATAATTAAGTGATAATTATCACATTAATCCTTTTCCAAATAAAAGATAAATAAAATGATTATCCCAAACAAATTAAGATAAATCATATTATTATCTATTATTCCATGAATTATCATTTAACAAATAAAAGATAAATCACATGTTAAATAATTATCCAAGAAAACTAATTTCTCTCTAATTATTAGGACATTAATGGCGCCACATATTGGGTCAAAAAAGCCCACATAAAATGTCTTTTATGTGTATTATATTATTTAGCCCAACTAAATAATATCCATGCATATCAAGTAATTAGCCCACCAATTAATTATCACCGAGGCCCAAATAACAAGATTATTAGTCCGAATTACGAAGCCACACCGGGGACCATGGACCTATAACCGGTAGCTCCAATAATTAATTATTCATCGAACGAAAAGTACATTAATTATTAATTCCGGGATTACGCCACCATAAATCCGAAACCGAACTCTACCGATTATAGATGTATACTTATACTCAACCCATAGAGCGAATAAGCGTCCATTGATATAATCACTACATACGGATTAACCCTCCATAGATCGTCCATTCGAGTGGGAAGTCTCCGCAAACCCGACTCAGAATATCTTATCCTTATTTACCATCAACCCCCTAGTGATCAATTAGCTCACATATCTAACTAGTAGCTAATTAGTCTAAATATGAACTCGGCCGATCGATCACTTTCTTAGGGCTAACAAATAAGGGGACTGTCTCTCTACTTCCCGCAGGAAGGAATGGATTCCATGTCTGTGAAAATCAGAACTACTCACTCATCTGGAGATAGTGCCAATGAGAAGTGGCTTGGAACACATTATTTAAGTGAACCGTAACTAACACATCAAACACTACCCCGGGACAAGCAGCACCCTGTGATCACCTCAGGATTAAGGTTGATCCATATATGATCATCTAATGATTTAATAAGATTCCTCGATTACGGAATTATACCGAGAAATTCAGATTAAATCGGTCCGATCCTATATATGAATGCCATCATATATAAATGCCCCACGTAGGTACCCTCTACCGACGATCCGGATAAGACTATCACACCCTAAGGTGTTCGGGCGCATTATTGGTGTTTTAATCAAGAGACCCTAAACTCGATTAAGTTCACCACGGCTATCAGCTTAAGTATATCACCACTAACTCAATCCTCACGTGCATGCCATGCACCGAGTTAAGCGGTTACATACCGATATACTTAGGGTTTGCAGCAGTGTATTACTTACAAGCACAAAGCAAGTAATAAGGTGAGATAAATTCTGTCATCCATTAAAAACAATTACACAAATTGTCTTTCGGGCACTACACCTAACATGGAGGTGATCGCTTGAATGCAATGGAACCCACAAATGTTGATACCTCGAATGGTGGAGATCGCTTGAATGCAACGCAACCCACAAATGGTATCCTTGTTCCAAGTAATGTGGGTGTACCTCATGTGAGCATTCCTGAAGATGTAGACATTTATGTGAAGGATTTGTTTAAAAACATATCGTTGTTGGTATTTAAGGTTGAGATGTTAGCTATGAAGTATCATATTGAGTTTAGAACGCAATCTTCCACCAAAAAGCTCTATGTGGTATTATGTGCAGTAAAAAGATGCAAATGGCATATGCGGGCAAGCAAATTTGATGCATCTAAATGCTTTGAAGTTTGAACGTATTCAAGTAGGCATACTTGCCCACCTATGCTTCGTCAGAAAGATCACAGACATGCTTCTTACAAGCTAGTTGGCCAATACTTTTTTTCGAAGTTTAAAGACGCCAACCGTATTTACTCTCCGAGGGATATGATGATTGATTTTATGTCAAAGTTTAGATATGAGATTAGTTATCACAAGGCATTCAAGGCGAATCGTTATGCGAATTCATTGGTTCGGGGATTTCCAAAAAAGAGTTTTGAAAAATTACTTAAGTATTTTTATAGGTTGGAGGCTAGAAACCCGGGAACTGTGACGGAGATTGAAACTAAAGGAAACGACGAGTTTTTATATTGTTTTATGGCACTTGGTGCAAGTATAGAGGGGTTCAAGTATATGTGGCCAGTCGTTTCTGTGGACGGAACACATTTGAAAACGCGTTACAAAAGGTTCTACTTGTGGCAACGTGTGAAGATGGAAATGGTCAAATATTTCCAATTGCGTGGGCAGTTGTTGATTCTGAAAACATTCCTTTGTGGACCTGGTTATTCACAAAGTTAAAACCCATTCTGGGTGACACCGGCGATCTATCAATAATTTCTGATCATGCTGACAGTATCAAAACAGCATTCAGTAATGTGTTTGAGAATGCGCACCATGGATTTTTTGTATATCACATCCAAAAGAATTTGAAGAGTCGTTATCCTGGTTGCAATGTGTCGACGTTTTTTATGCCAGCTGCAAAGGCCTATACTGTTTTAGAGTTTAAGGTGCACTGGGAAAAATTATCTGCAATATGTGATAAACTAGTCGAGTATTTGGAAGAAGCATCATTTCGTTTCTGGTCTAGATCTCAGTTTAAAGGTTTACGGTAAAATATAATGACAACTAACCATGCCGGGTCTTTAAACATCAAGTTATTGCATGCTCGGGAATTTTTAATAGTTGGTTTTCTTGAACGTATCTGGGAGCTTTTACAGCAGTGGTTTGGTGAACGAAGTAAACGTGGTGAAGAATGTGTTTCTATGCTCACTCCCAAAGGAGAAGAATGAATGACAAAAAGATACAACAGAGTACGGAAGTTCAAGGTTAATGTAGTTTCTCCCATTAAGTATGAAGTGTTTGACCGATACTATGTTGACTTACATTGTTGAGTTGGATGTTTTCAAGTGTACATGCAAGAAATTCAATTTAGATAGGTTTCCATGCTATCATGCTGTTGTTGTGGCCAAGCACATAGGGAAGCACGGCTACGACTATTGCACTCGGTATTCTAGCAGCAAATATTGGAGGAAAGCTTATTCTCAAAGTGTGTTCCCCTTGATAAATGAAGCAGATTGTGAGTATCCCGCTGATGTGCTTAACAAGAAGGTTTTGGCACCGACGGTGACAAAGAGACTATCCGGACGTCTATCAAAAAAGAGAAAGAATTCTACCGGAGACGGGAAAAGGGTTATACACTATGGTAAATGCAAGAAAACAGGCCATAATAAAACTAGTTGTTCGCGATTGATTGGTGAAGATGATGGTGGCAGTGATGTTTCTTTTTAGCGTGTCTCAAAGTATGTTGTGTTAAGTATGTTGTGTTGTAACTGGTCTTATAACAAGTTGAAGTATGCTGTGTTTTAAGTATTCTAATAAGTATGTTGTGTTGTAATTGGTTTTATAACAAGTTTAAGTATGTTGTCTTGTAACTGGTATAATAACAAGTTTAAGCATGTTTTGTTGTAAGTGGTAACAATTTCAAGTATGTTAAGTTATAACTGCTAACAATTTCAAATAAATTGTGTTTTAAACTGGAAAAAGTGAAAATATCAATAGTTAAGGAAACCAAGAACTGGTACAACACAATGTTTGTTAATTACCAACATGGAATACAAAATACATAATAATACAACCCCCCATAATAGTCAATAATTTCTTTTTCATTGAATGTGATTCGTTCTTCTGACTAAGTTTCTCAATTAGTGTCTCGGTACGATCAATCATGTCTTTGTCCTTCCTCACCATTTGAGCTGTGATCTCCAAACGTTTCATTAACTCGGTAACATTGATCTCAACTTGTTCCATTTTTTCCACGTCCATTTCTCGCTTGTTCTTTAACAATTCAATCTCCTTTTCATTGACAACTACTTTCCGCACCAAGTTTAAGGAGTTATTGACAGGTTCTTGTGTCCCGGTATATGAAGACAATTCATCATGCCAAAGGAAAATTTTGCATCTGAGTTCATGCTGTTGCAAGATAAGAAATTAAACCAGTGAATAAAAAAAATATTATTATTGTCTCAATGCAGCTGGAATTAAAAAAAAACAATTCGAGTCAAGAGAATTCATACCGGGTATAAATCGCAAGTAAAGAACTTTCTGTCTGGGTTCTTCTTTGTACCTGATGTCATCAATTTAGCTGGAATGCCACACTTGCAAAATATATTCCCATGAAATAGCTGAGCTTCATTTATGTTGGTAGAAAATCCAGAAATCGTTGAACATCCAGCTTCGTTTTGATTCATATTCTTAAAGAAAGTAGGGGAATTGCAAACAATCAATGAAATACAAACAGTCAATGAAATACGGTCTCAAATATTTGTCCAAGTTCAGATGATAAAGCTCAAATACTTGTCCAAGTTCAAAAGTTCAAAATTATTACAGGCAAATTCAGTTTCAAATGTTAATTATTTGAAAAACAATAAGTCATAGGCTCAACAGAAAAGATGTTAGTATTTAATCAAAGAAAAGATGTTCACACTTATTCTTCTAACATGAAAAGAAGATAAAATGACCTATACCATCTGCTCACACATTGTTAACATATGCTCACACATTGTTAACATAGCAGCTCATAAGCTCATGGGGAAAAAAAAACAGGGGATGGATAAAGCAAACTAACTTAAACAAGCCAATCTGATAACAACCATATCCTCCTCTAACAGCGGTAATGTCAATATCAAACAATCGTCTTAGTATTTAATCAAAGTTCTACCAATATTGATCACAAAGTCATATGCTAAATAGAAAGTTAAGTTCAAAACGTTAATTTTAGTCAAACAAAGAATCAATCAGATTCTAGTTTGTTCACCTGAAAGTTCAAAACTTATAATTTTAGTTAATATTGTGCTAAAGAAATGATTACTATCTTCCCCTTACAACATATTTTTCTTCACAAATAAAAGAATATCAACATTGATTAGATATTTGTTCTTTCGAACGAGACAAAGCAAAGAAATCACTTTTCAAAACAACCACATCAAATACCTGCAAATTCGTGAAAGAGTAAGCACATGGGGTTGTTTATGTCGGAATCGGATCGAAACACCCTTAGTAACTGCAAACATAAATTAATCAAATAAGAATATAACTTTTTAAGGATGAATATATACTACAAATAACACGGGTTGAAATACCTGTGAATTCCTGAAAACATTGCTCCAACCGATTGATTATGGATGGGATAAGGTAATTTAGGGTTCTTAAGGAGAGAGAATGGGGAGAAGGTGAGAGTGGTGGAAGGGGACAGAACCGGCAAATTGGATGAATGGAGGATGAGAGAGGAGTTCCTATGCTCTAATTACTCAGCCCCATTCGTCAATTCTTTTGAAATTTGAAAGAAAATTCGAATTTTGGGGAAAAGGTAGCGGGAAACGAAATTAGGGTAATGAATTGGGGAAATTTCTTGAGGGAAACAAACGAATTTGGGTGGTAAGCAACAATACCGTATATATCTTTTTTATATAACAACAATACATATGTATATAGTGAAATAAATAATAATTATTACAACAAAGTAACAATGAAATATATAATAATAACATTATCGAATATATCACGCATTATTACAATAAGAAAACATAAGATATTATCGAAGATATTATTACATCAGTCATATAAAACTCTACACCAGCTTGCTCTGCTATGGCGGTGATGAATGTCCCGTAAGGAAGTCCGACTTCACGTGTACTCTCGGTCACTCTTTTAATTTCACAAAACATTATTTCAGCAACATCAATAGGTGTATTAGTCATGATAGTATGAATGAGGAGAAGTTGTTGTGCTGAGAGTGTATGAATGACGAGGTGGCAATAACCTAAACTGGACAAAACGACGCCAATATTCACTTTCACCGGCCATGCGGCTAAACGGCAAAGCGAGCTCGTTGTAATCATCATTTTGAATCCAAACTGCACCCGGGAAAATGCAATGCATGGCATCTTCCAGAGCACGAGTCACGTCAACGTACTCAACATCAATAGGCATAGAAGAAGCAATAGGTAAACAAAGATAGTTGTTAAGAAAAGTACGACTGTAATCCACGCGGACTCCACGTAAAATTGCATAACAATTATCAGGCATAAAAGAAGCACTGCAATAAAATTTACGTACCACGTCAACATTGACACGAATAGGGTGTTGAACTAACCTTTTCCAGCCTCGATTGGCCAACCGGTGATGAATGCATCTCATTTCGTATGGGGCTTGACCCATTACAACCAAGAATTGTTCTTCTGGATGGATGTGCCGCATCTCCCAGTTAACCACGAACATTCTTGCCACCCCCAAGTTTTCAAAACGATTAGGGTGTACGTCGTTGAACACATCATTGACTATACATATGATACCGAATTCCCTCATAATCATGAAAATGGTATATGTGGTTAGTGAATAGGAATAACTGATGTTGGGTACATCGTGGCATTTTTTTGAGGTGAAAAGTGTTTGTGTTATGTTTGGATGAATGATATGAGAAGTGTTTGTGTTATGTTTGCAAGTGGACCTTTATATAGTGAAGTGGCCATTGTCATCTCTGGTTAATGCATGTTATCGTGTTTATCACGTTATTCCACTTTGTCATCTCGGGTTAATGCGGGGTTTTACGGATTACCAAACGTTATTCCACTTTGTCATCTCGGGTTAATGCAGGGGTATCATGTTTATCACACTCGTTACGGATTACCAAACATTATTCCACTTTTTCATGTCGGGTTAATACAGGGGTATCGTGTTTATCACACTCGTTTTGGATTAACAAATGTTATCTCGGGTTAATGCAAGGGGTATCGTGTTTATCACACTCGTTACGGATTACCAAACGTTATTCCACTTTGTCATCTCGGGTTAATGCAGGGGTATCGTGTTTATCACACTCGTTACGGATTACCAAACGTTATTCCACTTTGTCATGTCGGGTTAATGCAGGGGTATCGTGTTTATCACACTCGTTTTGGATTACCAAATGTTATCTCGGGTTAATGCAGGGGTATCGTGTTTATCACACTCGTTACGGATTACCAAACGTTATTCCACTTTGTCATCTATGGTTAATGCAGGGGTATCGTGTTTATCACACTCGTTATGGATTACCAAACGTTATTCCACTTTGTCATCTCGGGCTAATGCAAGGGTATCGTGTTTATGACACTCGTTTTGGATTACCAAATGTTATCTCGGGTTAATGCAGGGGTATCGTGTTTTTCACACTCGTTTTGGATTACCAAATGTTATCTCGGGTTAATGTAGGGGTATCGTGTTTATCACACTCGTTACGGAGTACCAAAGGTTATCTCGGGCTATTGTAGGGGTATCGTGTTTATCACACTCGTTACGGATTACCAAATGTTATCTCGGGTTTGCCATAGTAGTGTCTCTAAAAATAAAAAATAAAAAGAAAAAAAATTATTTCGCCCCCTCCCCCATTAAATCATCCGAATCATTCAAAGAGGCACCTTACGGTCCTTTTTTACCTTAGGAAATTATTAAGATTGAGGCGGCACAGTCAACGATGCAACACATGCACGGTCAGCCGACATTCCCCTGCCCCCTGTCCCCTTGTCAAACCAATCAAATCGGTATCTTTTCAGAACCTCATGCGTATTCCTCTTTGTTTTCTTTTTTTGGAATGGAATTGATTCCTTCCTCTTTTTCCATCGAGTTTCATTGATTCATTGAAATTTTTTTTGCAAACTTATTTTTTTATATAATGTATATATTATATCAAATAATGAATGGAACGTTATAATATTATTTAATTATGAAATCATAGGAAATAATGTATTTATTGTAATATATATTCATTTATGACTTAAATTTTGGGACAAATCGAAAATGCCAAACATACTTATATTTTGACGGATGTAGTATTTTCTTAACATACTATATACATAAAACGTGGGATATACTAGATATTTATTCAGGGAATCATAGAAAAAGCATTTTATTTATTGTAATATACTTATTCTAGGAAAATACTTTTCTTTTATTGTAATATACTTATTATTCAGAGAGTACAAACCTGTGAACCCGAAAAAAAATAACCCTGTGAACATTATGCGATTCAAAATACTTAATAACGTACCAAGGTTAAGCTTGTGATCAAGATTAAAACATACCTACCATTGATTTATAATATATTCATTTATAAATAAAAACAAATATCATACAAAACATCGTTCATAACAAAAACAGATAACAAAAACAAATATCACACTCGTTTTGGATTATATCGTTCATAACAAAAACAGATAACATAAACTTCAAAAAAAAAAAATTAAACTTAAAAAAAACAAAACATAAACTTCAAAAAAACAAAAATTAAACTTCAAAAAAACAAATAAGAATGCGTCAATATTCCGGTATCTCTGAAATCTTTTGGGATTCACTTTCTCTTTGAATCAGCTTGAAAAGGTTCACAAGAATATTGATCTTCTTCTTGTATTCTTCAATGCTATCTTTCAAATAAGCAATCTCACAATCTCTGGCTTCAATCTCTTCATCAAGCTTTCTACTTATTGAGTCAACCTCATAATGCATCTCACATCTCAGGGCGTCAATCTGATTCCTAATTGCTTCCATGATTTTGCTTTTACTTTGCTTGTGTTCTGTATAATTTTATTGTAATTTTACAATGAGAAAATGTGGTATTTATAGATGGTTTATGTACACCTTTGCAAAGGGGTTCGGATATAGCCGACGTTTGGTATGTTTTTCTTCAATTTATTATAACTTTTTTAACCGATTCAAAACCCTTTAAATGTGGATATACACGACGTTTGGATATACCCCGACGTTTGGATAACAAGGGTTTTTATTCTTAACCAAAAAAAAAACAAGGGTTTGTACAAAATTAAAAATAAAATGATAACCACCAAAAAATATTGGAACGCCGCATCCATTCAACTAGAACGACACATCATTTAATTGGAACGCCATATAGCCCTTCATTCCCCCATATATATATATATATATATATATATATATATATATATATATATATATATATATATATATATATATATATATATATATATATATATGTAGATATGCTTTGATACACATATTTACCAAGATTATAATTTAATCAGAAACTAATTCGAAGAAAAAGATGGAGATGAACGAATTCACCCAATAACTGAAGGAATTGAAGCATCAACTGAATGAACAAAGAAAAGACATGTTAAACCTTACTTCTGATCTTTCGATTCAAATGGAAATGATCAACATGTTAAACCTAACTTCTGATCTTTCGAATCAAATGGAAATGATCAACATGAAGTTGTTTGAGGAAATAGAGTCAAGGGATTTGGAGTTGGCTAATGTCAAAGAACAAATGGAGATCTACGAGATCAAGATAAATGAACTTGTCCAGATTTGCAACAAGGCATTAGGGCAAAAGATTGAACCCCTACCCAATTTCAAAGAAAAGTTATGGTGCGAAAAACCCGATATCCATAACTCTTCTACCTACCAATTATTTGTAACTTTTCTTGTTTCTGAACTTTTATTTTTATTTTTATGTTCATGTTTGTTTGTTTGTTTTTAATGCAAGTTTTATGTTTTTATTTTTATTTTTATGTTCATCTCATTGTTAATGAAAGTTTTATGTTCATCTTTTTCAATGTTCCTTTCAAGAATTATGTAACATTTCTTTTCTCATGCAGTAACTATTTAACAATCTTAAACTTGTAATGAAAACCATCAAAGAAACCAACAAAGGTAATAATAACCGAATTCCCCCTATAATTAATTAAATATTTTCTATATCTGTGTCATAAATGCATTAATTAATTACTATTAAGTGCAATTATTAAATATTTTCTATATCTGTGTCATAAATGCATCAATTAATTATTATTAAGTGCAATTTTCAATGACAAAGGAACTCAAAAGGCATTTCAATGAAAAACTCCTCCCATTCATATTAATTTTCATTTTATCAATGCTTGAAAAAATAGGGTTTTGTTTTAGAATTGTCATTTGTAACAATGGTTTTCCATTTCAAAAAAATAAACAAGGGTTTTAAACTCCTCCGTTAAATAGACTGTTCACATGCGACTCTTTATTTTAATTTAATCCATGGGAATTTGAAATGTTTTGTAAATGTCTTGTAAAGGATAATTATAACATTTACTACTATCATTTTAGGATGCATCTTTTCATTTTAATCCTTCATTATATGATAACCACCAACTTGTATTTATTTTATTTAATTATCTCCTCGGTTAAAAGTATTTATATTTATTTTAATTATTATCTAATCAATTAAAAGTCTTTTATATATTAAAAGTCGATCTGTTAAGAATTTTTCTCCAAGAAAATCATCGAATATTATTAATGATGTTTGTAACAAGCTTAAACTTGTGATGCATTCTTTATCTTTTCATGAATGCTTTAAAATAATACTAATTTACAAAGGTTTTGGAATTATCCTTTGAAACTTGTGTTGTTCACATGCCGCTTTATTCTTCAAATAACCCCTTCACATGCCTCTTTATTAAACACAACGCTTTAAGTTATTTTACACCTGATTATTTTTTTAAATTTTTTCTATCAATGATAACTTTTTTTATCTGAACAATAATAGAAAATAAAACATAAAAGGTTAGAAAACAATAAATAAAAAAGTAAAAACAAACACTAGAGGAAAATATAGAACTGAAATAAAAACCTCCATACCTAACATGATACAAAATTCAAAAAATTAAAATTAAACATATTAAAACGAAAATTTAAAAACTTAACATAAAAAACATGATTAATCAAACCATCCAGTTAGGGATCTCAGCGACAGGAAGATCACTTACGGTTGCAGTGGGTTGCAGTGTACACATTGTTCACCAGTTTGACATGTTCATTGATCTTATCCAAGTAGCTTGAACCTCGATCTCAGAATCACTATTTCACCCTCCCTTGATTCAACATCCTCAGTTAGTTGTTCTATCGCCATGTCATGTTCCTTCGCCTCATGTAGTCGATTCGCTTCGCCTCTAATTCGGGTAGTCGATTCGCTTCTTCATCGCTTCCATTTCCGTCCGCATATAGCATCAATCGCCTTCTTCAGATCTTGAATGCTTAGATCACCTTGTTGGGTTTCTGGATTCATTTTCGCCTTTTTCTTTCTTTCTTTCAATTGAAATTCCTTATCAGAAAATAGGGGCGCTATCTTAGTGTAAATAGGGTGTTGTTAACATGCCGCTTCATTCTTCAAATAACCTCTTCACATGCCTCTTTATTAAACACAACGCTTTAAATTCTTAATAATGACATATAATCACCGACTTTTACTTTTTATTTTAATTATTATCTCATTTAAATATAACCACCAACTTTTAGTTTTTTAATTTAATTATCTCTTCCTATAAAAGTATATTAATAATTTTTTTCCACAATCATCATCGAATTTTATTAATGACGTCTGTAACAAGCTTAAACTTGTGATGAAATTGTGATGTCATGCAGTATTTGTATCATTATTCATTTAAAAGTCTTTGTGTTTATTTTAATTATTATCTCATTTAAAAGCCTTTTATATAATATTAAAACTCTATTAATAATTTTTTTCCACAAACATCATCGAATTTTATTAATGATGTCTGTAACAAGCTTAAACTTGTGATGATATGATGTCATGCAGTATTTGTATCATTAATACTAGTGATTATGATTACGCGGTGCAAGACACGGCGTGTCCGTTAAAATCGTAAACATAGAAATGGATGATATTTTTACAATCATAGAGATGACACAATCATGGATTTTTATTAATATGAAGTCATATAATTAAAAAAACATTAGTTTGGCTATCATAAGTTACAAAAGATAGTGGAATACAATCATTGTAAGCACTCTTAGTTATGTATATCGCTACACCATTAAACATTATTGATGACAAAAGATAATTGTGGTAATATACTAACTATGTTCCCCACTACATCAAAGTTTTACTTTTAAAAAGCTTACAAAACAACCATGATTGTATTATTAGTACATAAACATACACCGACTCTTAACTTGCCTTTTTCCTTCACCATGTATCCGTTTAGGTTTCGGGGGCGTTGCCCCCGAACCCCCACGAGTTGGCGCTGACCGGGCAGGTCGAACTCCGTTTCGTTGCGATAACATTAATTTGTACAACAACTCGTATGCAAACGATTATAAAAATATTTACTGTATGAAAAAATATCTAACAGTTTTTATTTCAATAAATCAATATCATAAAAGAACAGCACAACACGAATCAATTAACGATTTCCAATCTCTAACTCTATGTTATCTTTGCTTTCTCAAGACCAATATTTGAGACGACACATCAATATTTTTCTAATATATGCCCAAAATAGTTACATTTCATCTATCTCACCGACTTACGGGAAACAATACGTTGATATTTCTCCTTGGAACTCTCTAAAATACTATTTTGTCTTAAGTACGTTGTTATTTTTCTATGTTTATTATTCAATGTTGTAGTTGGTAGTTTTTTAAGGAAGATGTTAGCCCGATATTAATAATGTGTCGGTGTTAAATGTTCATTGATGAATTGAAATGAGAAAAATACGATTAGTTATTATCTTGACTAAGCCTAGTTAAGAAATTCGGTGGTATGTAACGCATGTGTTAATTTGGATGATGGATGATGGTTGGGAGTGGGGGGGTGGGGGGGGGGAGTGGTTGTTTTGATTTTGGGATCCAATTTTAGGATTGGTATTAATTAGTTCAATATAGATAATTTGTTATATCGTCTATTCGAGTTCAATCATATAGTAGTATTGATGTAGCACCTATATTACCATATTTTTATTTTGGATAAGTAGTCATTTTTAATTGATAATTTTATTTGTTCATGAAAATCTGAAACAAATTCATACCAAACCGGACCGAACAAATAGTTTTAGCCTAACTTTTTTTTTTGGATAAGTAGTCATTTTAAATCGATAATTTTATTTGTTTATGAAAACCGTGAAAAATCGAAACAAAGTGGAACCAAACCGGACCGAACAAATGGTTTTAGCCTAAGGATGTTTTTTTTTTTTTTGGATAAGTAGTCATTTTAAATCGATAATTTTATTTGTTAATGAAAACCGTGAAAAATCGACCCAAATTCGAACCAAACCGAACCGAACAAATGATTTTAACCTAAAACCCGTTTCAGTTTGGGTTGAAAATAAAGAAACCGTATAAAATGATTTGTTTTTATAGAATGGAAAAAAGCGGCCAAACCGGATTATATTCAACTCCAGACGCTAGAACACTGAAAAGGTTTTTGTTTAACTATATATATATATATGTATATATAAATATAATACGGTAAATTTTTGTTTTTTTATGTATATATATTATAATATGATAGAATTTTTTTAACATTAAAACCACTTTTCAAAACAAAAAAAAAACATTAAAATCTTCTGCCACGTGTCAAGCTCACAACTTGCCACGTGGCAGTCTGGGAGCAAGCCAAAAGTTGAAGAAAGGGGAGACGTGGAAGCCTTTGGTGATGCATTTTCTCATCTTATAAGATATAGATTGTCATGCATCATACATTCCATTCAATATCTTATACTATAACAAGCTTAAACAACATAACATGTTAAACAGGTAGAAATGTTAAATTGCAGAAAGCATTTAATGTTAAAGAGTAGTACAAAACATCATAAAATATTAAACGGCTTAAAATGTTTATGGCTCAAAACGCCAAGCTAACAATTCCGCAACTAGCTTCTTTCTCAACATCGGCATGTATTCAACCTGAAGAGATAGCACATCATGTCTCCCTGTCAAGAACTCAATCCATTTAATGGCGAACATGCCACAATCACCCCTACAAAATATTCAAATAAGTTAAACCAACATCGTCTTAAAAACTAAGAAATGTATCTACACTTTGAATATATGAAATCAAACTTACCCATTTCCTTGAACAGGCAGGCCTGTCACTTTCTCAACCGAGAACATCTCTAAACTGTACTTCTCATAACCCACTACAAAGTTCTTCAACATGTACGGTATTCCGACTTGAAGTGGCTCCAACTAACCATCTAAGACTGCCTTTTTAACATGCCCCGGGAGGCTATCATACACACATATCTTCCGCTCGTCGATATCAATCCTCAATACAAACCAATGAAATTCGTCAACAATTGGAACATAAAAATATCGGCAAACAGACCACGGTTTGCTTACATGTGGAGCTTTTCCATCCACATAGTTCAACAATGTTTTACCTAACTTTTTAGGAATTGTTTCAACATTCGACGGTTTACTTTTGTCATCCATTGTTCTCTTTCTCCCTTTCTTTCCTTCCACATAGTCTTTGAAGGCAACTTTCACAAAATATGCAAAACGGCTATCAAGAACACATGCATCTTGTTCAAACAATGCCGGGTGTGCATCGCCGCGTCTCCGGATCTCGCACAACGCACTATCCAAAATCTGCATTCCGAAATTTATATATCACTAAACCCTAACCCTAAAGCACATACTTTAAATATCTTGTTGCAACTTTAAAATTAAAGCAGGCTTACAAAACTTGGCAATGCTCCACCATCAACAACAACTTTCAAAGGACAAAATGGAAGTTCGTAATCAACCAACATCACAACCAAACCGCTGCAAGAAAGTTCGGATTACAGAATTAAAATTATTATAAAATGAACAAAGGACTTGAAGTTTTACTTGAAGGAACAAAAATTGGGCGTACTTGCCATCTCCAACTTCAACTAGCCACTTTTCGTAGCACTCCATCTACGCGGGATCCGCTTCTCGGTACGGATCGTACACATCAACATTAAGTTTCCTTCTTTTCAAAGGACGAATAGGAGGCTTCGCTTCAACATGTTCCACTTTCTGCACCATACGTGATCCATGCCGTACCAACAAGGGCAATCCTTCCTCTAAATAAACTAGTAGTTAGTTAGGATTACTAGTCATTAACATAATAAATCGAAATTATGTTAATATTTTTTTAAAAAGTACATTCCGGTTCTTCATCTTCATCTTCCACCGTAATCACCGTCTTATCCTACGTTGTCGAGTCTACTAGGGCAACCGAGTCAAAACACGGTATTCACAGATCAAATGTTCATGCTTTTTTCATTAATTACTAGTATATAAAAAAAGAAGAACACATATGAACTTTCAAAATTGTACCTTCCCTTGCACTTTTTTCCTTCATGTCCTCCGCCATCATGTCGGACTCCTTTGATTCACATTGTTCCTCTTCATCACATCCAACCTCTGCCATCACAGAAGTATGCAATGCCATTATAGCTTCAAATGCACTTTTTTCATTCGAGCCCTCCGCCATCATGTCGGACTCCTTTGATTCAAATTGTTCCTCCTCATCACATCCATCATCCGCCATCACGTCCTCCTCTTTTTCTTCAGATTCTTCCTTTTCATGACCTCTAACCATGTCACTAGAAGGATTCATGACATTTTTGCATTTTTCACAAACTAAATTACCCGCCATCAAATCAACCTTCTTTTTCAAAGCAGCCACCATCTTCTCCAAAACTTCCACCTTCTTTTTCAAAGCAATATCGGGTTGAGGACTTTCTTGCGTGGGAGAAAGTGCCTCCACGTTGTCCTCCGTATCATCCTCCTCGTTGTCGGTACAATAACCGATGTGTTTCGTTAATGCGACGTAATATGGTTTACGTGTTTCAGCTACACTTGGAACAAGCTTTGGTAGAACTTTTATCTACATTGAATTCGTTTCAAAAATATGAATTAAAAGATCATAAAAACCACAACCGAATTTAAGTACACCTAAAAAAAATATCTATTCAAACCTGTTTCAACTGCAAAAGCGCTTCGACTTTCGCAGAGCTCACCCTCTTTGTCACTTCCCATTTCACCATTCTTGGAAGACCTCTTGTGTTAACAAGGATCCCATTTTTCTGTAAATACGGGATGGCTTCAACTGCCCATACCTACATAACATAACATTTATATAAGAATTCCAAATTACAATAATGCTGATATTCGAATACTTGCCATGAAAGCATGCGGGAATCCATACAATGCATACTTGATCACATCCTTTTTGAACCAATCACTTAAGTCCCGATTGAACACATGAATGGTGCTTTTATAAGACAAGCTCCTCCATGGAAACTTGTTGAATGCATTCAGATCCTCCACCAAATCAAACCACCACCAATCCAACAGTAAATTCTCCTCACAACCCAACACAACATAAGCTAAAACAACCAACAATCCCAGTTTGTATCGATCGGTTTCATTCTTAATGCATGCTCGATCAAACACGTCGAGCAGATCCTTTCTCTTTATTGATGTCTTTTTCTTCAAATAAGTTGTAACAATCGGACTAGATTTTCCTTTTTGTTGATCACCAAAGCCAGCCTCGCCAACATTCAGTCCCGAAACAAGCGTAAACTCTTTTAAACCAAATCTTAGTTGTTTTACTCCAACAACAAACCAAATTTCGTCCTCCCTTTCAGTCTTTGCCACCCTCGTCACAAACTGATGAACAAGTTGATTCAATCTAATTTCACAAATTTCAAGTAACTTACCGAAACATGAAGCTTTAAACCGTTTTTGTGTTTAGCGTCTAACTTTTCAAACACATGCTGGGCTTTATCGATGGAACTTCTGTTGAATATATATGACACTTTTTGGTCATGTCTTCCGATGTTAGTTCATATTTGAGCTTCATGTTTTACTACAATTCAAAAAATTAGATCAAACAAGAAGAATATACCAACGACTAATCCCGTTTCACATAAAAAATCTAACAAACAATTCATTATACCACATATTAAACCAGAGCTATCACATTCAAATTCATCATAAACTCCAAATAAAATAACCTATTTCACAATTCAACCCATTTGTCAATTAATCTACATACATTATCATAAACACACTTAATTCAATATACCACAAATTAAAGCAGAGTTACACGGTCCGATTTCACAATCAAATTCATCATAAATGTCTCGGATTTTATGCAATGAAAAATAAACAAGTAATAAATTTATAAATCCGGTAGTCCCCAAGTGTAGGGATCGTAGCATAGCGATTAATACCGGGGTCGATCACAGGGAATCGGGGTATCTAGTTCATTAATTTTCCTAAGATTGATACTATTATTATTAAAACCTAAAACGATAAAATAAACTGGACAGAGGATTGTCAGTCCAAAGCCAGGAAGGATAAAAGCGAAAACGATATCTAAACTATAAACTATAAAATAAACGGTAAACAAGAAGATGATCATGGTGATTAAACAATGAACAAACAAATATTCCTCCAATCCCGCAACCCTTAATTTCCTCTCTAAAGTTATCTCGGTGATGATTTAATTAAAGATGTGGTTCACCTATCAAAGGTATGAATTCCTACTCTCGTAGATAATTCGCCTATCAATCTCTCATCTCTCGATATATAAGATTGACGCTCTCAAACCAAGGTGTAAGATCTCTCAATCTAAGAACCTGACATTCAACCTATCAACTCTCGTTATGTCAAGATTAAAAATCCCATCTTTCCTATGGTGATCTAAGGTTTACACCGACTCTCGTCATACGGTAAACATCAATAAGCAATACATCTCTCGATATCGATTGCATAACACATAAGCATAGAAAAGATAACAACTTTAATCAAATTCACAAAACAAATCTAGATTGAAAAGAAAGAACCTGATGAAACGAATTCACATGGTTTGAACAATTGCTCAGCCTCCAAGCATTCGACGCAAAAAAACAAGAAAGAAAACGAAATAGAAAAACGAATATAAAACAAGAAAAATCGCAACCCCAGCCTCCCTTAAGGGGGCTGGGGCCGCCTAGGGTTTTCTCCTAATGATTGTGTATCAATAGGTCTCAATAATGTATCCTTAGGGTTGAAATACGCGCTGATATTTATAGAAAACTGAGGCGGCTGTGCTGATGTCGGCTTAAGGACGCCCGTTCGTTTTGTTGGACGCCCGTCGGGGGTGCCTTGGACTTGCTTCAGACGCCCGTCCACTCAGCGTCCAAACTCTCTGAATCAAAAATCTCAGCATGGACGCCCGTTTACTTTGATGGACGCCCGTCCAACCTGGACGGGACTTGGACGCCAGTTCAGCTGGATCAACAACTTGATTTCTTCATCTTTATCCTTTCCTTCCTTCTCTATCCTTTATCAAATTCCAACTTTATCTCCTCTCTATCATATAATTCGAACTTGATCTTCATTTGATCATTCTTTGGGTCGAGAATATGCATCTACATGACATCAAAAACATCGCAAAATGTAATAATATCCAAATAAACATGAAATCAACAATAAAACGCATAATTCAACTAATTTTGCGAATAAACCATTTAAAACCTCACTTGCTCAATACTTCAATATAAAGCTCATTTTCTATGCAAATTATAAAAATATGGAGGAAATCATTATAAAATATAACGGAATAAATCATATAAAATCACCCTTAACAATAAACTATAAATCAAACAACCCATTACACTAAACACACATAAATCGATTAAAGACAACAAATTATTTATTACTTACCAATCAATTCGATATTGAGATCCTCCTCCGAAAATTCTGTTTCTTGAAGATCCTCCTCCGAAAATTCGATTCAAATCGTGTGGATTGGTAAGAAGAGCATAAATACTCAGAAATTGGAGCTAGGTAAACGATTTTAAGGAAAAAGACGATGACAACGAGAGCAAAGTTTGGGGAAGAATCGGAAAACAAGGTTTTGTGTGTTATGTGTGTGTTGATAGGAAGAAGAAGATGGAGAATTTGGCTAAGTGTCGGGTGAATTTTGGGGACTTTGGGGCTGATGGAGGTTGGGGCAATTTGGGGAACACAGGAAAATAGGCTTTTTCCTTTTGTTTTTAAATAGATGTTTAGTCAAAGACTAAATAGACAATGACAAATAAAAAAAAATGCTATATGAGCAATTCCCCCAAAAATTAACCTACTACATTCTTCTTTTTATACAGTAAAGTGAAATCACGCATAATCGTGTGACTCCAACTTTCTTCTCTAGCTCCTGAGAAAAATTATGGTGTAGCAGGTATTTGTGAGTTATACCAAGTGTATGAATGTGTTTAATCCTTACACACTCTCTCACGCATAGTAGTGGTGTGTAGAGATGATTTGAATGCATATATAGACTTATATTTGCAAAGTCGATGCTCTTACATACTCGAAAGGGAGAATGTTTGCATTTTATCTATAATCCGCACAGCTGAAACAAAGGCTAAAAAATTTCTATGAAGCTATTTCAAAGCAGATATATAAATTTGAGCTAACTCCTCACTTGCGCTCGTGGTCCCCTCTAAACGACGATGTTGTTAAAATTAATTTAGATCGGTGGATTGGTTCAAAATTGAAATGGAAGGCAACTATGAAGTTGTCTTAGGCGAGGCTTTGGTCGTGTATCACGCGATATTCCTAGCCATCAATGGTGTATTTTCAAGGTCATTTTGAAACGGATTCCCTCTCTGTTTGTTAAAAGTTGAGCCCTGAAGTGCATGATCTTTTTGACTTAGAAAGTATTGTTAAAGATTGTCGTACTTTCCTAACATGTTTTTCTTATATTTTAAATTTTCCTTTCTCAAGCGGGAAGGAAATCGTCCCCGCTCGCTTGCTAGCCAAAAAAAAAAGGTATAGAGTTGGGAGGAACCACCCGGGGTTTCTTCCACCTTCGAATGTAATTCTTACGAGCCAACGAGAGAATAACAAGAAGATTCACCACAAAGTTCCAAAGTTCAAAATTCAAATGAAATGAAGAAGAAAAGTATAAGCACACTGAAATTCATATACACACGTATCAAAATCGAATACGCTATACACTTAGCTGCAAATCCGTATATACTATATGTGTACATTGCTATAATTTTCTGCATCCTATAGCTAGAAAACTCTTTTTAATATATGCTTCATCTACCTTTCAAAAAAAATATATATATGCTTCATCTAAAAAGAGAAAAAGTCGTTAGCAAACCTAAAATAGCTAGAATATAGAACTGCACAAACAACTGTACATAAAACTCAATCCAGCAATTCAAGAACACATTCTTCTTGCAGTTCTTGCCCCATGTAAAAATTCTCTAGTCATAATCCTTGAACTTTGTATGTATAGACATATATTGTGATGTGTATATATATATATATGCTTAAGTTTTCATATACCGCGGTATATAGACTGTGGTGTATAGATGCATTTAAGAATACCAATTTACCCTGGTGCCATCTGCTAAGGACCCCAACATAGCTTGCTGGTCGTCCATGAGGCTAGCGACCGTGTTGGTCTCATCCGTCCTTACTCCTGCAACACTTTGATAACAATTGTCCATCAAATACCTCTTAGCAGAGGTTGACGTAGTGGTACTATGTTCGTCGTTCCAATACATTGCCGGGAGTGACTGCTTGGCCGGTATGACAAAAACTGAGGATGGTCCGATCATGGACGCCTGAGACAACAAACCATTGTTGCAGCTCATCATAATTCTGTGATCAAACATGTTCTGTTCATTTTCAAGAAATGCTAGGTAGTTTGAGGTTTGCATTTCCTGCAGTTTCTCATGATCGGTATCTGGCGATTCACTGGCAGAGAAGAACATGGGGACTTGTTGACGTGTCGAGGGCGTATCGGTCTTCTTGTAAATCCGACATAAAACCCAGTCATCAAGCTATTAAAAAAAAATCCATCAAACACTTTGAACATCCGTATCAACCAACAATTGTAAATCCAACATAAAACCCACTCACCAAGCTAGAAAAAAAACTTTAATCCATCAAACACTTTGAACATCTGTATCAACCACCAATTATACGAATGTCTAGTGCTCTTGCCAAAGTTGTGTTAGAACTAATGACAAGCATATTTTTGCCACCATAAAACACAATATAATACGCCTTTTAGTGATATTGATGGACCTTGATGTCCTCCAATGCACTTAAAACATTACACACAAAACGAAGTTGTTTCATGTGTAAATTACATATAAAACGATGTCGTTTTGTGTATTTTTTTTTTTGCATTTGATGATCAAGTGCATTGGAGGGGATCTTTTCCTATTGATATATGCCAAGTAAGTATAATCAAGGATCACTAAAATGAAAAGGATAGAAAAGTGTGTTGTGTGTAAAAGGAAGATGGTTTACCCTTAAGGAGACTCTTTGGCCAGCATCACAAGCAGGAGGAAGTTTGGAGATGGACTTATTATAATCAACAACTCTAAACTCATGCATAATCCAGTTGGTTTTGATTCCTTTGGGTGGCTTACCTGTGTAGAACACCAGAGACTTCTTCACTCCTATCTTTTGATTCCCTGTAGAACTAAGCACTGGTTTGTCAGTCCCAGTAGCCTTCCAGTATCCCGACGTCGCCGCCCTATTCGGCCTTGATCCATTTGGATATTTCCTGTCCCTTGGGCTAAAGAAATACCACTCTTGCTCTCCAAAGGTCGCCCTTGCTGCAAAAAAAACAACAGTCAGGCAAATATTCAAACACCTCATAGGCATGACTACTTGTAGTATGACAAAGATTATTTAAAGCAGCAAATCTCAGGGAGAGCTCGGAAATTGGTTTTACAAGCTCTTCCAAAGCAATTGTATAAACAAAATGGTTACCAATTAAGGACATGGAAAAACAGGATGATCGATGATCAAACCTGGGAGCTCCCAGGGGTCAAACTTATAGAGATCAACTTCGGCGATGATTGAAACGGGAAGAGGGAGGGAGGCGAGCTTTTTCTTAAGGTAATGAACCACTAATTCTTCATCGGTGGGGTGGAAGCGGAAGCCAGGCGGTAGCAGAGGCGGCTGTGAAGCGGTGGAGGAATCTGCACTCTCCATTAATGATGCTATAATTTGATCGAGAAAAGGATTGTACACTATTATTAACATTCACTTCAAATTCCTTGGATTTCTTTACAAAATTCTCTAACAAAATGAAAAGCATACTAGTATGAACTATTATGAAATCGTCCAATTGTTTTTAGGTTTAATTTCAATGCGGCTGAGGCCAAGGACTACCCGGGAATATATACATCGAAAAGACTTATTATGCAACACTTATTGAAAGTTGTATCAAACGAATGTATGTGATAAGTTAAATACATCTCATCTTTTTATTTGGTATAATCCGTCAAATCACCGATGCACCATAATTTTTCTCACCGGAGGACGGAACCGATCGTAATGCCAAATCGGTGTGATTATGAAAACAAATTGAAACAACATCCAAGATATAACTTCAATTCTTATAGCTTCAATTCAACCAAAATCTCCGGCTATTGCAACGTGATGGCTTGGACAAGGCTAGCTAAGCCGTATCGGATGCCCACGGTTTGTCTTTCTAAGACCGATGTTCAACCGTTCACTGATGTTTCTCTCTATCATAGTGTCACTAGTGGTTTCTAATATCTTTGCATCACTCGTCCCGACATAGCCTTTGCGCTTCACAAGGTTAGCAAGTTCATTTATTCTCCTCTCGACATGCATTGGTGGTGTGTAGTGAAACGGGTTCTTCGCCATCTCAAGCGTACAATTTCAGAGGGCTTTCTTCTTTCTCGTGATCATCTCTAGGCCATGACGTTGTGTTGGTTTTTATTGTATTTTCGTTGGTAACAATCTTTTTAGTTGGCGTTATAAACAACATCAAACTGTGGCTAAAAGTAGTAATGAAGCCGAATACAAATCGCTTTCTAATGCAGCTGCTGAATTGCAATGGCTCACGATTCTACCGGAAGAAATGCATGTTGCTCTTCCTCTTCCCACACTGCTTTGGTGTGATAACCTCTTCCTACACTATAATATTGGTCCCACTTAACTCACCGGCAATCCGGTTTAACATGCTCAAACTAAGCATATCGTGATGAACTTCCATCATGTTTGTGATCTTGTTGTGTCAAAGCGGATTCAAGTTGTTTTTTATTCTTCTAAAGATCAACTAAAATATATTCTTACGAAGCCTCTTAACCTTGGTCATTTTACTGATTTCAATGTTAACGTCCATGTTTATTCCATTCTCATTAGATCGAGGGTTGCGTTGAAGACTCGTTTTTCGACAAAGCCCAATAGTTATCTTGGACCATAAGTCATAGTTTGCATTTGTTTTGTGTGAATGCTTCTATACAAGAACGACTTTATATCTTGACTTTGGTATGTGTATAGTGTAATAAAGAATTTCAGCTCATTTTCAATAGAGTTTAACAAAGTGTAAAAATGTTATAAATTTTAAAATTAAAATATTTAAATACTCTTTGATTATCATTAATATGATAGTTTTAAATTAATAAAAAAATATTGAATTGATAATAAATTAAGAGTAAAAAAACTAAATTATTGGTATTCAAAAATATTTTATATTACGTAACAAAACTAAAAAACTAAAAATACGGAGATATTTTTTAAATATTTTTTTTCAAGTGTCCCTTTTGAAAAGGAGTGAGTACGGGCATGTCATCTCACATCAGCTGGTAAAATTAATGCAAAATTCCAAGTAGTGGATGTCATTTTCTGATAAAAGATTAACCAAATCAAAGATGAATCCTATCAGCTTGCTAATATGATATTGGAAAAGTGTTCATGGACAAATTAAACAGAAAATCAAAGGGTTGTTTTAATTTGTTTGGCATTTCCTAAAATAGAAATTAAGACAAAGACCTGGTCATTTGTCTTCACTCTCAACTTTTAGCAACTATGCAAATGCTGACGTAGAGCCATCAAAGCTGGGAGATTTTTAGGTGGTGTCTACATACGGTGTGGAGATATATGTGGCATCATATAGACTATCTGTTTTAAAATTAGATTCAAATTGTATAGTTTAGATCATTCCTCCTGTCACTTCAGTGTATATGGAGATACTAAGCAAAAATTTCTCATCAAAACTGCCTTCAAAATCAATTTTCATCCCTATAATTAATTAATTATTTATTTTAATAAGAGATAATAAACCGAGGAATTGTCACATCATATCGTAACGTTGGACCAGAAAACCTGATAACTTTTTTATGATACAGACCATTCACCCAAGACTAAAATTCCCATGTCACAAAAGTTGTATGTCTAATAAAACATAAACAAAAACGAAAAAAAACCAAATTGAACATGCAAAAGAAAATTTAAACAAGAAACCCGGCTATCACATTCACGTCCTTCGTATTTAAATTCTCCAACACGAAATATGTAATCACAAATGTGTTTATTATATGAAGATATGAAACCAATCCCTTAAATACCGGGAGGAATTACGAAACAAAATTACGGGTTAATTACCACCAAGAAAATAACATATTCAGCAAAATATGCGTAGAATAAAAGAAGCAAGAAAATATAGATTTTTGTCCAGGAAGACAAAATTATCAAAAAATCGGGATAGAAGGATACTGTAATTTAATAAGGACAAAAGTAACAATTATGAAGTATCAAATATAAAGTAACAAATGTGGAATAGAGTAAATATAAAGTAACAATTGTGAAACACAAAGTAACATTAACACGTGGAGTAATAATTTTAAAGTAACAATTGTGATTTTTGTCCTTTATATTCATGAAAATGTTACTTTTGTCCTTCCACCCATTTATTAATTTTTATGTCCTTGTGGCCCCTTCCCCCAAGAAAATAAAAAGTCAAAATAAGACGAGTGTATTCACACTATCCTGTAGAGATTAATATTAATTACCAACTTTAACTTTAACTGAACCAAGTTGAGCCGGTCAGACGGCAGGGGCGCGCTTGTAGTTAGACCTGGCCAACCAAAACCGGAACCAGCGGTTGGAACCGGAATCGCCGGTTTGTGAACCGGCGGTTTGTGGAACCGCCGGTTTGGGAAACCGCCGGTTTGGGAAACCGCCGGTTGGCCGGTTTGGGAAACCGCTGGTTGGCCGGTTTGTGATTATTGGAACTGAAACCGGACCGGCACCGCCGGTTGGAACCGGCCGGAACCGGAACCGGCCCAACGGCTATTTATGCAACGGCTATTTTTTTTTTTTTTTTTTAAATTTTATTTTTCTCCCAAACACCCCAAAAAAATGCCTATAAATACTACCTCATTCTACACCAATCTCACACCAATCTCTCTCAATCTTCTACTCATTTCTACTCATTTCTTACATCTTCTATTTATTTCTTTGATTATCAAGTTTGTTTAGTAGTTAAAAACAACAATCAAATTTATTTTACGATACCGAATTTTTGAAGTTGTTCTGATTTAATCGTTATTTCAATTCGGTTTTAGTTATAAGTAAATTTAGTTTTGTATTATATTCAACTAATTTTTTTGCAAGTGTAAAAAAAAATTTAAATTTTATAATCAAATTTACTTTACTAGACTGAAATTTGAAGTTGCTCTAATTTAATCGTTACTTCAATTCGGTTTTTCTTTATAAGTAAAATTGGTTAGTTAATTTAATTTTTTTATAACCGTTATATGTAATTTAGATTCTGTACAATGTCAAGAAGAGGTGCATCAACACAAGACAATCGAAATGTTACTTTCCGTGATGACACGGTTGTGCCGGAATCGGATGATCTTGCTGGTGGCTATAGACCCCAATATTATACAGACATTGTCACCGGTAATCACATTTCGATTCCTCAGTTCGACACACCTTCAGGTTACAATCAAGATGAATTTGATAGTCATTACGACGATATAATGTCTCAACCTGGAAATTTTAACATCAACCTTAACGAAGATGAAGATAATGATGAAGTCGACGTTGATGATGATCATGATGTATTTCCGAATGCTTCCCGTCCAAGACGAGGACGTGGTGGGAGTCGGCGTGGTGCTAGTGCTAGTGCTGATCATACTCCTACTCCCGAGTCAGTCGATTTAGATGGTGGTGAAAGTACCCGATCCAAAGCACAAGAAAAAAAGGTTAAGATCGAGAATTTTTACGGAATTTTTCAGAAAGGTTCCTCAGACTGATGAAATAGCATTAGACCCCGGAATTTATTTCTTCGGGGTGTGCAATTTCTGTGGCCAAAAATACCAATTTAAACATGCCGGTGGTTATGGAACGATGCGAGGTCACAATTTAAGTAAACATCCAGAATAATTGCAAGACGGCGCTTCTCAAACCCAGCTAAATATGCCGAGCTCCAGCGGAGGTAACACTAATCCACTCTTTATTTACAGTCGTGATAACTGTAGAGATCTAACCACGGATCTTGTTGCGGGGATGGGTCTTCCTTTTAGCTTTCCTGATAATCCTATTTTCGAAAGCTACGTACAAGGTGCTTTGCAGCCGGCTTTTACTCGTATCCCTCATGCAACGGTTACTAGGGATTTCAAAAATAAATTTATTAAACGTCAAAACATTATTATAGAAAGTTTGAAGAAAAATAAATTCCGAATATGTGTATGTGCCGATATTTGGGAGGACAGGAGGATGAACAATTTTTATTTGGGCGTGTCGGGTCACTGGATTGACAACACTTGGATTGTCCAAAAAAGGTTACTTGCTTTTCGTTTATTTAACGAGACTCATACTGCTTCTAACATTGCATCTTTATTAGTTGATATTTTTGAGGAATACGATTTAAAAGGTAAAGTTTTTTCTATTGCGTTTGACAATGCTTCAAACAACACTGCTTCTATTCCCGACTTATCCCGATATTGTGAACCTCTTTGTAACGGTCAATTTTTTCATGTTAGATGTTTATGCCATATTTTTAATTTATGTGTAAAGTGTTGGAATAGTGTCCTAAACCCAATCGGGTTGGACCGGATCCGACCGGGTCGGATCATTTCTACTATTTCTTTATGTTTATACATATATAAAATGGCTTTTATGTTGTCATATATATTTTCTTTTAAAGAACCAATTATGAATTGTTATGTGATAACGTCCTTAGTATTAAACTGTGATAGAGAAACCATGATAGGCGATTATGGTTGATGAGTCTCTAATCACTTTAACAAGTTTGATACTTAAATGTCTCTAGGCTGATGTACTATTAAACAGGGCATTGATAGTATGAGCAGGCTAGCACGTATTAGATGTCTTCTGTCTTTAGGGCGGGGATAGATCTCGTCTATCGAAGTGTAGAGACACTTGGACCGTACGTGGACGTGTATTAGAGAATGCGTACGTTAGATCGACCCACTTACACGGATAAGTGTCACACTATGTGGCGGTTGTGTAATTATCCTTAAGACCGGAGTCTTCATGGCATCACGGTGTGGATTGTCATGCTTTGACACTATTGAGGTTTCCCAGCCACGGGGCGATCATGCGGTAGTGATTGGGTATGATATCGAAGCATGCGGAGTATACATGATCGGTCGTCCGGGAATCGCGTATCCTATGATTAGGATTGAATATCCGAAATGGTCTTCTTATAAGGAATGTCTAACTCTCGTGAATCTTTGCAAAGTGGGAGTAAACGAGTTACTTCGAGAGAGCTTGATATCCAGATTATAAGATACGGTCGTTAATGTTTGACACTCGACGTACGACCGTATGGATATTATTACAGCGATCGGATTGTAAGTTACACGGTAACTGTTTCTCATGAAAGGTAGTAGTCATTGCATTTGATTCTTCCGATGATTGGGGGTCACGGTGTGTTGCTAGACGCTATCCCGTGATCGTTAGGCATGAAGGGCATTTTCGTATTTGCACTTTGTGTCTACGGCCAACATATTCGGAAACCTATCGGGTCACACACATATGAACATCTAGCCGGATTAAAATGTGGTTATAGATGATAACCAAATAAGGAAAGTTTATCTCAAGACTATAAATGTTATAGTGGTAAATTAATATGGTGGTATTTATTTATTATGAATAAATTAAATACAAGATATTAATAATAATTATATTAATTAAAGAATATTCCGGAAGCCAATATTTGGCAATATGGGGCGCCACATTGAAGTGTATAAGATACACTTGGATTGTGCAATTTAATTAATAATATTACCATATATTAATATAAGATATTAACATATGAATATATATATGGTCACCACACGTGAATTGCATATATGATATGCATGTTCATATTTGTGATAAATATATATGTGTAGATTTATATTTGTAATAATATATATGTGATATATACACATGTGTAAATTGATTTATGGTAATAAAATAAAGATAGTCAATATTAGATATTGACAATATCTTGGGAATATTCAATATAAGATATTGACAATATCCTAGATTTATTTGATATGAGATATTATAATAAATGAGATAAATCAATCAATTATATTTTCCTTATTTTATTGAAAAAAAGTTTTCTTCTCCTCCACACCTAGATGGGGCGCCCCCTACACTATAAATAAGAGGTGGGTGTCAAGCTCTTTTGTACATCACAATTGCAAGAGCTCATAGTTCTTGTGTAAAATATAGAGCATCCTATAGAGAGTTGGAGAGAGGGGAAAAAGACCGGTCTAGCAACCGGAGTTTTCCAATAGCAATCCATGATGGGATTCCGGCGGGCTGTTCGTGTGGACTAGCGGTAGAGGCCGAACACTTGGGCGGCTCTATGCAGAACTACTCTCCTCAGACGGTCAAAGCGTCGATCTTTTAGATCAACCAAGGTAACAACCGTCTACTACTTGTTTGTTTATTGCTTAAACGAAGTCGATCTTGGGTAAAAGGAAATCAAAATTTTGAATTCCGCTGCGTTCCCGCGTAGATTTCCTAACATAAAGGATGGTCAAAAAGTTTTTGACCATAATATTAATTCGATAAAAACCGCTATTTCACATTTGTTAGGTAGAAATATTCTTGTTAATAAGTGGTATAAATTTCTTAAAGAGAAAGGTCATCGCCCTGTCAAACTGCCGCAAGATGTACCGCACAGGTGGAACACGACTCATGATCTTTGGAAAAAAACAAACAAAATTAAAAATACCTTTTGTGAATTTTTAAGTGAACAATGTCTGAGCGAATATCGTTTTTATCCATCTATTTGGACTTCTTGCAAGAAACTGATGGATGTTTTTGAAATATTCAAAAAAATTACAGTATTGTTTTCAAAATATCAACCCACAACACATTTAGTCTTGCCTGCTTGTGTAGAAATAACTGCCGAGTTTGAAACCATGGAACACGACGCAGAATTATTTCAATGTTTAGTGCCGATGAAGGAGAAATGGAATAAATACATGTTGTATATTCCTGACACTTATCTCATTTCTTCTATGCTCGACCCTCGTATAAGACTAGTAGGTTTGTCTAACATGTTAGGTGCTTACTATGATGCTTTGTCTGTTACACATAATGTGCCCCCGGTAGATTTTACAGTTGAAGTAGTTAGACTAGAAAATTTATTAAACGCTTTGTATGTTGAATATGAGCGTATGTATGGATTGAGAAACGAAGCGGTTCCCAATCCATCCGCAAGTGCTTCTACTAACCCTACAGGTGTCCTACGGGGACTTCAAAAAGTTCTGGATAAAATGAATTTGAAACGACAGAAGGGAGCGACATCGTCATCCGATCAACGTACAGAGATATCCAAATTTCTAAACACAACATTTGAAGGCTGTGAAATCGATACCTTTGATTTCGAGTTCGACTTATTGAAGTGGTGGAAGAGACATATTAAAGAATATCTAGTTCTAGCAATGATGGCGGTCGAGTTTTTAAGTTGCCCTGTTTTGACCGTCACTGTTGAACGATGTTTCAGCATGGCAGGATATGTGCTTACCAATAAAAGATGTTCGCTTCATCCCACCACTTTAGAGAAGAAAATTCTTTGTCAAGATTGGGTACGAGCCGAGAAGAGGGTGCAACACATTGAGTCAGAAGATGAGGAGTCACAGTTCGAAGGCGGTGACACTGAAACTTCAGGAGGAACAAGTGCTCGAAATACCGACATCGATTAAAGGTACGCAATTTATATCTTACTTATATATTTGTTACAATTCATAGAACAACTATAAAAGATTAAAAAAAACCTATTAAAAATAACTATAAAAAACATACTACTAAAAACTAAAAAAAAAAAACTATAGAAAACTATTTAAAAAACCATTAAAAAAACCGATAGAAACTATAAAAACCTATTAAAAATAACTAAAAAATACCTACTACTTTAAACTAAAAAAAAGTTTAGAAAACTATAAAAATAAACCATAAAAACCATATACAAACCTAAAAAATTATATGAAACTATATAATACAAACACATAAGAACACTATAAAAGACTACAATAAAACAAACATTTAAAAAAATACTATAAAGAATACAAAAAACAATAAAAACCTATAACAAACCATAACAACACTAGTACACTACACAAAACTTAAAAAAGAATACAAAAAACAATAAAAACCTATAACAAACCATAACAACACTATTACACTACACAAAACTAAAAAAAACTATAAGAAACTATAAAAACACCCAAAAAAAAGAATATACAAACCTAAATAATTGTATGAAACTATAAAATACAAACACACACACACACACACACACACACACACACACACACACACACACATATATATATATATATATATATATATATATATATATATATATATATATAGTACTATAAAACACTACAATAAAACAAACATTTAAAAAACCTTTAAATACTATAAAAACATATAAGAAGACTATAAAAGACAAAAAAAAAAAATAACAAGATAAAAGACTAAAAAATAAACAATAAGAACTACGTTCGTTTTTTTTATATGTGTTGTGCCTCCGACACGATTACATATAAAAAATACGTAGGCAACTAAATTACCGGTACAAGCGTTGAAAAAACAATACAATTTACATATAAAAAAACAACACAATATATCTCACCTAATATTTAATAAAACAACATTTATAATCAACGTATAGTTAAAACCGACTCAAAAAATTTATAAAAAAAAACTATAAAAGACTTTAAAAAAAACAATAATAAAAATTACTATAAAAACTTTTACAACAAACTATAAAAGACTAAAAAATAAACAATAAGAACTATGTTCGCTTTGATTTTTTTATATGTGTTGTCCCTCCGACACGATTACATATAAAAAATACGTAGGCAACCGAATTACATGTACAAGCGTTGAAAAAATAACACAATTTACATATAAAAAAACAACACAATATATCTCACCTAATATTTAATAAAACAACATTTATAATCAACGTATACTTAAAATCGGCTCAAAAAATTTATAAAAAAAACTATAAAAGACTTTAAAAAAAACAATAATAAAAATTACTATAAAAATTTTTACAACAAACTATAAAAGACTAAAAAATAAACAATAAGAACTACGTTCGCTTTGATTTTTTGATATGTGTTGTGCCTCCGACACGATTACATATAAAAAATACGTAGGCAACCGAATTACCGGTACAAGAGTTGAAAAAATAACACGAAATTTTAAAATAACATTATTTACATATAAATAAAATAACACAATATTAATATTATTTTTAAAACCGAATAGAAAACTATTTAAAAAAAGTATATATTACTATCGCTTTAGTAATTATAATGAAAAGAATAATAATTTGTTATTGTAGTGAAAATAATAAGTATTATGCGAAAATGAAAAAAAAAATTATGAAATTTTAAAACTGTGGCCTGAACCGTGATCTGAACCGGGAGCAAACCGGGTAAACCGTGGAACCGGCAACCGCCGGTTTTGAACAGTAAACCGCCGGTTTGTCAAACCGGCCCAAACCGACACTGTTTAAAACCGCCGGTTCCGGTTCCGGTCCGGTCCGGTTCCTCCATTTGGCCGGGTCTACTTGTAGTAATTAAAGAGCCATTTAAGTTCTTCATCTCGCACAAAAGTTCTCTTGCCCTTGGGTGTAACGCCCTATTCCCGGATACCGAATCCTTATCCGGAAAAGAAACGTTCGGCACGTATAATATTAAATGAATCCAATATTATTGAAGAGAGTTTGAGAATGTGTTAACACAAGAGTAAACTTCAACTTATCTTTTATTCATTGATAATGAAGGAGTATAAATAGATACAATTTGGAAAGAGACTAGCTAGCTAGGGCGGCCACTTGAGTATGTAGATGTGGGCGGCACAAAAGCAAAAAGTAAAAGTACAATCTATGTCTATGTCTACATGACATAAAGTAAACTAGAGTTTGACATATTAATTGTTTATACAATTAATATGTCTTTTACAAATAAATAAAGTGTACAAATAAAGTTATGCACGATAAAGTCTGTTGTGATCATGAGGATCGAGCCTCGGTCGCTCGACACCTGTGAGCCTCGGCCAGACTGCCGAGTGATATATTTCCACACCCCCTCAAACCGGGCCGTATATATTGATGCGGCCAAGTTTGCTACTTAGTCTGCGAACGTAAGAGGTGGAATAGCCTTGGTAAGAATATCGGCATTTTGATCTTCTCGAGGGAACATCTTTTGGAGTTGAATAATCTTGGCATCAATCTTCTCCTTCGTAAAGTGTCTGTCAATGTCCACATGTTTTGTTTTGTCATGATGGACTGGATCCTCTCGCCATGCATAGTCTTTGAGTTATTATCACAACAGAGTGTGATAGGTTGCTTGAATAGGTTCTTTGAAGTTCGGTAAGAACTCTTTTGAGCCAAAGAGCTTCACAAATGCCTAAAACAAGTGCCACGAGTTCGGCCTTTCAAGATCGCTTCTAGACACGATAGGTTGCTTCTTGCTCCTCCAAGTAACAAGATTGCCCCATACATAGGAACAATAGCCTGTGGTAGACCTTCTATCTATGTGGCATCCAAACAATCGCATCGGTATAGACCTTGATGGATCTATCGAGCGACTTGGTGAAGTGTAACCCTTGGCCGGAGTGGACTTCAAATACCGCGATTCTATTCATCGCATCCCAATGTTGCTCGGTAGGGCAATGCATGAATCGCTAACCAGACCGACACCATATGCAATATCCGGTCTTGTATGGGATAGGTAGATGAGTTTCCCTACAAGTCTTTGATATTGTTCCTTTCTTACAATGTCACCATGTAGCGGGGTATGACTCGGGGTCTACTGGGGATACAAGCGGGTTTGCACCCCAAGATGCCGCTTTCCTTTAAGCGAGTCCAAGACATATTTCCTTTGGGAGACCGAGATTCCTTTGATGTTTCTAGCTACTTCCATGCCAAGAAAATACTTAAGTAAACCCAAGTCTTTAACTCGAAATACCTTTGCCAAAGAATTCTTTCAAGTGTTGGATCTCGGCGGGTCATCTCCGGTAAGGATGATATCATCCACATAGACAATAAGAATAGACCTCTTCGGTTGGTTGTCTTGATGAACATAGTGTGATCGAATTGCATTGGTGATATCCGGCAGCTTTGACCACGGTTGTTAATTTTCCAAACCATGCCCTTGGTGATTGCTTCGAGGCCATATAGAGATTTCCTCGGTTGCACACCTTGCCTTGAGTATGAGGATTGATAAAACCAGGAGGTATAGTCATATAAACCTCCTCGGTAAGGTCCCCATTTAGAAAAGCATTTTTGATGTCCAATTGATGAAGAGGCCGGTCAAGTTGGACAAATAGAGAAATTAGTACCACGACGGTGTTGAGCTTTGCCACCGGTGCAAAAGTTTCTTTATAGTCAATGCCATAAGTTTGTGTGAATCCCCCGGCTACCAATCGGCTTTGTACTTGTCAATAGTGCCATCGGCGGTGTATTTGATAGTGAATAACCATTTGCGGATCGTCTTTTTGCCTTTTGGAAGAGTTGTGAGATCCCAAGTATGATTATCCGGGAGGGCGAATCATCTCTCGTTTTAACGAAGACCTTACTTATCTTTTTGAAGAGCCTCCCGAATATTTCTAGGGATAGAGTGAGAGTCCGTGTCCCGTGTAAACATGGCAAAGACAGGAGACAACCGATCATAAGATAAATAAGAATGAATAGAATGATCGGTGCATGATCTTTTCCCTTTCCTTAGAGCAATAGGTCCGTCATCCACCTCGACGGACCGCCGAGAGTCAATAAGCGAGGTCCAGCGGACTCGGTTCGCAGGGCCGCCGAGGTTCGGTTCGGCGGCTCGGGTCGAGTAGATTCTTGTTCAGGAGGTTGCTGAGAAGTATTAGGCTGTAGAGAGTCAGTAGGGTACTGAAGTTCAGTCTGCTGAGGATCAGTAGGTTGCTGAGGGTTAAGAGTTTGCTGAGGGAAGGGGTTTAAGTCAATTTCAATCGAGTTTCCATCGATGAATGGCTCGGTAGGTTTGCTTTGTAATAAGGGGTCCTTTCAAAGAATTTTACATCCATAGAATTGTAAAATTTCTTTTCAATAGGGGAATAACACTTGTAACCTTTTCTGTCCTTTGCATAACCTAGGAAAATGCACTTGTGAGCTTTAGGATCAAGTTTACTTCTGTGTTGAGCATGGATATACACAAACACAGTACAACCAAAGATCTTTGGAGGCAACTGGGAAACAAGATGATGGCGAGGAGTGTGTGGTCGGTAGGGTTTGGAGTGGAGTTTTGAAACCTAACACTCGCCGGGAAGTCCGTTGAGTAAATAAGTTGCGGTCGGTATAGCTTCACCCCACATGTATTTAGGAACATGTGTGGTGAACATGATTGATCCGGCCATTTCCGAGCGAGTGCTGTTCTTTCTCTCGAACCCCATTCTGCCGAGGTGTTTCCACACAACTACCGATATGAACAATTCCTCTATCCGTCAAGAAGGTACCGAGATTAGACTCATAGTATTCTAGAGCATTATCGGTCTTTAAGATCTTGACCTTAGTATCAAATTGAGTGGAGACCATATGATAAAATTCTTGAAAGATATGACCAACTTCGATTTGTCTTTCATTAAAAAAACCCAAGTGTTCCCGGTATGATCATCAATAAAGGTGACAAACCACCTTTTCCCCGTTATACTTTTCACCCTAGAGGGTCCCCACACATCACCGTGTATTAAGGTGAAGGGTGAGGAATGCAAATGAGGTAACTTAGCATACACGAGATTTTGTAAGTTTAGCAAATTGACAAATATCACATTGAAGGTCATTCGATTACATCCTTTAAACAATTCAGGAGTTAAAGATTTCAAGTAACCAAAACTTGGATGTCCTAATCTATAATGCCATAACATGATATTGTCTAAAGTCTGGGAGCAGTGGCGAGGCGATTCGGTCTTCGGTCTTACTGTCTTCACGGGGTTGACCGAAACAATCCGGCGCAAGGTTTAGCCTTCCCAATCACTTCTGTGTGAAGTAGGATCCTGGAATGTGCACGATTTTCCTTAAAAACAACAGTCCAATTCAAATCTTTAGTGAGTCTACCGACGGATATAAGATTGCGATCTAAGTTTGGAACAAATAGGACATCCCGTAGGCATATCTTATTAGTGAGTTTAACATTTCCAACACCTTTTGCACGAGAGATAGATCCATCGCGGCTTTAATGTTATGAATTTGGTGACAAGGCATATAGTTGGTTATAAGGTTTTTATTACCGATCATATGGGAGGATGCCCCGAATCAACAATCCATGTTTCATTGCTAAGGGAAGAGTAGAATTTACCTCGTATGAGTATGAGTAGCAACATCGGTAGAGTGACTACCTTCCTTTTGTTGATTCAGAAGGCTTTGAATGCGAAAAGGCGAGCATTCATCCGGTTTTCATTCTCCTCCTCACTAATGTGTCTGCCTTGACTTTCCCCGATAGGTTTTGAGGTTTTTGAGGAGTTAGGCTTGCCATGGAGCTTCCGCGCTTGTCCTTGGTGTGATTTGTGCGTTTGCGGTGATCACGGAACGCTTTTCCGCTTTTCTCGCAGGCTTCTTGTATGTCTCGGAACCTCGGCGGCCTTCCGACGGTCGCAGGGGGCGCACCTTCGCAGGGTTGTCGGTAGTGGATTTCGAAGCATGACTTTTCTCCTACTTTCTTCATGTTTGACCTCGAAACATGGATTTGAGATTTGGAAGAGGTTTGGTGGCAAGAATTCTTCCCCTAACATCATCAAGAGTAGGATTCGATCCAGTGAGGAACCCGAATACTCTCTTCTTTTCTATGATGTCCTTATAAAGAGCGGCATCCTTGACATCATTCCATGAGTGAGTTTCTAACATATCTAAGTGTTGCCAAGCCTTAGATAGTTGATTGAAATATTGAGTTACGTACATATCCCCTTGCCTCGCAAGTTTGAATTTGAGCTTCTAGTTCATATACCTCGGATGTATTATCCTTCTTGGAGTAAAGATCTCCGGCATTATCCCGCATTTCTTTGGCGATATCATACATCATAAAGTTTTCACTTATCTCTTTTGTCATTGACCTCGTGAGGATGGTCATGAGTTGATTATTTGTTGTGTCCCATGCTTCAAAACCGGGGTCGGTTTCGGCGAGGTGCGGGTTTAGTTCCGGACAAGTATCCCATCTTACTTTGTCCGTAAATGTACATTTTCATAGACCTTGACCATAACGGATAGTTGTTACCATCAAGTCTATGGTTTGTATAAGAAGAGGAGTTGTCGGTACTCCCCACCGAGGCCGCCGAGAGTCTCGAGGTTGAAGTAATGTCGGATGTGGAAGACATTCTTCGAAATATGAATTTTGCGGCGGAAAAAGTTAGAACACAAATGTCTCGATACCATGAAGAGAGTTTGAGAATGTGTTAACACAAGAGTAAACTTCAACTTATCTTTTATTCATTGATAATGAAGGAGTATAAATAGATACAATTTGGAAAGAGACTAGCTAGCTAGGGCGGCCACTTGAGTATGTAGATGTGGGCGGCACAAAAGCAAAAAGTAAAAGTACAATCTATGTCTATGTCTATGACATAAAGTAAACTAGAGTTTGACATATTAATTGTTTATATGTATCACAATTAATATGTCTTTTACAAATAAATAAAGTGTACAAATAAAGTTATGCACGATAAAGTCTGCCGTGTGATCATGAGGATCGAGCGGTCCGCAAAGACACCTCGTTTGAGCCTCGGCCAGACCGCCGAGTGATATATTTCCACATATACGTAAGCATATACTACATCGTATCAAGTTTAGCAAAACGGAAGCTAAAAAGACTCGGCAAACACCATAAATGCTAGAATAGAAACTCAAACATTCTAAAGATGGATAGTTAACTTACAACAACAAGTAGCTTACAAAATACGATGTCTTAAAGTACAAACTTGTCTTACAAAAGTCTAGAAATAAAAGTACAACATTTGTCTCAAAAAGATAAACAACAAGGTCTAGTACAACATATAATGGATGTGAAATAAAAACATCATATAGAAATCATCCAAGCGTCAACATCCTCAAAACTCCTCATCGAGCTCATGGTCAACCCATTCATCTTTTCACCCCACAAAGAATACAAACAAACATGCAATGAAGGTAAGTACGTAGGTACTAATAAAAAGATGAAGAAGCCATAGCTTAATTAAGTCTTTCAATGAAAGGTTCTTGTTATTATTATATTATCTTTATGAGACTGACTCAAATTCGAGGGTTCACTTCATGCCCATCAACATGGCGTGACTATTGGTTTCTAGCTTAGCTTATCTTTGTTACATCCGTATTCAAGGGCACTACGCATGGTGTTATCCACCACGAGATATCGTTTGCAACCTATTAGTGGATTACACCAATAGCCACGGGCTGACCCCGATAGTGTACACGTTCGGCGAAGTCCCTCCGCACCTGGAGTCTATTCTGGTAGACTTACCGAGTTATTAACTTTTACTGACCCCCCATACATCACGATACAAACTTGTGTCTTACCAAGAATGACATGATGTTTAGTCTTTTAATTACACAAGTACGTTTGTTATTTATTGCTAGCTAGCAACCTAAGTGTTTTCAAGTAAAGCTCCCTAACTCCTTCCACTCCCTCTCTTAAGACAACTAGACACATCATCCTAACACATACACAGACATTGATGAATACTACTTCATCAAAGCACTAGCCAATAATGCTCTTCCTACGGTCCCAAACTTCAACTCTTATGAAAAATCCTTTAGGTGCCGGAACTAAACGCATCATGTTAAGGGTAAAAGTGTAATTGTATAATTATTGGATAAGTTTCTATAGTAGTTGTGACTGGTACACTTGGCATAATCATGTTAGCCTAGCACTATGTTTGTCTAAGGTATATTTCCCATGTAACCTAATATTCTGAGAATTAATGAACTTGTGATGATTCCTAAAAGCTTGTCTTGGTAGCAGAGCCAATATGGATGACGCCACCACCGGTACCGGCACAACGTCCACTCCGGTGACCGCTGTACCACCTACCTTGTCTACCCAACCATTGTCAAGCCTTGTTCCACCAGTACAGTTTCATTCCACCACCTATGGCGGTATCTCTTGATCTGAAGTCCTCAGTACACCAGTAAGATCCACTCTACCACAACTCCCATCGTTTGCTGCTCCACCGTCTTCCACTCTCCATGGGCCGTCTCCTTTTGGTGGGAGTTTAAACCAAACCTGCACCATAAAGATGGACCGAAGCAACTACCTTCTCTGAAAGTCCATAATCGTTCAGGTTGTTCGTGGCCACCGCTTAGACGGTCATCTTTTTGGAACCAAATCGGCACCGCCACAGTATTTACCCACCGTTTCTGCTACTGATATGGTTTTGGCTTTCAGCCAAACCCAGCATACGAGGAATGGATAACCATAGATTCACTGTTGATGGGATGGCTGGTGAGCTCTATGACGGATCAAGCTCTCACTGAAGTTATTGGTTGCACTATGATGAGAGTCAACTTTGCTATAATTTCGTGTGCATTTTACCCCCTATTTGTAGCCTATTCGATGTAATTTTGGGATAGTTAAGTGTTTTTATGGGCACATTTCACCACGAGTTGAATCACGAGATGATAAGACGTTTACGTCGAAAATCTCGATATTTTTGGGTGATTTGTGTATGTTTTATTGGTGCTTGTCACGCTTGGGTATGCGGTTTATTGTTATTACAGATATGGCGTGATAGAGGGCGTGACGAGGATCACAACGGTACAAAACTCGTCTAAAACGGAGTTCGTATGAGGAAATGGCGCAAGATTCAAGTTCGGGTGTTCGAAGAAAAATAAATAATCTTAATAAAATTGTGTGTCAAAAACAGAATGTATCACACCTAGGGTGTGACAGAATCTGTTTTTTTAAGCAATATTTTGATTATTATCAGTATAAAAGAAAAGAAAAAAAAATACACAGCAAATCAGGCGTATGCCTTTATGGAATGGTGGGCCAACATGAAGCCATTTATTACGGCCAATATGCAGAAGACCAAGAGGGACACTGGGCTTTTATTTTCGGACGTGAATTTCCGGAAATCAAATGCTGAGGTCGGCTGGTGCTATTTAAAACCCACTTAGGTCAAATTTCAACACACAGACTTCTTAGCATAATTTTATTTTTCTCTGCAACTTTTTTCTCTTCCATTAGATTAGGTTTATTTTATTTTTCTGCAATAATTTCCTGCAACAACTACTCGTTTATTCTCGCGATTTCAACACAACGAAGTGACGATTCGAGTGGTGGATTGCTTCAATCTTTTTGTGGTAATTATATTCAGCTTTTTGTCATGTCATTTACCAACTTATTTATGGTTTCTTGCGTTCTTGATTTTATTATGAATAGCTGAATTTATTATAGTTAAATTATGTGATGGAACTACGAAATTGATGTCTAAACGATGATCTAGGGATGAGTAGAGCTTAAAAATGTAATCTTTACATGAATTGTTTGTGTCCTAAAATTTGATATTAATGCTTGAATTAAACTGATCACTTGATTCATGATTTTACACACAAACTTTATAAATGTATTTTGCGAGTGAGTGTGCGAATTAGAGTTTTAGGATTGCCATGCACGAACTAGTCGAGTTTTTCGCGGCTTTGTTCCTTGGTAAGGTTATTCTAGCTAAGCCGTGAACTCGGTGGATGCGGAGCGTCTCATTGTTTTTCATCATATTAGGTCAATTAAATCCCATGTAGGGACTTTGTTGAACCGAGTATAGGGTAACTAGGTTGTGGTATTAGCGCCTAGGGACCAGTTTAGGAGATTGCACCCACAACACATTCATTAGAAACCATTGGTTGGTTGGTAGGTTAAAGCTCATCCCTAGTGATTCGGTAAGGTGTTAAGAGTAGTGTTCCTGATCATAGTTTAGCTTTTCATTCTATCATATATTTTAAAGTTATAATTTTTATTTCTTTATCTAGTTATAAATATTATTTTCACCCCGATTGTGAGCCTGAACTAGATACGAAAGTGGTTGTGATACTTGACCAATTCCTCGTGGGATACGACATTGCTCGTCGTTGTAGTGCAACCGACCCGGTACTCTGCCGGTTAAAGTTGGTTTGCTATAATTTGGCCATCAAGTATTTAGGATTAGGTCGTTTTTATTTTACTGTTTTCTTGTTGTTTTGGTGATTGCAGTGTATGACCCGGAGTTCTAAGGAACCTCTACTTCCTTTGATCTCGGAAATTGAAGCATTTGCAAGGCATCAGAACAGCGTTAGGAAGAAGAAGTCTGTTCAGAAAGCATCGACAACATTTATTGAGTTAGAATCCGAATCAGAAGAATCAGAAATGTCTTCGGGAAGCGGAGATTTAACGAATTTACATGATGGAGATGGGACTGAAGATGGGTTGCGGTTAGACCCAATGCTTACTCCCGAAGAGCGGGAAATACAAAACTTAAATAGAGAACCCCTTCAAAATCCGAGGGCACTTAATGTGGGACTAAATGGGGTCCAAAATCATGGAGGTCGGCAGAATCCAGTCCGACAACAACAACAAGCCCCTCAGAATCAGAACAACAACCAGGGGAATGTATTTGGTCAAATGCCTTTTGACCAGAATCAAATGATGCAAATGATGATGCAATTGATGTTGCAAAATCAACAACATAATGTGAATCCACCACCAGCCGCCCCTATTCAAGCACAAAACTTTTATGCACAACTACCAGTGCAAAATCAAGGCAATCATGGAAGGATTTTGAGAGACTATGCGGCACCGACTATTGGTGAGGGACACACCCCCATCCGTTTGCCTCCTATTCCGTCAAACAACCTGGAAATTAAACAACATGTGTGGTATCTTCTGAACGACAGTGCACAGTTTCGGGGTAAGTCGACTGAAGACCCGAATCAATTTTTGAACCATTTCATGCAAGTGTGCAGAACAGTGAAGATGAATGGAGTATCTGAGGAAGCGGTACGGATGTTGATGTTCCCATTTACATTAAAAGAGGCCGCCAGAGCATGGTTCGAGTCACTCCCACATGAGTCCTTACACACTTGGGATCAAGTGACTGCGAAATTTCTAATGAAGTATTGTCCTCTCTCCAGAACGTTGGATATGAAGGCAGATATTGCAAACTTTGAACAGTTGGACATGGAGTGCATGCATGAAGCTTGGGATAGATTTACAGCTATGTTGAGAAAGTGCCCGCATCACGGATTAGAGGCATGGAACCAGGTACATCTATTTTATGGTGGTTTACGCAAGATAGATCAGTCAAATTTGAATGCGGCGTGTGGAGGAGATGTAATGAGTGTGGAACCAGATGTTGCATTGGCTACAATAGAGAGAGTCGCAGAAAGCAACAGACAATGGAAGACGGGGAGAAGGTTTTCAAGGAACCCAATTAGTTCAGTTAACCAAGTCGGGCCAAGTGAAGAAATTATGAAGATACAAACTGAAATGGTGGAGCTAAAAAAGCAAATGAGTGACATGTTGGCATGGCAGAAGGAATTCAAAGGGTGTACTACTTGCGGTGGTGAACATTGGGCCACAAACTGCCCTATTAAAAAGGTTAGTCAGCTGACCACGACCCAAATGCTCAATGATCCATCTCTCGAGAACCTTTTTGGCATGAAACCCAGGGATATGCATCCATTGTGCTCGAATCCCATGGTCTGCCAAACTACAGATCCGAGCTTGACATTAAATTGGAAACCCATGGATGTTAACTACCTAGCCAATCAGAATGGGGTGCAGAATTTTCAGAATTGGCAGGACAATCAGAATTTATCTTGGGGTAGGAATTCTGGACCCGGGCGAATTACTCAACCGCAAACTGCGCAACCTCAACAGAATCAATATGC
This sequence comes from Gentiana straminea, assembly GCA_036785695.1. Taxonomy (NCBI): domain Eukaryota; kingdom Viridiplantae; phylum Streptophyta; class Magnoliopsida; order Gentianales; family Gentianaceae; genus Gentiana; species Gentiana straminea. The sequence continues at coordinate 7,166,812 of JAVUPR010000299.1, read as the reverse complement.
CCCTCAACCGCAAAACACTTTTGGGAATCCGAGGCTACCTCAGCAAGGGGCTTACATGCACCCCAATGCTTATTTGCAATATAACCCACAGTCCGCAACACCACCTCCGGAGCCCGTGCAACTTAAAAGCTCTACCGACATCTTACTGGAGCAAATGAGCAAAGACATGAAGGCGGTGAGGAATTCTCAAGTGAACTTGCAATCCGTGGTAAAGAACTTGGAGACACAAATGGGGCAAGTGAATCCCAAGCACGTGAATGCCATTTTTACTAGAAGTGGAAAAGTGGTGGGTAGTGATGTTGAGGTTCCCGAAGGTCAGAAGAAGGAAACAATGGAGAAGAATAGAGAGAAAGATGAAGATTGGGTGGTGGTCGATGAGGAGCAAGAAGAGGAGGAGATAAAGAAAGAGGTGGAGAAGCCGAGAGCAGAGCTAGAGAAACGGTCAGACACGACACGGGAAGGTACGGACAACTCAGGTATGAGTTCTTTGAATAAACCTTTTGATTTATCTAAGTTACCTTACCCCCCTCGTGGACCTACTAAGCCAACCGTTTCTAAAAAGCAAAACAAGTTTCTCGATATTTTAAGGAAGGTAGAGATAAATATCCCTCTTGTGGATGCGCTAGTGAACATGCCATCATATGTTAAATTTCTAAAAGGGATTTTGTCGAATAAAGCTAAAATGGAGAACGTTGTTTGCTTAAACGAGGAGTGTTCTGCCGTTTTTCAGAATAAGTTGCCCCCTAAGTTGAAAGATCCGGGTAGTTTTTCCATTCCTTGCACTATAGGCCGGATGTTTTTTCCTAAGGTGTTGTGTGACTTAGGTGCAAGTGTAAGCCTGATGCCTAGGAGGATTTTTGAGAGTTTGGGGGTAGGTGAGCTAAAACAAACTAATATGACCTTGCAGATGGCGGATAGGTCGATTAGGCGCCCTATGGGAGTTGTGGAAGATGTACTAGTTCAGGTGGGTAAACTAGTTTTCCCTGTTGATTTTGTAGTGTTGGACATGGAGGAAGATAGTCAAACCCCAATTTTATTAGGAAGACCCTTTTTGGCCACGGGTAGGACTTTACTTGATGTGCAGAAAAGGGAGATTACAATGAGAGCGGGTGATGAGATCGTGACCTTCAATGTCTACAAGAGCATTAAGCACCCGGGAAATGATTGGGGTACCCGTGAGGAAGTCCGAAGGCTAGAAGTTTTTGAGGAAACCCCTATGAGCTATGAGGCACCCAACATGGGAGTGAGTAGTGAGAGTGTCCCTATGATGGAGGTTGAGTCGAATGTAAAATTTGGGGGATACGAGTCTTGCCGAAGACTATAAACTCGGCACCCTATCTTGTTTTTGAAATTCAATAAGTCGAGCTAACGACAATAAGCACAAGCGCTTATGGGAGGCAACCTACATTGTTTTTTCTTTAGGTTTTTAGGTTTGTTTTTTAGGAGTGTGATGAAAATTTGGCCCCGCATCTTGATTCTTGTTGCATGCCTTATGATAACCCATATTTTTATTTGCAATACATCTCCATACTTGTGCTTACCTACGCCTAAGGTTTCGGCCTTTCGTCGTAGTGGATTCTTGGTTTCTTTGTTGTGATTGCACAGGTACCCTGGGAGATACATTGGAGGTTGTCACTTTGCATGGTTGCGCTCTGTTTCCGGTTCAGCTAAGTCTTTCTTTCTTTACTTTATCACTCACACACCGAGGACGGTGTTCCGTTTTAAGTGGGGGGTGGTAGACTTAGCTTCACTTCACTTGACCATGTGCTTTTATTTATCATCGAATAAGTTATATGCCTTGTGTTTGGTCTCTATTTGAGTAAAAATTGAGCCATTTTTTTTAAAATTTTCATGATTTTGATTTTGCGTATCCTATGTGAGTCATCATATTCTTTGGTTAATTATTAGTCAAGAGTTGAATGCATGTGAGTCAAACCTTCATCTTGTTGTGGAAATGGAATTTTTATGCACGTACTAGCTTTGATTTCATGAGTTGTGGTTGATTAGTGAATGCTTATAGATGTCATAGACATTAATCTGTTACCTAGAACTTATACAATTAACTTCGATGCGAAATAGAAAGGTCAATCTTGGTAGATTAAGGGATGACGGTCCTGGCATTTCTTTGACCCAACCAGAGCCAAATAGCCAACCCTATACATAATTTCCACAGAAACCCCTCTAAGCCTTTTTAGGGTGGTTAGACCCCCACCCGAACTTAGCCATTCGTTGATTAGCCTATAATTCCGACCCTTAGCCTTTATTTGTGGTCTACGTTTCTTTGGCATCCTACGAGTGAGTTTTAATCTTATTTTGGGCACACTTGCTAGCACAAGTGTGGGGTGGCGAAGATGTGTATCAAATTAAGGTGTTGGTGGATCCATTGTACTACGAATGAGAAGGGGTAGTAGAGTATGTTGGCGTTTGGTTTGTCCAAAAAAAAAAAAGCCGATCAAAAGAAAAAAGAAAAATATGAATAAAGTTGAGTCAAGAAATGTGAAGGAAAGTTTTCGAGTTAATATTTCTAATGTAATGCATGGCGATGGGATGAAGTAAATTGGAGTGGATGTTCTTGAATTCTTGATGAGCTTGTTCTTGGTGACGACTATTTTTGCAAGCGATCTCGGAGTTTCATGTTGGTGACAACTGTTTTTTGCATTTTACTCCTGTTTATGATACGGTGTTGAAATGAGGTGAGCTATGGGTTAAGTGTAAGATGTTTTGATTAGGCTCACTCGTTTTTCTCTTTTGATATTCCTTTTATCCTTTCGAATAGCCCCGTCCCTGGCCTAACGTTACAACCGTGCAAGTCCTGCCTGACCTTAGTTAGCCTTGATTTGACCTCGATTAGTGGAGATGATTATGAAGTATAAGCCTATGGTGTAACGCCATTAGTCATGCATTTATAATCTGAGCCGGTTGCCCGTGATTAATGATTGAGGAGCTATGCACACACACATTCTGTTTTCATGATGAGATTTGTTTTGGCTCGTGTTTATTCGCTTGTTGACTAGTTTTTACTCATTGAATACATTGGTTTCCCATATGATCACAATGTTGATCTCATGATTTATTTTAGAATCGCTTGATTTGCTCGAGGGCGAGCAAACGCTAAGTGGGGGGTAGTTGATGAGAGTCAACTTTGCTATAATTTCGTGTGCATTTTACCCCCTATTTGTAGCCTATTCGATGTAATTTTGGGATAGTTAAGTGTTTTTATGGGCACATTTCACCACGAGTTGAATCACGAGATGATAAGACGTTTACGTCGAAAATCTCGATATTTTTGGGTGATTTGTGTATGTTTTATTGGTGCTTGTCACGCTTGGGTATGCGGTTTATTGTTATTACAGATATGGCGTGATAGAGGGCGTGACGAGGATGACAATGGTACAAAACTCGTCTAAAACGGAGTTCGTATGAGGAAATGGCGCAAGATTCAAGTTCGGGTGTTCGAAGAAAAATAAATAATCTTAATAAAATTGTGTGTCAAAAACAGAATGTTTCACACCTAGGGTGTGACGGAATCTGTTTTTTTAAGCAATATTTTGATTATTATCAGTATAAAAGAAAAGAAAAGAAAAAAAAATACACAGCAAATCAGGCGTATGCCTTTATGGAATGGTGGGCCAACATGAAGCCATTTATTACGGCCAATATGCATAAGACCAAGAGGGACGCTGGGCTTTTATTTTCGGACGTGAATTTCCGGAAATCAAATGCCGAGGTCGGCGGTGCTATTTAAAACCCACTTAGGTCAAATTTCAACACACGAGACTTCTTAGCATAATTTTATTTTTCTCTGCAACTTTTTTCTCTTCCATTAGATTAGGTTTATTTTATTTTTCTGCAATAATTTCCCGCAACAACTACTCGTTTATTCTCGCGATTTCAACACAACGAAGTGACGATTCGAGTGGTGGATTGCTTCAATCTTTTTGTGGTAATTATATTCAGCTTTTTGTCATGTCATTTACCAACTTATTTATGGTTTCTTGCGTTCTTGATTTTATTATGAATAGCTGAATTTATTATAGTTAAATTATGTGATGGAACTACGAAATTGATGTCTAAACGATGATCTAGGGATGAGTAGAGCTTAAAAATGTAATCTTTACATGAATTGTTTGTGTCCTAAAATTTGATATTAATGCTTGAATTAAACTGATCACTTGATTCATGATTTTACACACAAACTTTATAAATGTATTTTGCGAGTGAGTGTGCGAATTAGAGTTTTAGGATTGCCATGCACGAACTAGTCGAGTTTTTCGCAGCCTGTTCCTTGGTAAGGTTATTCTAGCTAAGCCGTGAACTCGGTGGATGCGGAGCGTCTCATTGTTTTTCATCATATTAGGTCAATTAAATCCCATGTAGGGACCGTTGAACCGAGTATAGGGTAACTAGGTTGTGGTATTAGCGCCTAGGGACCAGTTTAGGAGATTGCACCCACAACACATTCATTAGAAACCATTGGTTGGTTGGTAGGTTAAAGCTCATCCCTAGTGATTCGGTAAGGTGTTAAGAGTAGTGTTCCTGATCATAGTTTAGCTTTTCATTCTATCATATATTTTAAAGTTATAATTTTTATTTCTTTATCTAGTTATAAATATTATTTTCACCCCGATTGTGAGCCTGAACTAGATACGAAAGTGGTTGTGATACTTGACCAATTCCTCGTGGGATACGACCTTGCTCGTCGTTGTAGTGCAACCGACCCGGTACTCTGCCGGTTAAAGTTGGTTTGCTATAATTTGGCCATCACACTACAACATCTAAGGTCTGGAATTCTCTTGAAGGGCTCTTCAACACCAAATCAGAAACTCGAATGGTTGAATTCAAGAGTTCCCTTGACAAAGCTGAGAAAGGTACGAAGTCCATGACTGATTATTTAGCAACAATGAAGGGATACTCAGATGGGTTAGCAGCTGCTGGCTACCCCATCAGCAGGTCTGAACTAATCCTGGCTGTTCTTGGTGGTCTGAGCAAAGAATACGAGTCCGTGATTGTTAATATCACTTCTCGTATCGGATCTCTGTCGTGGCTGAATGTTCAATATTAGTTGATTACTCGTGAACATCTGCTTGAACGTTTTAACCCTAATCCTCTTGATATCACTCAACCTACTGCCAATGTGGCTGTTAACAAATTTGGCTCCCCATCTGGGGGTCGTGGAAGAGGAAATTATGGAGGCTTTGATTCGAGGCAGGGGGGTAATAGAGGTGGATATAGGGGTGGTAGGTTGTTGGAAATAAAATTTATGTTTTGATGATAATTCATCGTATTTATTCAAAGTATTATCTTAACCCATTGATGAAGTGCAGAAGCCAGCTGTTATAGTGAAAAGCTAAAAGATGTCTAGAACTGAATGTATAGGTTTTACTAGAGTCTGATATTTGTATAAGTTACATCAGACAAGCACTGTAACAATTAGTGTGCCGTAAAACTGAAAAACTGGAAGTCATCTAGAAAACTGGAAATCACTAAGATAGATAAACTGACTCAGAATACACCCGTATCAAACTGAAGAATATAAGTTCACTGAGGGACCCAGACTCAGTTGGGATATATAGAAGATAGAAGAACTGAGGGTCACAGACTCAGTTACAAAAGATTGAAGAACTGAGGGTTCAAACTCAGTTATGAAAACTAAGTCGAGACTGTAAAGTTGGACTTCAGACAAGATTGTGGTGACCTGAACTGACTTTATAGATCTTGTATGAAGACCTAAGAATCATAAGGACAATGGGTTCTTAGATGATAATGAGTCATGGTGTACTCTGATTAAGTCAATTATAATCAGATGAAAACTGGAGTACTGATACTTGAAGAAGAGTAAAATCTCAGTTAATGCTCCAAGTCAGTCAAGAAACTGACAAGTAACATTCTCAGTATAAAACTGATAAGGAAACTCAGTTTTATATGTCAGCCATCCAACAAACTGATAGTACAGTTGAACGTTATAAAGGAAGTGATTTTATTGAATGAAATACTGACACAGCAGAACGGTCAGAAAATATAGCCGTAACAAGAGAAACGTTGATACAATTCGAATTGAAGCCAGATGAACGTTGGACCTCACACTATAAATAGAGGACTTTGCACCAAGGCTTATATGTACAAGAATACAGAGATTTAACAAGAATTAACGTGTGCATAAATCATTCGAATTGCTATCATCTTTGCGCTATAACAAGATCATATCTAGAAATTCTTCAAGTGTTCAAGCTACACAGATTTTATCAAGAATCAGACACTTTGAAGAACCACAAACAAGAATCAATTTATTGATTCTCAGCCCAACTTTGATTTTACATCAAAGGTTTTAGACCGTGAAGCAAACCAGGAAGGTTTCGCCAAGGACAGTTGTGACAAGCAGTCGGGTAGACTGTGTTTGTGGTGGTAGCTGGTGAAGAGGCAATTCAACCCTCTAAGTGTTAGGAAATCTACGCGGGAACGCAGCGGAATTCAAAAATTTATTTCCTATCGACCCAAGATCGACTTCGTTTAAGCAATAAACAAACAAGTAGTAGACGGTGGTTACCTTGGTTGATCTAAAAGATCGACGCTTTGACCGTCTAAGGAGAGTAGTTCTGCATAGAGCCGCCCAAGTGTTCGGCCTCTACCGCTAGTCCACACGAACAGCCCGCCGGAATCCCATCATGGATTGCTATTGGAAAAACTCCGGTTGCTAGACCGGCCCTTTTCCCCTCTCTCCAACCCTCCAAAAGATGCTCTCTATTTTACACAAGAACTATTAGCTCTTGGAATTATGATGTACCAAAGAGCTTGACACCCACCTCCTATTTATAATGAAAGTGGCGCCTCTTAGAAGGTGTGGAGGAGAAGAAAACCTTTTTCCAATAAAATAAGGAAAATGTATTTGATTGATTTATCTCATTTATTATAATATCTTATACCAAATAAATCTAGGATATTGTCAATATCTTATATTGAATATTTCCAAGATATTGTCAATATCTTATATTGACTATATTTATTTTATTACCATAAATCAATTTACACATGTGTATATATCACATATATATTACACAATTGAATCTATTAATATCCAAACATCAAATATATCAATTTGATCAATTGGCATTTACGTATGTCAATCACATACATAAATTTAGCCGCCATATATATATTGGATATATATATATATTAATATCTAATATTAATAATAGGTAATACCATTAATTAAATTGCACAATCCAAGTGTATCTTACACACTTCAATGTGGCGCCCCTTTGACCAACAAATTGGCTTCCGGAATATTCTTTAATTAATATAATATTATTAATATCTTGTATTTAATTTATTCATAATAAATAAATACCACCATATTAATTTACCACTATAACCTTTATAGTCTCGAGATAAACTTTCCTTATTTGGTTATCATCTATAACCACATTTTAATCCGGCTAGATGTTCTTATGTGTGTGACCCGATAGGCTTCCGAATATGTTGGCCGTAGACACAAAGTGCAAATTACGAAAATGCCCTTCATGCCTAACGATCACGGGATAGCGTCTAGCAACACACCGTGACCCCCAATAATCGGAAGAGTCAAATGCAATGACTACTACCTTTCATGTGAAACAGTTACCGTGTAACTTACAATCCTATCGCTGTAATAATATCCATACGGTCGTACGTCGAGTGTCAAACATTAACGACCGTATCTTATAATCTGGATATCAAGCTCTCTCGAAGCAACTCATTTACTCCCACTTTGCAAAGATTCACGAGAGTAAGACATTCCTTATAAGAAGGCCATTTCGGATATTCGATCCCAATCATAGGATACGCGATTCCCCGGACGACCAATCATGTATACTCCGTATGCTTCGATGATCATACCCAATCACTACCGCATGATCGCCCTATGGCTGGGAAACCTCAATAGTGTCAAAGCATGACAATCCACACCGTGATGCCATGGAGACTCCGGTCAAAAGGATAATTACACAACCGTCACATAGTGTGACACTTATCCGTGTAAGTGGGTCAGTCTAACGTACGCTTTCTCTAATACACGTCCACGTACAGTCCAAGTGTCTCTACACTTCAATAGACGAGATCTATCCCTGCCTTTAAAGACAGAAGACATCTAATACGTGCTAGTCTGTTTATACTATCAATGCCCTGTTTAATAGTACATCAGCCTAGAGACATTTAAGTATCAAACTTATTAAAGTGATTAGAGATCTCATCAACCATAATCGCCTATCATGGTTTCTCTATCATAGTTTAATACTAAGGACGTTATCATATAACAATTCATAATTGGTTCTTTAAAAGAACATATATATGACAACAGAAAAGCCATTTAATCTATATGTATAAACACAAAGAAATAGTAGAAATGATCCGACCCGGTCGGATCCGGTCCAACCCGATTGGGTTTAGGACACTATTCCAACAATCTCCCACTTGGCCTAAAACCAATCACTCGCACACACAAGACCAAGTTGAAACACAAGAGTCTCATGCAATACTCGCAACTAGCCCTAGCCATGAACGGATCGCTATCCGTGGGGACTCAGACTATCTTCATATCATGTTCCAAATTGACCAAGTCAAAGGAACCGCCTCAACACACACATGAATCTCTGACGAGACCCTGGTCCTTGCTTTAAGCAATGAATCCGCTTTATATCGCCTATATAGAAAGGGTGGAAGAACCGCACAAGGTTCGGGAATGAACCTTCTAGATCCATGTATTGCTCCCGCTAGCGCTCTAAGGCACTACCGTGTTTTGGCCTCGTTGTAGAATTTACAATGATCCATATGCTAGAACATTTCCACCACCGTATCACTTAATCAAAGTGACCGCAAACCCGATCGTAGCTCCCACTCGCCTTCATAAGACTTAGGATATACGTCCGTATATCTCGCGTTTATCTAATTCCAAGTTTCAATAAACCAGGAACTCTCCCTTAACTTGTTTAAGGATATTCTCGACATTCACCAGATTTACTTTCATACTTGCTCATGACTATTCATGGACTATGAACATCCGGCATTACCTATAAGATGGTTCCTATCGCAGTAGCGAAGGAAACCTTCCATAAGCATCATCATTCACCTTATCATTAGGACGAACGTCCTAACATAGATAGATCTTGAGAACACCGACTAGCAGTATCCCCTGTCGCGATCTATGCTAAACTTCCTTTTAGCATCACATCTATATAGGTAAACTATAATATAACAGCAGTTAAATCTATCGCTATAGATTCTTATTTCCAAAATAAGAACTACTAATCCAAGTGCTTTTGTAAAGACCTTGAACTACCAAACATTAATTGATCGAGAGAGATATCCAATACCTTACTCAAAAATCGTACAAGAAGACTCCACCAAGAAGAGTTGGTAGAAGAGCACTCCTTGGCTTGGAGATGAGTCGATTATGAAGCTAGTACCGAAAGAAAGAAGTATAAAAACACTTATCCCGAAACGAATCTAACTCTAAATATTCCTCGACTTCCGAAACACCCTTCAGTATTAATTACTTCAATCAAATTTCCATGCAAAATCCATGTTCTTCGACCTTTTCATAAAAGCCGACTCCAATCCAAAAAATCTAGAATTAGAAGAAACTCTTGACGAATTGATGAATCCGGAATGTGGTAAGTGTGGTAATTATTCAAGTATATCTTAGAGTTGACTTTGTTATGAATCAATTAAAGCGGAAAAAGAAAATCTAATTCTTGAAGTTGAAAGATTGAAGTCTTTTGAAAACAACCTTTTCAAAATTAAACGAATTAAAAATGTTGAAAATATATGACTAATTCGACTAGAACTAATAAAGAAAAGATTCGAAATTTGGTTTTACTAATCGATCATCCTATACACGCAAAATCAAAAATGGTCTTTTGGTTTATGATCAACTACTTCCAATTGACTTTCAAGAATTATTAATTTCTTTAGTGGACAGCCCACTAAACTACCGCGACCCCCGCTTTGGGCTGGTGGGCCGAAAATAGTCTAATAGAATCCCTTTGAATCATTTGCTCAATCAAGTTCGGTTACCGGATTCAAATCGGAAAACCGTATTAATTTTAATTATGGTCTCATCATAAATATGTCTAGACAAAACGGGTTTAGGATTTGGGTAGGCGCAACCGCCAATAGGATCTTTAATGCTCCATTCTTCAACGGGATCTTTATTTTCGTTTTTCTTTGGTCTCCATCTTCCGCTTCCATTCTTGTTACATTTAATTCTATCTAATAAAATAAATACACCCGCCGTATACGGGGGGGGGAGCCAACGGGAATGGGATAATTGCGAGAAAATAAACTAGGTCACGTTCTTCATAACGGCCTAGCAGACGATTTTAAACCAACAGAAAAATTAAATCATTCACATCTATCCTATCGGTCGAGTCCATGATCAATCGGGGTCCATATAATCATATTATATCTACTATATCTAATCCATACAATAAAATCTTATGAGAAAGATAAAATTAAATTTTAACTACTTGCGTCTTAATTAATCAATTAACATTTAATCTATTAAATAATTTTATCCAATCAATTAACTAATTAACATTTAATTAATTAAATGATTTTAATCGAAATAAAATTAACGATTAATTTTAAACGATTTTAATTTTAATTTTAATTAATTAGAACTATTCTAAAAATAAATCAAAATTAAAATTATTTCACTTTTGTTTCTTTCCTTTTGATTCGTAATCAAAAGGGATGTTTTTGGTTTCCTAAACCAAATTTGGTTTAGGCCTGGCCACTTTCCAAAATCAAAATTTTGGAAGTGGCCAGCCTTTAGCTTTTACAAATCAAATATTTGGAAAGGGCCTAGCCTATTCCAAATCAAATATTTGGAAAGGCCAAATAATTTTGGTTTAGGCTCGACTCACTTTCCAAAATCAAAATTTTGAAAGTGGCCAGCTGGCTTTTTCCAAATCAAATATTTGGAATTGGCTTAGCTCATTCCAAACAAAGTTTGGAAAGACCATTATTATTTTAATGCTATTTGGCATCCCAATGGCCCAAACTATTTGAACCATTGGTTAGCCACACGACACAACTAAACAAAGGGAAATTAACAATCACAACTATGAACCATATTGAATCACAAAATACACAAAACAAAAATCTGGAGATCCGCCAGCATTGACCGGTCAACCGATAGCCGGCAACAGGCTGCCCTGCTGCCGCCTCCGCCGACCAGCCGCCGCCGGTGGGGTGGTGCCGCCGCCAGTCGGCCGAGCACCACCAGATCTCGTTTTTTTTTCTTTTCGTGTATCAATTTTGCAAATCAAAAATCTTTCATCTTTTAATTACGTGATTTAAACGATAAAATTAACTACGCTATATAACATGCTTATTGCTTAAGCTCGAAGCTCGCTCTGATACCACTGTTAGGAAATCTACGCGGGAACGCAGCGGAATTCAAAAATTTATTTCCTATCGACCCAAGATCGACTTCGTTTAAGCAATAAACAAACAAGTAAGTAGACGGTGGTTACCTTGGTTGATCTAAAAGATCGACGCTTTGACCGTCTGGGAGAGTAGTTGCATAGAGCCGCCCAAGTGTTCGGCCTCTACCGCTAGTCCACACGAACGCCCCGCCGGAATCCCATCATGGATTGCTATCGGGAAAAACTCCGGTTGCTTAGACCGGCCCTTTTCCCCTCTCTCCAACCCTCCAAAAGATGCTCTCTATTTTACACAAGAACTATTAGCTCTTGGAATTATGATGTACCAAAGAGCTTCGACACCCACCTCCTATTTATAATGAAAGTGGCGCCTCTTAGAAGGTGTGGAGGAGAAGAAAACCTTTTCCAATAAAATAAGGAAAATGTATTTGATTGATTTATCTCATTTATTATAATATCTTATACCAAATAAATCTAGGATATTGTCAATATCTTATATTGAATATTTCCAAGATATTGTCAATATCTTATATTGACTATATTTATTTTATTACCATAAATCAATTTACGCATGTGTATATATCACATATATATTACACAATTGAATCTATTAATATCCAAACATCAAATATATCAATTTGATCAATTGGCATTTACGTATGTCAATCACATACATAAATTTAGCCGCCATATACATATTGGATATATATATATATATATTAATATCTAATATTAATAATAGGTAATACCATTAATTAAATTGCGCATCGATCCAAGCGTATCTTACACACTTCAATGTGGCGCCCACTTTGACCAATAAATTGGCTTCCGGAATATTCTTTAATTAATATAATATTATTAATATCTTGTATTTAATTTATTCATAATAAATAAATACCACCATATTAATTTACCACTATAACCTTTATAGTCTCGAGATAAACTTTCCTTATTTGGTTATCATCTATAACCACATTTTAATCCGGCTAGATGTTCTTATGTGTGTGACCCGATAGGCTTCCGAATATGTTGGCCGTAGACACAAAGTGCAAATTACGAAAATGCCCTTCATGCCTAACGATCACGGGATAGCGTCTAGCAACACACCGTGACCCCCAATCATCGGAAGAGTCAAATGCAATGACTACTACCTTTCATGTGAAACAAGCCACCGTGTAACTTACAATCCTATCGCCGTAATAATATCCATACGGTCGTACGTCGAGTGTCAAACATTAACGACCGTATCTTATAATCCTGATATCAAGCTCTCTCGAAGTAACTCATTTACTCCCACTTTGCAAAGATTCACGAGAGTAAGACATTCCTTATAAGAAGGCCATTTCGGATATTCGATCCCAATCATAGGATACGCGATTCCCGGACGACCAATCATGTATACTCCGCATGCTTCGATCATACCCAATCACTACCGCATGATCGCCCCATGGCTGTGGGAAACCTCAATAGTGTCAAAGCATGACAATCCACACCGTGATGCCATGAAGACTCGGTCAAAAGGATAATTACACAACCGTCACATGTGTGACACTTATCCGTGTAAGTGGGTCGATCTAACGTACGCATTCTCTAATACACGTCCACGTACAGTCCAAGTGTCTCTACAATTCAATAGACGAGATCTATCCCTGCCTTTAAAGACAGAAGACATCTAATACGTGCTAGTCTTTTTATACTATCAATGCCCTGTTTAATAGTACATCAGCCTAGAGACATTTAAGTATCAAACTTATTAAAGTGATTAGAGATCTCATCAACCATAATCGCCTATCATGGTTTCTCTATCACAGTTTAATATTAAGGACGTTATCATATAACAATTCATAATTGGTTCTTTAAAAGAACATATATATGACAACAGAAAAGCCATTTAATCTATATGTATAAACACAAAGAAATAGTAGAAATGATCCGACCCGGTCGGATCCGGTCCAACCCGATTGGGTTTAGGACACTATTCCAACACTAAGGACCAGTGTTCAAGCAATTGAAGAGCAGCAATTCTACATGTTCTACAACTGTTTAGATAGTGACGCTAGGGATTAGCGAAGAACTATTGTTTAGGACTTTTTGTAACAGTTCACCTCAAGAAGTTCTAGTGGAATTTTCCTCCGCACCACAGGGGAAGAGAGGACGTACATGATTACACCACCTGGAACCTCTATAATACTTGCCTTATTTACTTGACACACTTACTTATTTATTTACAGCATTTTGATAATTGATTGTTATACACTTCATTGTTCACAAACTGACATTCATCAGAATTCAGTTTACTACACTCAGTTTTTACTGAGAATAACTAGATCAAGAAAAAAGGCTAAAACTTTATCCGGCTTTGCCCGGTTGACTCGCTTTTAAGCTTAAGTCGCTTTGACTTAAACCCCGGCTTAGTCGGCTTAACTCCACACAAGTTTAACCGAACCTTAATTTGTTTTAAATCCGAGCTTTTGGGACAAGTTTATTCACCCCCCTCTAAACTTGTGTTAGCCTTTCCAAGGGACCAACAATTGGTATCAGGGCAGTGTTTCTAAGTTGAAGAGATCCAGAACTAAATTCAAGTATTAGTTTGTCTGCTTGAAGTAACTGATCATCAATTATTTCCGATAACTACAATTAGTATCGAAACAGTATCTCTTTGACAAGTTATCATTTGCTCTATCTCTCCTCTAGTTGTTCTCATTTCAAAACTCAGTTTCCAGTTGTTAAACAATCAATCTTCACTCACTCACTATGGATAACAATCAATATGCAAGACAGATGCTTATGTGCAACATGGACAGATTTGACGAATATAAACATCGTATGCAGGCCTTTCTAGCAGCTACTCATGATGAAATGATGGATGTACTCATTGATGGACCAATTCGTATCACTCACGTACAAATCTGTTGGCGGAGAGCAAGTTCGAGTTGCAAAACCCAAATCCGAATGGACTAGTGATGATCGCAAGCGTAACAATCTCAAAAATGTTGCTATGGACTTTATCCTCAGAACTCTTGACAGCAACATGTACTTAAAAGTGAAAGAATGCACAACCCGCCAAGGAAATGTGGGACAAACTACAACTTGTTTGTGAAGGAACGAGATTCAATCAAGAAAACAAAATTTCGTTGCAAAACAAAAGTTTGAAAATTTCAAGATGAAATCTCGGAGAAACCATTGACCAAATGGAAACAAGATTCGGTGCATATCATGGATGAACTAGATCTACTCAAGATTGAGTACTCAAAGAAAGTTATCAACACAAGAATCTTGAAGGCATTACCAATGTGCTTTGGAAAATGAAGGTCATCAAGCATGGAAGAATCTAGAAGACTTGACATAGAGGATTCTTTCAAAATCTTCTCAGATCTGAAAGCTTATGAATTCAGTGAAGATTTTACAAGCACAGCTGCAATAATCAAAGCTTTGGAGGAACCAAAGACCACAGCACTTGCAGCAGCATCAAATGACATTCAAGAAAACTCATTGTTAAGGGTCAAATTGTATGATTTATAACGATATATTTTATATAAAATTCCCCCATATTCGTATTATTTTCATAGAAATCGAGCCTTATATTTAAATATTGAGCAAATGATATTTTTAATGAGTTAATTTCAAAATGTAATGAATTTAGTGCTTAAATGATGATTTATTATTATTTTGGAATTGTATTACATTTTGGTGTTATTCATTGATTAATTAGGAGCTCACAAGTGTTGAAGTTTGGAATTGACAAGTGGCAAGGGATAAGATCAAGGAGGACAAGTCATGAATCATCTAGAATATCCAAAAGATAAGGTTTGTTACAATGGATAAGGATGAGGTGTTAAGAGATAAGGACAAAGAATCATCGGATTAGCTCAAGCACAGTGGACGGGAGGGTTCAAAAGCTCAAATCGTTTCGGGAGGTTGAACTGGCGTTCAACATTTGAAACCTGGCGTTCGAGGGCATTCAAAGAGTACGAGAAATCAAGCGTAATCAAGTTGAACCGGCGTTCGATTCGAATCGGCGTTCTTAACCGCTGAACCGGCGTTCGGATTGTCAAACCGGCGTTCGGGCCGAGCCGCTTCGATTTCTATATATACCAAATAGGTATCCCAAACCTCAAGAGGATTTGATGATTCGACATTTTACATCGAGAAAACACTCGGAGAGCCCGCATTTTTTCGGGAGCTTTCAAGGCCGGTCACCCGAGCCTTGTGCTCGGGTGATCCGGGTTAGATTAGGTGCTTTAATTTCTTCTCTTTTTGTTACTGTTTTGCTGATTTTTGGGGCTGAGCATGTTCAAGCTTTTGAACCCTTTTCATCAGGTTTTTCTATTCTTTAATCTAAGTTTGTTTGTATGATCTTTATCTAAAGGTGTATCTTTTCTATGTTTATTTGTCATTGCAATGCATATCGAAAGGTCGTTGCTTGTTGATGTTTAATTTGATGAGAGTCATGTTAAACCGTAGATCACCATAGAAAAGATGTGATTTTTAACCTTGACATAACGAAAGTTGATAGGTTGATTATCTAGGTTATTAGATTGAAAGATCTTACACCTCGTTTTGTACGCGTTAATCTCTATAGATCGAAAGATGATGAGATTGATAAAGCGAATTACTACGAAAGTAGGATTCATACCTTTGTGAGGTGAACCACATCTTTAGTCAATCATCATGAGATAATCTTAGAGAGGAGATGAGGGATTTGTTGGATAGGATGATTTTGTTTGTTCAACTGTTTATCCACCATGATCATCTTCGTTTATTTATTTCATAGTTAGTAGTTTTATTTCGTTTTTATCGTTTTTATCCTTCCCGGCTTTGGACTAAAAATCCTCTGTCCGGTTATTCTCCTCTTTTAGTTTAGGTTTAGTAATAACTAGTAGTAGCAATTGGAAAGATTAATGAAATTAGATTCAACATCCCAATTCCCCGTGGATCGGGCCCCTTACTTATCTCGCTATACTATCAACTACCCGGTGTTTGGCCGGTTAGGGGTTAGATTAGGTGCTTTAATTTCTTCTCTTTTTGTTACTGTTTTGCTGATTTTTGGGCCGAGCATGTTCAAGCTTTTGAACCCTTTTCATCGTGTTTTCTATTCTTTAATCTAAGTTTGTTTGTATGATCTTTATCTAAAGGTGTATCTTTTCTATATCGAGATGATACAAATTTTAATGGCACACATGGAAGATCCAAATGAGGTATGTGAATCTAACTCTAAATATTCCTCAGCTCAAATTTCCATGCAAAATCCATGTTCTTCGACTGCTGACTCCAATCCAAAAAATCTAGAATTAGAAGAAACTCTTGACGAATTGATGAATCAGCTGGTAATTATTCAAGCTGGTTATGAATCAATTAAAGCGGAAAAAGAAAATCTAATTCTTGAAGTTGAAAGATTGAAGTCTGAATTAAAAATGTTGAAACTGACTAGAACTAATAAAGAAAAGATTCAGCATCATCCTACTGTATCAGCAGAAGCAACTGAATCATTTGCTCAATCAAGTTCGGTTACCGGATTCAAATCAGGAAAACCGTATGGAGACAAAACGGGTTTAGGATTTGATACACAGCAATCTTCTAAGAATGGAACTAGCAAAGCTACTGAACCAAGTACCAAAACTGGTATTAAGTTTGTAGCTGAGCAACTTCCACAAACTGAGAAAATTGTTGAACCAAGAAAAAGCCGATCACATAGGATAAATCGTTTTCCAAGAAAACAACCTGATTTACCAACAAAGGGAAACCAAATGGTAAATCAGCTGTATCTCAAGAAAACCGAACTGGGAAATCAACTACCAGGTCCACAAAAAACCAATCAAGTCAAGAACCAGAAAAATTACAATCAAAGTAAATCCAAGAATGTCAATCATTCAAAGATTCACACATTCAGGGGGGAAAGGAAGATTGTATCCCACTGAGGATGATTGGAATTTTGCTGCATCTATTAATAAAACTGATAATAACAATCATTCCAGACAGAAAACTTATCACAAGTTTCACTCCAAGACTCAGCAGAGGGCTAATCTCAGTTCTTTGCAAAAGTCCCAGTACCAAGGTCAGTTCAGACCTCAGTACAGAAGGAATGACGGTTATCATTCTAGCTTTAATAATAGAAAGAAACATGGAAATAAGTTTCAGTCAAAAGATCTGAGAGATCATATAAATAAGACACAGTCCAAACATAGATACTATGGGAGTGTGGCTTACATATATGAAAACAAGTGCAACAATATCCAAAGAATTCCAAAAGGATATATTCCCAGAGTTGTACTGACAACTGACCCCTATGGACCCAAACTGAGTTGGGTACCTAA
Organism: Gentiana straminea; assembly: GCA_036785695.1. Lineage (NCBI taxonomy): Eukaryota > Viridiplantae > Streptophyta > Magnoliopsida > Gentianales > Gentianaceae > Gentiana > Gentiana straminea. The sequence goes on along the minus strand of JAVUPR010000299.1, from coordinate 7,149,078 downwards.
AAATGTTTAATTTTTATTGCAGGATATATGGTACTTTGACAGTGGTTGCTCTAGGCACATGACAAAGAGTAAAGACTGTCTCAGTAATTTTATTGCAAAAGATGGACCAAAGGTTAATTTTGGAAGTAAAGACAAACCTGGATACACCATAGGTTATGGCACCTTAATCAGGAATGGACTTACAATCAAGAATGTATCTTATGTAGAAGGATTACACTACAATCTACTCAGCACCAGTCAATTCTGTGATATGGGATACAAAGTTTCTTTCGACAAAGAATTCTGCATTGTCATCAGCGAATCAGCTTATCAAGTTGTCCTAGCCGGAAGAAGAAAAGAAAATATGTATGTAGTAGACTGGACAACAGCCGTTGCTGAAACTTGTCTGCTTGTGCATACAAAATCAGAAATCAGTTGGCTATGGCACAAGAAATTGAGTCATCTTAACTTTGATGACATCAACACACTTGTTAAGAAACAATTAGTCATTGGACTACCAGAAATATCATATAAGAAGGACATCTTATATGATGCATGTCAACAAGGAAAGCAAACAAAAGAAAGTTTCAAGACCAAATCTCAGCATTCAACAACCAGACATCTGGAGTTGCTACACATGGATTTATTTGGACCTATTACACCAATTAGTATCAGTGGAAAGAAGTATACATTGGTGGTAGTAGATGATTTTTCAAGATACACTTGGGTAATTTTCTTAACCAAGAAAAGTGAAACCAAGCAAAGACTTACTAAATTACTCAAGAGACTTCAGAATTTGAAAGGAGTATCAGTTGTGAAAATAAGATCAGATAAGGGAACTGAATTCCTCAACAGCGTAATTATTGAATACTGTGAAGAGAATGGTGTCTTACACCAACTGGCTGCCACAGGAACACCTCAACAGAATGGTGTAGCTGAAAGAAGAAACAGAACACTCAAAGAAGCTGGGAGGACTATGATCTGTGAAGCAAAACTACCTGAAAGATATTGGGCAGAAGCAGTTAACACAGCTTGTTACACACAGAACAGAGCTCTCATGAACAAAAGACATGAGAAGACCCCTTATGAAATTTGGAATGGAAGAAAACCAAATGTTTCCTATTTTCATGCTTTTGGAAGCAAATGTTTCATACACAACAATGGGAACTATCAACTTCATGTTTTTCAGCCCAAAGCTGATGAAGGAATTTTTCTAGGATATTCAAGTGTCAGCAAAGCTTTTAGAGTACTAAGCAAAAGGACACTCAAAATTTTTTGTCTCACCGAATGTGAATAATGCAGTGGCCTGTGATATTGCGGGGAAACTTGGGATGACACCCACTTTTGATCTGGGAAAATACTTGGGCGTCCTATTTTATGCGAAAACTAGAAAGGCGAATTATGGCATCATTTTGGATAAAGTGCGAGCGAAACTTCAGGTATGGAAAGCCAAGGCCCTCTCGAGAGTGGGACAAAATATTCTCATTTAGTCGGCTCTTACGACCATCACTTACTATTTTATGCAAACGATCCGATTACCTAATGCTATTGTTGATGAGGTGGAGAAAGTGGCTCGAACTTTTTTCTGGGCCGGTGCTGAACAGGGGCGAAGCATGCACTACGTGGCTTGGCCGGACATTTGCAAAACAAAAGCATGCGGTGGGTTGGGGATTAGACGACTACGGAACATGAATGTAGCCTTCTTAGCTAAATTGGCTTGGCAGATTCTGGTGGATAAAGATAGCCTGTGGGTGCAAGTGTTGAAGGCTATGTACGGGAGACCTTTCTCCAAATCGAAGCCAACTTGTTCTTTTGTGTGGCGGAGTATATGTATGGCGACAGAGTGCCTCCGGGAGGTTTTCACAACTACTGAGGAGAGAAGAGTGGAGTGGTCGGCCACATCCTCAGGGAAGTTCGATGTGGCAAGTGCGTATCATGCCCAACTGAGTAACGATTACTCTAAGGAAGAGGAGAAAGAATGGATGACTATCTGGTCTATAAAAGGGCCCCAAAGAGGTAATATTTTATTGTGGTTGCTTCGCCGTGAGGCGTTACCTACGGCCAGTTTGCTTGTATATTATACAATAATTGTTGATAAGAAATGTTTGTTTTTTATTTTCAGTTTCTGCATTGCAGAAAAAGGTTGAAAATAAATATCAAACCTCAAAATAAATAAAAAAGGAAGGAATCTAAAAAATCAAAAGTAAAAGTGAGACTCTTGGCTAGGCCGTACCTTGGGTAAGAGTCAGATTCTGCATGCACAACTCGAGCCAAACTCCAAATTAGTCGGATGAGTAGGTTCCGGATACCGGGACTGTAACCCCCGAAAAAAAAAAACAAAGGCACGAAAATATTTTTTATTAATCTTTTTTGAGAGAGTCAACGTTGGGATGAGATCATCTTTTCAATTTGTGTGTCTAATTCAAAACGACGTCGTTTTATGTGTGTTTAACCTTATTTTCTTGGGGCCAGAGGCCAGAAGGCCGGAAAGGCAACTTTACGGTAAACGAAACGCAACTGAAACGATAAGCGTACTCAAGCCACTACTGAAAAAAAACAATTATTCATAATTTTAGTAAGAATTTACTCAGTCTTGATTTTATTCTTTATTGTCTTCACATCCAAGTATTTCGGAAAATTGATTATAATTTTCCACATATAATATTCAAATAACGAAGTAAAATCCTTCTCCTCAAAAACTCATTCACACGGTAAATAAAAAAGAAGAAGAAGAAGAAAGGGCGTTGAATATGGAGGGAATGAGTTTTTCATGGAATTGCCATGATGAGGTGCGTAATTCTGTCGACCCTTAATTAATTTTCGTCAGCTGAATGATTACGATTTACGACCCTTGATTTTCTCAGTTGAATGATGAATGATTTCTTTTTTGTGTGTGTGCTGAATATTTATGACTATATATATATATATATCTTATTATATAGAGATAAAGAAATAAAAAGTCCTTTTTTTTTTTAAAAAATGAATAAATAGACACACACATTTTTTTAATTGCAAAAAGGACAAATAATTTCAGACGGACAAAATTACCCATTTATGAGACGCGCGCGTAGCTTCAGTGTATTGTTTGCATATATGATATATTTACTGTAGCTGTTTATATGTTTTTTTTTTTTTTTTTTTTTTTCAAACAACCGTAACTTTTGATTTACAACTTCGATCATCGAAATTTTTTCACCAAAATTCATGTTTTTTTTTGCTCTTCAATTTGAGCCCAAATACGATACCCTTCCGACGTATATTTTGAAAGACGAAAAAATATTTGTATTAACCGGAGCGTTTTTTCTTATAAACGACCGTAACTTTTGATTTAGAACACCGATCATCAAAATTGTTTCACCAAATTTCATATTCTTTTTTTATCTTCATTTTGAGACCGCGTTTGATACATTTTCGATGTAGTATTTGAAAGCCGAATTTAATCGCAGCATTTACACTAACACAAGATCGATCGCATCGATAACGATATCGATATCGATATCGCATCGCATCGATATCGTATCGATCGCAAACAACACTTCATATGAGGTAATCAGTATCATTTAAGGCTTAATTCAAGTGACTACTTCAAGGCACACATATCTGGCTCATTTAAGGCTTAATTCAAGGGACACAATATCATATCTGGCTCATATAAGGCAAAAAAAAAAACCTTCAACAAAATGCTTCTTGCATATTTTCCTCATATTTGCAGAGAAGTAAAGCTCCAATCTTTGCATTTCTCTCTTAAATTATCAGCACTAATTGGCAGAAATTAAGGCACAACATAAAAAAATGGCAACCCATAATGGAAGAAAGAACGGTCCAAAAAACGAAGAACAATGGCGAGAAGAATAAAGCTCCAATCTTTACATATTCCACTCAAATTAACACCACCAACAACGAAATTCAACAAAAAAATAGCCGAAAAGTAATACCCCAAACTTTGTACATTTCCCCTCAAATCGACCCATAATAGCATAAAATAGCAAAAATGGCGAACAACGATATCGAATCGATAACGAATAACGATATCGGTATCGATATCGGTATCGGTATAAGTAACGATATCGTATCGATGTAAAACAAAGATAAGGCTCATTTAAGCTTAATTCAAGGGACACAATATCAATCTGACTCATATAAGGCACACAATATCTAGTCCCTTATATATTACTGTTGTGGGGAGATCTTAAATGAATCAAGGAAAAATACTAAAGACGAAAAATTTATAATCCGTAAGAGTGAACACAACAATAGTATTAGTGAAATATTTCAATAACAAACCTTAAAACCATATTCCTCTTGTCAAGCTTACAATGTAACTAAAGCTACATCCGTATGTATAGATAAAGTTTCGAAAAATGACAAGTATAGCTAAAGCTTCGACAGAATCTCTCATGAAAATATGTATTAGATGCAGCCTTCTTGCCTGGATCCCCGGCCTGTAGCAAATGAAAAATGAAATTGATCTGAAGATGTCCATTCTATGAACGTGTATAAGAAACAAATGCTTCAAGAATATCCAAGTTGGATTAAAGCTTAATATACTAGAGAAAGATGGATCTATAACTAATTTTTCCAAAGTAAAGCTATCTGGTCCCAAGTTTCAGATGGATAGTATTACTGCTTCCCTCGTGGCTCAAGCAAAGGAAAAGATCTACTTGCAACAAGAATTGGAAGATCTACTTGCGGAAACAAGACGATATCGATATCGATATCGGTATCGCATCGGTATCGATGCAAAACATATCGATCGTCTCATTTAAGGCTTAATTCAAGTGACTACTTCAAGGCACACATATCCGCTCATATAAGGCTCATTTAAGGATTAATTCAAGGGACACAATATCATATCCGGCTCATATAAGGCTCATATAAGGCATACAAATATCACTAACGAAGATCGAATAAAATCACCTTGGTCATCTTCGTACACAAATAAATGTGGAATAAGAGTTAACAAACAAAATGCACATCAGAGAAATAAATAATATGATATGCTAGGCAACAATATTTTAAGGGAAGAGTATCTCTATATGGAAAGAAAAAGCTTGAAGTGCACAAAACAACTTCCCAAGGTCAGAACTTCACATCGAAAATACAAAAGGATTGTACAGTCCAACATGTTGTTGTGCTCACTTTGTACAAAGCACTGCTACCAAAAAGGTGTGGCGAGTACACCGGAGAGTTACACAAAGTGGCATGTTGCTTAAGGGGTGCAGTGGATTTAGATATTTTGTATGCAGGGCAAGGTTCCCATATGCAAGTCTAGTCTGCAAATTGAGGTGGTCTTCAAATAACTATGTAAGCAAGCTGCATACTGTGAGTTCATTCAAGAGATTTTTGCATCCTATTTTTTCAACAAATCTTGACTATTTCTCGGCAATTTGGTAGCTTAACTTTCATGTCTTTATGTGAGAACCTTGTGTGACTTGATTAAACAACAATCTCAATGCTTTTAACTTGTGCATCCCATGCCCAACCAAAACAATTTTGTTCCTTTTTCGAATTAATTAATTGTCAAAAGAAAAGAAACCTCCCCGCATATCCACTCGCCTTGATTCCTCTTCGTTTTCCCATATTTCTTTGCTCTTATTACCTTCATAACCTCTCGCAAACAAACAACAAAAATCAACACTCTAAGCGTAATTTCATCGAACACTTTGTAAACATACATTACAAAACAAAAAAGTGCTTTGAAATTCGGGGGAATTATTAACCTTGAGTAGTAATAAGCCGATTGTTTGAGAAGAAGAAGATGGGTGATGGGTGATGGGTAATGGACAGTGATGATTTCAGACGGGTGCGTTGATTTCTCGGATGATTTTAGGGGTAATTTAGTCCGACTGAAATTATTTGTCCTTATTGCAACTAAAAATTTGGAGTTGGATTAGCACTTAATTAAGGAAGAAAAAATGGACTATAAGCTAATTTTTCCTATTATATATATATATGCTCTCAATAATGTTAAACTCGAATCATGGAGTTATATTTTTATGGAATTCTTTAATAAATTGATGAATATTTTAGCCCTACAGGTCAATTTCCGAGAAAATTGTAAAATTGGTTTCATAACTTTAGGGTGATATCGATTTTGGTCTCATACGGTTTCAACTTATCGATTCTATACTCATCAATTTTAGGACTATTAGTTTTTCCGAAAAATTCTCCGGCCAATTTGCCACATAGATGCTAACTGGGCTATGTTGACTAGGCAAATTTTGCCATGTTGGACAGAATAAAATTAAAAATATAAAATACAATAAAAAGGCACAATCCCCAAATCACAAAAACCACGTTGTTTTATATATAAAAGAAGCTGAAATAGGTTGGTAAGGAGCTTGATTTCCGATTTCTTAGCTGTTGTAGAAGATGAGTCGGCACTCAAATTTAGCTCAAATTTCAAGTCTTGAATGCCGGGGTATTGAAGATTTCCAGGGAATTCTCGAGGAGAAAAAAAACTTCAATGAAAAGAGCTCTTCGAGAGCTTTTTTTACTGGTATCAGTGGTATGTCTGAGTTTCTTTATGTGGATTCTATTTATTTATATTTTTGGGAAATTATTGAAAGAAATAATGTGATTTGATTTGGGTAGGAATGGTTAGGTTTTCACAGATTTTGGAAAGGATTCAAAGGAATAAGGGAGGAAATAGAGATAGAGAACATGATTTTTGGGCAATATTAAGATTTTAGTCCTCTAAGTTGGCCTATTTTGGATTTTAGTCATGCTCCTGCTCCGGTGAGGAAAATAGTCCTCTAAGTTGGCTTTTTTTTTGGATTTTAGTCCTGTCCGCCGGATATTGCTGACTGGACACCGGAATATTTTAAAATTGATGACGTGGATGCCACGTGGGATCCTACATGGCTTGTGGGTCCCATTTCTCCTCCATATCATGCATAAGTAATAAATCTTGTCATAGTATAAACATTAAAGTTGTAGCTTAGATGACAAAGTGCTTGATAGTTACCACTAGGTCACCGGTTCAAATCCTTCATGCATCAACTTTTTAATTTTAGTAAATGGTGTAGAAATGGGACCCACCGCCACGTAGATCCAACATGGCATATGATGTGGCGTCTATATAAGTTATTTTTTATGATTCCGGTGTCCAGTCAGCATAAACCGGCGGATAGGACTAAAATAAATAAAAAAACCAACTTAGAGGACTATTTTCCTCACCGGAGCATGAGCAGGACTAAAATCCAAAATATGTCAACTTAGAGGACTAAAATCCTAATTTTGCCAGATTTTTGTGATTCGGGGATGGTAGCTTTTTATTGAATTTTATATTTTTATTTTTGTTTTGTCCAACATTGCAAAATTTGCCTAGTCAACATAGTCCAGTCAACATTTACGTGGCAAATTGGCCGGAGAACTCTCGGAAAAACCAAGTGTCCGGAAATTGATGAGTTTTTTTAAGTTACAGTACCAGAATCGATAAGTAGAAATCGTATGGGATCAAAATCGATACCACCCCAAAGTTATGGGACCGATTTTGCATTTTCCCCATCAGTTTCTCATGGTCACGGAAGCCGCCGACCATGTTGAGAAGAAGGAACATAAGAGAGATTCTCTAGTTGCTGATCATGTTGAGATAATCGAGACACTCTGTACGAAAAAGAAGGAACGGAAAAGGCGGCTGTTGAACCCGATGATGAGGTCGACCTGTTCAGGTCGAAGCCTACGGTGAGGTGCTTCAATACAGGTAATGGTGACGGTGATGAATACGATGAGGAAGATGATAACTGGAGCAATATTAGTCCAGAGGATTTTGAAGCCAAAATGGCGAAAATTCACTCTCCTTTCAGGCAGGTAAATATGGATTGATTTAAACATATTCTAGATAAACACCCTCTTGTTATTCACCGGCAACATTGGGACCACTTTGTCTGTCCATTCGACACACCCTCCTGGTTGGAAAATTGTTTGAAAATAAATATGTATAAACACGATAACACTACGTTTTGGAGATTCTTGTTCCGTGAAATCGTGATGAGTCTTTGGTATTGGAGGAATAAAGAAAGCCACCACTCGGACCTTCCACGCCCGCCGAAGTTGATCTTTATATCTGAAGCTGTTCGCCGAGCCCTTGAACTTAGATTAGCTTGGCCTTGATTTTCGAGTTTCGTTCTTCCAGTTAGTGTAAATTCCCTCTCATTTGATTTGTAAAGTTTGTACAGTTTGATTATTAATAAAATATCCGGTTTCGACCAAAATTTTAGATAAACACGTTGAAAAATATCGACTTTCACAAAGTCAACGTATCGATCATATATATATACTCTCCGCCTCGTAATATATGTCATTTTAATTTTTTTTATGGTGTCCTAAAATATAAGGGCACTCCCAGCAGAAGCCCTATATGGTGCTCTATCCCTAAAATGAAGATAGAAAATAGAGTTTACCTCAAAATAGCTTCCACAGCAGAGGCTCTATCCCTATATATTTTTAGGGATATGAACAGTGCATCCCTATTTGTGGGGATACACTATTCATGCCCTAAATATATTTAATAACTATAAAAATTATAGGGATACGGATAGGGATGCTGCTGGAGTGAAATAATAAATATTTAATGTGTATAAATAGGGTTGTGAGGTAGAATATGTATTATTTAATATTATTTGAAATGTTATAGGGATAAGGATAGAGATGCTGTTGTGGAGGTTTTTGAATTGAGATGTTGTAAAATAGAGATATGTATTATTTTATATTATTTTAGGAATAAAATTTTGGGACTTGCTTCTGGGAGTGCCCTAAGTGTTTCTCACATCCAATTCAATATTATATGATTGTTTTCACTTATTATATATTAAATGATTTTAAACCAATATTTTATTTTGAAATTTTAAAAAACAGCTTATTTATTAACTTTCTTAAATCGTGTGTAATACCTATAATGACTTATATTGCACGACAGAGGGAGTATTTATATAGCGTATGTTTAACACGCATATCAACTTTTTAAGTCGATTTTTAGCTTGATGGATGTCTAATAGGTTTTCAGTGTGGTGTGTGATATATATATATATATTTATTTATTTATTTTTTTTTATTTTTTTTTCTTTGTGAAGGAAATAGGTACATAAGTTTGATGTTGAGCTTTTGAACGCTTTAATTTTTTTTTAGTAATGTTGGCGCTTCACAACAAATTGCCGTAACAAAATTATAACAAGCCATATTTTTTTCCCGTAAGTTTTATGTTTTTTTTTGTTTTTTTTTTTTTTTAATGTGTTTTCAGCAAGTTGATGATTTAAGACGGGACAAACTGCTGACTGCAATAGAAATAGAGCATTTTAAGTCAAATGTTGCAGCAACATTAAGGATGCAAGAGGGTTTTATGAATCAAATAATACAATTACTCAGCAAAAAAAGTGATGAAGAACAAGTTCTTCAAATGCTATTAAGCAAACAAGAGGAAAACATGATGTGGGTTGATGTTCTTATACAAGGAAGAGCTTTGCCAGAGAGAGGACAGTTTCTTAAAGCGGTGGTGGATGCGGGTCCGCTTCTGCAAGATATGATGATTCTTGATGGTTTTGGGCCGGTCCCGACTTGGAGTAATCCTCCGCCAAGGCTAGGGGTGGGGGAGATGGATGTAGATTTACTTCTTCAAGATTTGATGATTCTTGGTGGTTGTGGGCCAGTCCCGACTTGGCGTAATCCTCCGCCAGGGCTGGGGGAGGAGGAGATGGTGCATGTTCCCCCTGCACTGACGGTGGAGCCTTGGTATTAGGGGGGCTTATGGTAGCGAGTTTATGTGCAAGAAACAACAGTTCAATGATTTTCTCAAAAAGTAACGATAAAGGCTAATCATTGTGCTACAACGGATAATAAAACCAAATTTTCTATCTTTAATAATGATGTAGGATCTATTGTTTATGATTTTAATTACCACGGGTGAAACAAGTCGTTGCAGTATTGTTTATCTTCTTAAAAAATAAAATCGGTGTTATACGTGGTAGCACAAAGGCCTGCACTTTCTTTTCAGCGTTAAGTGACGAAAGAAGCGTTGATTTTTTTTAATTTTTTACATGCAAAATTAAGTAGCACTTAAGTATTTAAGATATGTTAAACATATTACTCCCTATGTCCCAAATTAAGTGTGTACGTTCCCTTTTTGGTTTGTTCAGAAAAATGTGTCTACTTTATGTATTAATTGTCAAAATTTTCGAATGGCCATTTCACTTTACATTATTTGCAATAAACCACTACTAAAAAAACTACTTTTTGCCGCGGAAGAAAAGTGCCACTAAAACATAAAAAACTGACACTATAGACCTATTGCCACGCCTAAAGCTTTTGTGTCACCCGTGACAAGCAACTATGTGGCAAAAAGTTCTTGCCACGCCTGTTGCCTCACCGCGGCAAAAAGTTAAAATATATTGCCACACTACCATACCGCGGCAAAAAGCTAAAATCTATTGTCACGGTGTGACACCGCAGCAAAAAGTTAACATCTATTGTCACGGTGTCACACCGCGGCAAAAGCAAATAATTATTAAAAAAAATAAAAAATAAATCAGAAAATATTACACCACACCACACCCCCGCCCCCCCCCCCCCTACCCGTACCCATACCCGCCCCCACCCACCCATACGCTTACCCCTCACCCCACCCCTACTCCTGCCCCAACCCCAGGAAGTTGATATAGAATACCCAGTAGCCAACAAGTTAAACTAAATAAACTGAAATAGAGCTTCTGAAACCAAACCAGCACGACACTTTCTCCAATCAATGAACACAATTGGATATTAAAATTTCAGAGTTAACAAAAACGTTTACTAAATGTAAAACCTTTTTGGCTTACAACTTTTCACTAGTGATGCATTATCCTATGACAACCTCAACTCATGGTGCACCTAAACGCAAGGTCGCCATTCCCTCCACCGTTACGGCCTTTTGATAAGTAATCATTCAGAGACAACAATCCTAAAATGCAATTCTACTGCGTTGTACCTTTCTGTGTTTTCAACCACTGTATCTCAGCCATAAAAAAATGCTTCAACCTCGACAATCTCAGGATGATCTTCTTAAAAAACCATTCCCACCACCAATCAAAGCGATGTTGCTTTCACCTTCCTACTCAAAGCTCAAAGCTCGTTCTTGTATTCTTGTATTTCTCTTTCTTTTCCTTCACATTTTTTCCCGCTACTCTAATGATCAAGCTTATGTGAGCCTACAAAAAAACCACCTACAAATAAAGAAGAGTATCAGCTCAAAAAATCTACATTGCTCACTCAAATAAAGAAAAGTATCAGCTCAAAAAATCTACATTTCTCACATAAAATATGTTTAAGTGACACTAATAGGATTGTAATTAGAACCATTACAACTCTAGTTCATAAGAAAAAAAGCTCATGTACAATGGTAAATGCATAATTAGATACAAGAGTTTTAGTAGGTAGCCAACGATTTACACGATAAATAGAATGTAAGAAATCAAAGCATTTCCACATAGCGAGAGGCTTGATTATGTTCAGCTAAGCATGGAGTAACAGACTGAGAAAGAAACCTCAAGTAAAGGCAGCAAGTTCAGCTGCCTGTAAAGACATGTCCATTACTAAGAAAGGAACTACAAATTTGATGAACCTGGAGTACAAGTCGAGATAGAAGTAACCCGTGAGTTCACTTAGAGCTTAAATCAAACAACGCAAAATGCGCACATCGGGGTACCAAACATACGCATACGCAATATCTTCAAATCATAGTCCTTCACAAGACAACCAAAACGAGAGATATTGCATCGGATATGACTTAGATTCAAACTCGGATCACTTGAACATGCAAACCATGAGACAACAAGATCAAAAACAAAAGCAGAGACATGTACAAGCATAACTAAACTGAACCTAACACAACATATCACTCAGGATAAAATGGATATTTGAACCAAGACCTAAGCAAGACCAAATGAAGAGTTGATGCAACTCAAACAAGATATGACTTAAACTCAGGCTGAAACAAAGCCAAATAGAAAATGAGACGAATTATAAGACTCAAAGTAACTATACATCATAACATGATAGCCAGCAACACAACGAGCTGAATTTAACTCATTCACAAGGACTGAGAATCATTAACTCATGTAGCTCATTATTTCTGGTAACTACAAGGACAAGACTTTGGACATGTAGCCAAGGATTTCTTTCATGTTGTCCGCAAAAGCAAAAGCAGGTAATCCATTATTAACTTATAATCCTTAAATAATAAAGGGGTTTTAAATACTAATGCACGATATAAAGAGTGAATATCATATCTTGCCGACGCAGAATATTTATCAAGTGAATCTGAAATTGCATTATCATTCTGGTTGGAATACCTATCCTCTTCATCATCTAAATTCTGCAAAATTATTTACAATTAGCATAACATTTTTCCTCTACCATTTGAATAATTAAATGTAGTTCTCAAACCTTTGAGGAAACACCATGAAACCGAGAGGACAAATTTCCAATTTAGTAATAAGAAACGATGAGTTTTTCAACCTTAGAATAGTAATAAGGACGTAGAGGTCAAAGACAAAAACAAGGACATTAGTCAATCGAGAGTCCTTTAATTGCCTCATAACCAAAACTGAAAACGAAAAAAAATACCAAGTTTTTTTGAGAACCCATCATGCCTCCAGCACAAACTTTTGAATGTGCAACACCAGATATCAGGGAATGAAGTCAACCCTGCAGTTCTGCAAGAGTATAATTGCTTCATCAGCCCGTTAAATGGATTGAACAATATCTATTTCACAGTTAATAGAGAATACAAAGATAAGTTGTATAATGGACATATTCTTGGCAATTGAAGGCTTGATTTGATGAATATAAAATTAAAAAATATGTCAAACAACTAACTCTATCTACAACCATTATATCATTCTTACATTTTCAATTCACTTGAACTCAACCTATGCTTATATTTATAAAATAAGTATGTATGTTTGTATATCATATCTTAACATAATCATACCTTCAAACCGGCCATAGTTGGCCTAAAATCCTTTTATAGGTTTGGACGCATATCTTAGGATCTTTAGTCTACTCAAGCTTGGTCATCATATACTCTACGAGAAAATATCCGTAAAGCCGGCTATAGTTCCATAACTACGGCTCCAAAAGCACCAGTAAAACTTACAGCAATGAACAATATAACATAATACTTTACCGATGATGTTCTTGATAGCTTCAACGATATGGCGGGAACTTAGAGGATATAGATGGTATAATCCACATCCGAATATGAAATTTAAATGTTCATAACCTTTTTTAAAGTAAAAGTTTTTACTTACTTCAAATAAGTATGCAAAAGGAAGGGTCACCAAAGAGGAGACATTTGTATTTTGGCAACTTTGAAACATCCCGATACCGGTCTTTTCCTATTTCAAAATCAAGAACCTTCAACACCTAACGCAATAAGAGTAAAACTCTTCATATATAATTTCAATGCCATAATAAAAAAAGTAAAGATAACAGTCTTCAATTGATAAGATACACCATTCAAAGAAATACAAAGAAGTTTTCAATAGTTATGTGCATAATAACAAAGTACTAGGAGTAACATTAAAACTGTGATGAAATATGCTACATCAGAACAAAATTAAAGAAGCTTAAAGACCAAACTCCAATGTCACGAAGTGAAGGAAACAATTAATTAGAGCTAAAATTTGGGATTAAAATTTAAGAAAAAGATCCGACCAAAGTTATTGTAAGTGTAAACGAGAGAAAAAAGATAAATACTAAAAAAGCCTCAATGAATCGAGAGATGAAATCTAGGGTTGGATTTGGGGCAATTTGGATAGAAATGATGAAAATGCCTCCTCCAAATCGATCCATAATTTGCAACGAAATCCTAACTATTTCTTCATTTATTTTTTCCTTGAAGGAAATCGAGATAGTAAAAAGTGTTATCAACGACTTGTTTCAAATTAGTTTTTCAAAATCGCTCGTTTCCGAGTTTTACGGTGTAAAATTGAGAAAAGAGAAAGAATTTGCGAGGAGCTACCTCTTCCAAGCATGGTGGCGCTCAACGCGGTGTTGTTGAGTCGAAACTTCTCCATCGCCCTATGTATTTCCATTCTTCCATGCGAGATTCGGCGATTTGGAGATCTAGATAACCCCTTAGCTCCGACGGCAGAATAGCTTGAGTTGAAACAATGGGAGGTAAAGGAAGAATACGGGAAAATTAAAAGGGAGAGTGAAAATTATATACGAAACATCCTTTCTCTCGGAAATAAATAAATAAATATACGACACGAGAGTTAAAAAAATAAGGGCAATAGTAGAAAATATATAATATTCAGGCTTTTGTGGCAGAAAATGTCAAAGTGTGGCAAAAATTATATCTATATCAACGTATTTACGTAGTGAGGCAAAAAGCCCGACACAACAGTCTATATTTCTTGTAGTGAACTGTGTGTAAAATTAAATGCTTTAACAACTATTTAAAAGGTATATTGTAAAATATTGGACCATTTTATGATATTCAAATAATTAACTGCACTTTTCTTAATCTGTGTTAAATGTCAAACGAGACAAATAAAGTTCGATGAAAGGGAGTATCAAACATCTCTAAGTCTAACCACCACTTAATTTGTTCAGAATAAGTACTTTGTTTACCAAACCAGTCCTAAGTAAATGATTTCGGCCTCCACATTCATTTGCCTCTCCGTTTACGCCATTGCATATCACTAAATTGCAGAAGATTTATTTTCCTTTCGGTCAACGCTCCTACATTTATTAAATGCATAAATTTCGGCCCCAACTTCTATTCAATTTTAAAATTCAAATCTAGATTGATATCATCACACCATTTACTTTAGGAATTTATTCTAGATTGATATCATCACACCTTTTACTTTAGGAATTTAAGGTTGATTTCACACTTCATTCACTTAATTACGTACAAAAATTTCAGCCCATTTTCTTTCAATTTAAAAAATTAAAATTTCAATGGCTTCATTCACGAATTTGTGGGCATTGATGGATAATCGTGTAGAATATTGAGGTATTTTAATTTTGACTTATTTCAGGTTGTTTTTTTGACTCTTTTTTTAAGTTTATAGTTTTTTTTCTTTTCTTTTCTTGAAATGGGTTTTTCTTGATTAAGAAATTTTTCCTCTTTTGTAGGCATTGCCGGGGCAATGATCTCATTGTACGTCCGTACAATACAAGGCATTGCATAAAAGGTTGATGGAAAAAGATTCTACGATTGTTGATCGAATCAGTACTTATTATGTAATAATATCATTGATAGATTTTCTATTATTCTGATTAATTTATGTAAATTTCGAATTCATTCAAATTATTGTGTTCATATTGTAATTTATACTATAAATACTCTTTTACCAATGGAATAATACACAATCATATTCCCCTTGGTACTTTGTCTTTTCTCTTGTTCTTCCTTTATCATTTTATTAGTTTTATAACACGTTATCAGCACGAGACTCTACTAATAATTTACACAATTAGTTATCAAGCATGCACTCAGTGGAGCAAAGAAACAGAGTCCACCCAAGAAATCATTGATAAAGATAATTGAAAGTTGAGGTAAAATTTGATTATTTTATTTATTTTATGATTTATATATGATGTCAATTGTGTCATACAATTATATTAATATATATCATATGTAATATGAGTATAATTGATGGTAATGATATTGAACACATCAATATAATGATGAATCAAGTCAAAATCACGATAATTGATATTCATTACTCATATGATGCCTTGAAGCACTACAAGAAAAATGACTTTTGGTGGCGTGGTTTCGGCAGCGTACATTTATAACACGTCGTGAATGCTATAATTTGCATCGCGCTAATAAATGATATTAATTACTAATTGCAACGTGCATATGAATAAGTTGCTGATAAAAGAAGATATGATCTCATTGAGTAGAATAATGTTTGAAACGAGCATATAATATGCTAGAAATCCATATTAAAATATAAGTTCGTAAAAGTGAATATAAAATTCACATAAGTGGGCATGTCAAAAAATGACGAAAGTGAATATTAAATTCACATAAATAAATTTCAGACATGTAAAAAATTCGTGAAAGTGAATTTAAAATTCATAGAAAAAAGTACGGACATGTTACTCGCATAAATAAATTAGGAGTCAAAGTCCATAGAAACGACATGTTTCACGAGTGATCTAAAATTCAGAGATAAGAAATCTACTGAATATAGACGTTTATGATCACCGATAAAGAATATTTTACATTTTATTGTAATGGTATGCTCTTGAAGTAGCAATACCGATCGAAATAATTTATGATTTCAATAAAATTGATTATAATGGTTTTGTCATAAATGAAAAAAATAATCCACCAGATTTTGAATATGATAACAAATAACGACCATTGATATGACTCATTACAATATGTAGACACTCTACAGAGCAGGATTCTAGACACTCTACTGAGTTATAAAAACCTAAGCAGGTCTACTGAGATCCTATCAGCTGACTATTACAAAACTTGTCTGATCAAACCTATACAAAAATCAGACTCTACTGAAATCTTATACATTCAGTCTAGACATCTTTTTGCTTGCCCTTTAACAGCTAGTTCAACATTCATCATTAAAACTTAAATTATTTTTAACAATAATCATTAATGTGATTATTTATACATATGTTAATTACAAAAGAAAAATATACAACGTGCGGATTTTGAAATATGACTACCATGTATATGTTCTTTGTTTGTAAATTGCATTTGCTCTATATTTCATTTAATAATTTTTTTAATTTATGGTCAAGTAATGGTAAAATTAAATATGACAACATATTATAACGTTGATTTTGGTATTTAAGGTGCTATGGTATGTTCAAGTTGTGTTTTACTGCTGTTTTGCGGTCAAAAAAGATGTTAAACATGTTGGAAATTGGTTGGGATTTTTAAAAGTGCAGAAAACTGATGTTTAAGGAAGTTTTTAGGTTTTTGCGGGCGCATGGGGGTTTGGCGCTTGCCAAAACGGAACCAGAAAGGGGGAAACCGTTTTAGAGAGTTTTTAGTTCGCGCTAAAAGAGTCTAGAGAGCATCCTGAATGGTACTGGGAGCTTTCAGCGTGCGCCAAAAGTAGACCAGAACCATCCTGAATGATTCAGAGAGGTTTTAGCACGCGCCAAAACCCTGTTTTAGTGAAAATGTTGAGTTTTAAGCTCCGAAACCAGTTTTGAATGTTGTTTCTTGATCTAATAACATTAAATGGACATGAACAAGCCATGATTTAGCTTCTGATGCATTTAGTTCCGGCACCGAATGGATTCTTCAAAAGAGTTGAAGTTCCGGACCGTCAAAAGAGCATGATTGACTTGTGCTTTGATGAATTAGTATTCATCAATGTCTGTGTATGTGAATAGGATGTTGTGTCTAGTTGTCTAAGTGAGAGAATAGGGCCGTTAAGTGAGTTTTGGCTTGAAAACACTTAGGTGACTAAATAATAAAATACATACTTGTGTACTAAAAGACTAAACATCATTTATTCTTGGTAAGGCACAAGTCTATATCGCGATGCGTGGGCGGTCAGTAAAAGTGAATGACTCCGTAGGTTCATAAGACCCCAAGTACGGAGGGACTTCGCCGAACGTGTACACTATCGGGGCTAGCCTGTGGCTATTGGTGTGATCCACTAATAGGTTGCATTCGATACTTCGCGGTGGGTAGCAGCATGCATAGTGCCCTTGAATGCTGATGTAACAAATATAAGATAAGCTAGAAAAAACTAGGCACGGTATGTTGACGAGCATGAAGTGGAACCTAGAGTTGAGTCTGTCTTATAAAGATAACATAACAATGTGAACCTTTTTGGTATGAAACACAGTTAAATCAATAGGTTCTATCTTTTACTAAGTACATACATATTTACCTCCATTGCATTATTTGTTGTATGCTTTGTGGGGTGAGAAGATGAACAGATAGACCAAGAGTTCGATGAAGAATTCGAGGACGACGGGTGATCGAGGAAGCTTTATTTGTTGTTCCTTTCTCTTTAATACTTTTGTTGTACTAGACTATGTTGTACTTTACTTTGAGACTTTTGTAAGACTAGTTGTTGTTTTTACTTTCGAGACATCGTATTTGTAAGATTTGGATTGTCGTTGTTGTAAGTTAAACTTAATATCTTTAGTATGGTTGCCATCTATTCTAGTAGCATTTATGAATTTCACCCGAGTCTTTTAGCTTCCGTTTACGCTAAACTCGATACGACGTAGTAGATGCTTACGTATAATATTAAGTTTATTTAGTATTATACGTGTCGAACGTTTTTTTCCGGATAAAGACTCGGTATCCGGGAACGGGGCATTACAACGTCAATGCCACTGACGTTATTTTCTTGAAAAATAATCATGGTGCCGAAGTAATATTTTTAGTGCTTGAAGTAAAAGGGTGCCGATAGTAAAAAAGTAAGGTGCCAATAGAACCGCCCTTAAATAGTTTCAAGTATCTAGTTCATACAAAATGGACAGCTATTACAACTTTTCATACCCATCCCCATCATTTCAAACAATTTATGCTAATATCTGTATCTGTTGATGACCAACAAATCGAATGAAAAGCGAACACGAAGCTTTCATGTTTGTTTTTCTTCAAACCCCCCAATCCGCATCTCCCCTGACCAAATCCGCCTTACATTAGGATTACTCGTTAATGGTTGATCCAATTCAACTGATTCACCCTCTGAAACATCTATTTCTTCGTCACACCAGTTCTCATTAGTGCACCGTATGCAACAAGGCGATAAAACACGAGCATTATAAACAAGGCAGTCACAGACATTGGTGCTCCATGAAGTCCTATAGACTTAATAGAAGGATAATCTTCAACAAGACAGATGTTATCAGTACCACACTTATAAGTTTCTCCATTCTTGTATTGTGACAATAACAAGAGTCTATAACTATGGTTTGCAATCGAAACGTACTTAATCCACGACATGAATCTCGGTATATTCTGAACATAAAATCCACCAGCTAGTAGGAAACTGAGCATAAGGACTGATCCTAAAGTAGATGCTTTTTTCAAATCCATACAAACAGCACCAATAGCTAGCCCCATTCCTTCTGTCACTACTACACTCAATAGAACGGTGAGTACCGTTAAAACGTAATTCTCGGCTCTGGCTTTTAGCCCTGCCATCCAGTATGTTATTGTGACGAAAACAACAGGAAGGATCAGTAGCAATGGAAGATCACCTATTGTTCTTGCTAAGAAATATGATGATAATCTGTACATCCCGGATGCCCTTTCCTTCTCGAGCATTGCACGTTCTGATGGGAACGTGAAAATCGCTCCAAGCATAATGTAGAATCCCCAGAATCCAGTATAGAAATAGAAAAGCCCTATCTGCAATGTTATTGAATATGTATATAATCATTAACTTTTATGAAAACAATTTCATTAAAATACAAAAATTAAACAAAATCTTGCCTGATCTTGTAAATGGCTGATATCAGATCGCCACCATAGTAAACCGGCTAGGAAAGAAACAACTAAAACTTGTCCTATGTTAAGGCCAGAAAAGGATTCGTGTTTTCGTTCTTTGAGACCTCGTCTAAGTAGCACCGAGAATTGCTGCCACCAAGTAGTATTCCATTTCGTGGATTGCTTGTCGTTTGATACGACCTGAATCTTATCATGATTCGGTTGTTGTTGTTGCAATTCCTCCTTCACTTTTGTTGATAAGTTCGTTTTGTACGAGGTAACCAATGTTTGTTTAACTAAAGCTTGATCTTCTTGGGAATTATCCTGTGAAATACCTAGACATAGATACAAACAATATGTTTGAATTACTTGCAACACAAGTATATATGCATGTAATAAAGATATTATGGGAGCATACCATTAGCAAGGTCTAACAAGAAATCAGCAGGGTTCATGGTGAATAACGGGACGAATCCAATGGCAGCAAAGTAATTCATGGCATCGTTCGTCTTTCCGAAATACAACTGATTACCTTCTGATAACAGCAAGACCTTATGAAACATATAATACAACCTACTTGAAGGTTGATGAATAGTCATGACAATTGTCCTCCCCCCATTGGCTAATTCCCTTATTGTTGAAACAATCCTTTGTGCAGTAGTCGAATCCAAACCCGACGTCGGTTCATCCAACAACAACAGGCTCGGGTTTATCAGCATTTCTTGGCCAATGCTCACTCTTTTCCTCTCACCTCCTGATACCCCTCTAACTCTATTGTCTCCAATTATACTATCCTTACACTTTGTTAGTCCCAATTGAGATATAACGTCGGCCACGTGCGATATCTTCTCGTCTTTGGTTAAGCTGTTAGGCAATCTTAGTAAGGCAGTGAAGACCAAAGACTCTGTCACTGTAAGATGAGGGTAAAAAACGTCGTCTTGTGTCACGAAGCCGGTGTTGCGTTTCACGACGTTCGAGAAAGGCTTGCCGTTGTAGGTAATATCACCAGTTAGACAACCACTGAGCCTGCCTCCTAGAGCTGTTAAAAGGGTAGTTTTGCCACTACCAGATGGACCTAACATTGCTAACATTTCACCAGGGAATACTATGCCATCTATTCCTTTTAAGATCACTTTATCTTCAGTTTTCTCATCTTTCTTCATCTGATTTATCATCCTCCCTTCTCTTTTCTTTTTAATTATGAATTCAACATTCTCAAACTGCAAAATGAAATGGATTAAATTAGCATGTTAATAGAGATATATACAGCAATCTTGTTAATGCTTTTATCAGATAAGAACTTCATTCTTATTTTATTCATCATCAATCAAAAAAGTTAATTATAGAGAGCAATACAAGATACTGTAACAAATTAAATGGCATTTCCTTACCAGGGCTTCTTTTTTTGTTAATTACTAATAAACCCTATACCCAAGATGAACAGTATCTAGAAATTAACCAAAAATAACCCATGATTCAATGGAAGAAAAATGCATTATATACTTAACCAAGAAAATCGACATGTTTAAATTTCATAATAAAAGAATCACATAAGCATGTTTATCGCCTGTTTGGAAAAATGCATTCTAGTTTTTTCTGTTACTGTTTTCACTCACTCATTATAGGTTACAACTTTATTTCATTTCTCAACTTAATTAATCATCCGTAATTGAGTAAATTAATATCCATTCCTAATAATTAAACTCTCAATTTTGCTTTGTTTTGTCCTTTTTTTCAAGAAAAAACTGAAACGAGAAACCTTCTTATGTCATCACCCCTTTCCTTCTGGGATGACGGAGGGATCGTATCATTCGAGCCGTTCTTTTCATGCTTTTCCCAGAGGTCTGGATCTGGAGAAAGCTGCAATCAATAGGATTTCCCTAATCCTCCCTTCCCGAAAGGAAGAGCGTGAAATTCTTTTTCCTTTCCGCAGGGACAATAATAATGGGGAAAAACAAACAATTTCACTTCAAATAAATCGAAGCCATTAAACAAGTATAGTTCTATACCCTAAAATAAAAAACAAGTATAGTAATAATAAAAATTAAAAAATTAAAAATTAAAAAAATAAACACACCTTCAATGTAACAGAACGAATAGCCTTGCCGAAAATGGCGTGATTGATGGAAGCATCAGCCGCAATTCCGTTAGGCTCCGCCTCAATCTCTTCCATATCAATAATTAATTAGCCCCTTAATTTCAATCAATAAGTCTATCACTACGCTCTATAAATTTAGCAGCTTTAATTTAATTTAATTTAATTTAATAAAGAAAAAAAAAATCGAAGGATAAATTTAAAACGTGCAAGAACTATCTCTGAAGAGAAGTGTGTTTGCATGCATAGTAGTTATTAAATGTACAGAGTTAATGCAGTGGGTACATCTGGGAAAATTCGCACAGCAGATTCAAGTATCTGATTATCATGCAACAAACTCTTATTAATACTACGGGTTTTTTTTTTTTTTTTTTTTTTTTTTTTTTTTTTTCTTTATTTGTTTGTTTTTTTTTTTTGGAAACATATTTGTTTGTTTTAATGATATATTGAGATTTGAGAAGATGTTACAAACTCTTATTAATCAAAACGTTATGATATAGATACGAGGAGAAACTGATACTAAAGGATATACATCATGTTAATTGATTTATATCATCATGTATTAACGATATTAATCTTTAAATGATAATCGCATTAATTTGAGGTTTCATGCGTTATTTTAGATTATAAACTTTTTTTTGTTGCCAAATAGAGTATAAACTTTAATATATGTTTGACTAACGATATTTTAATGATGATAAAGTTAATCAAGTTACTCCGTATTAGAAAGATAATAAATGATGGTAATGTTTAAAAAGTTACTAGATAGATAATAAATTACAGGATAACTTCGATAAATAAATGTTCGGTAAATGAATAACCTCGTTAAATGAATAATTTTCTCCGGTCCCGACTTGGGCAAAAGGGATAAATGAATAAAGGGCCAATTATTTAAAAGGATTGATTTTCAACTTATTAGGGGTAATAGGACACTCCGAAATCTTATTTAGTTATAAGGACGTTAATTTCAGTGGATAAAGAGGAAGAAGGAAAAAAAAAAAAGCAAGGGAAAAAAAAAAAAAGAATCGCGCGAAAGGGGAAAAAAACAACCCAACGTTCACTCAGTTTTTTTTTTTTTTTTTTTTTTTTTTTTTAATTCAATTCATATTAAATGTCGTATATTTTGATCTAAAACTCGGATCATCATAATTTTTTCACTAAAATTCATATTTTTTCGTCTTCTTTATTCTAAAATCAAATTTGATATTTTTCCGAATAAATTTCATAAAATCAATTTTTTTTCTTCATAAAAATCGACGTGACGTATTGATCACCGTCATGCATTGACCACCTACCCGGATGCATTGGCCACCGGGATCCATTAACCACCCCGATGCATTCACCGCCGCGATTCATTGGCTACCATGATGTATTGACCGCCGCGATCCATTGGCAACCTTGATCAGTGACATCTCATTGTAGCGATTTATGCAATGACGTATCATTGTAGCGATTTATGCAGTGACTTCTTATTGTAGCGATCTATGCAGTGATGTCTTATTGTATCGAATTATGCAGTGACGTGTTATTGTAACGATTTATGCAGTGACGTGTTATTGTAACAATTTATGTATACCTTTGGTTGTAAAAATATGCATTTAAACCAAAAAAAAACAAAAGAAATACAGTTATTTTACAAAGTTATCGAAAATTTAAACTAATCAAATAAACCAACATCAATCAAATATTTAAAGATAACAAAGAAATAAAGTTACTTTACAAAGTTATCAAATGTGTGTATCAAGTTGTATATGCGGTGACATCATATCATTGCATCGGTTATCTAATTGTAAATACGATCATCAATGTCATTTCGCTTGAGACATCATGTCGGCTGCGCATAAGTCATCAATGTCAACGCTTCGGACATCGATGTCATCGCTTTTGCAAAAGTCGTCAATGTCCCTGCATCGGACATCAATGTCGTCGTCGATGTCATGCGTAAGTCGTCAATGTCACTTGCATAAAACCTAACAAGCTGCATCGATCGGCTCTTGCTCTTGTTTTGCATTTCTCCAAATGTGGAGCTTTTAATATGGATAGAAGTACAAGTTTGGTGAAACTACAAAGACTCTTCACTATGACTCTTGTAATGGCCACACGTTGTTTGTGCCCTCCTGATAATTGGATTCATTGTGGAATCTCTCAATTCTTTAACACGATCTTGAATGTTTAGCTTAATGTCCCTGCATCATTCATCAATGTCACTGCATCGGACATCAATGTCACTGCATAAGTCATCAATGTCATTGCTTTAGACATCAATGTCACTGCATCTTAAAAAAAAAAAAAAAAAACATCAATGTCACCAGCGTTTTTTTTTTTTTTTTTCTTCCAGCGTTTTTTTTTTTTTTTTTTTTTTTTTTTTTTTTTTTTTTTTTTTTTTTTTTTTTTTTTTTATCCACTTGAAATTAGAATGTCCTTATAACTAAATAAGTTTCCTTCTTAAAATTAGAATGTCCTTATAACTAAATAAGATTTCGGAGTGTCCTAAATGATCATTAATTCTCTAACGACGGCCTTATAACTAATTTGCACATGAATAAACTCGCTAAATCATTAACGAATAAAAAAAATTGAGTCCTTAAAGTCTCATGTAAACATGAATGAATAATCACTAAATTTCATATTATATATATATAGTTTATAGTGTAGGTTAAGTATATTTTTTTAGACTCTAAGTATTTCATATATACAATTTTATTAGTAGTCTCAATACATAATACAATGTACTTAGTCCACACGTATAGTGCATGTATTCCTAATCTTGAGTCTAAAGAAAATGAATGTAATTAAGTTTTTAATAAGAATTTTGACCATTACCATTTAGGTACATTACTATATTAAATGTAAAATACTAATCATAAGAAAAAAATTTGAAAAATGTAAAAATACTATCTAAATGAATAAATATTCATTTATCGATAAATGAATAATATATTCATTTATCGATAAATAAATAACCTCGCTAAACGAATAATTTTTTCTGGTCCTGGGGGTATTCATTTATCGAGGTTATACTTTATGTATGGTGATTATCATGTAAAAATAATACAGTAAATGTTTTTATTCTAAATACGGTTCCTATTTTTTTTAACTTAATTGAACTTCCTCCGGTTTTTTTTATCTGTCACATTTCAGAATTTGCTTTGTTTTTATTTATCTGTCATTTTACATTTTCAATTTTTATTATTATGAGCACGTGTGCGCCATTTTACATTTTCTATATTATAATATAGATCTAACACCGATCAACGGTGCGTATCATCCGATATTATTATTTTCATTATTATTTTCATCCTTTAACAATAGAGTATTTACATCTCCAATAAAAAATACATTTCCAATACTAAAAACTTTTTTACCAACAAAGTATTTACATCTCTAATAAAAAATACATTTCCAATACTATATTTTAAACATATTAATTATTTGTGTGATTATTCTCTCTACGACAAAAAAAAAAAACGAAGGGAGTAGATATTTACTTATTAAATACCCGAGTTAATGTTTTCTAATTTATCAATTGAATGGCTAAAAAATCATTGGTTATAACTAATGTAATTTTTTATCTTAGTAATAAATATGGGTAGTTGCTGCTGGTTGATGGAGGTGGTGGTTTTTTCGTATCAGTTATGGATGTCCGCAATATGTCGGATTGTTTCCATTTTTCTTTCTTACCAAGCCAAGTTTTCTTCAATGAGATAGAGTTTGGTTCAATCGGGGCTCTCCCAATGTTGTTTTTCTTCTGCTTAGTCAGTTTAGGTGGGTCCAGTCGGAGACTGGTGGTATTCCGGGGTTTGTCCGGCGTTGGTCCGGAACTTGTCCGGTTGTTGTAATTGTTGTTGTTTTGTAAATTTTTCTTTCGTTTGGGAAAACAAACTTAAATAATAAATAAGTGTAGAGTGAGAATTAATATAATAAATATTGTTTTAAAAATGAAATTGGATAAAAAATAATTTTAAAAACTGCTCAATTAAAAAAAAATATGAGGGAGTAATATGTAACTGGGGAGTGATATAGTTAGTCTCTTATGTCTACATCATTTTTACACCATCATTATCTAACCACATATTTTTCACTAATAAAAAAACTTCCACAAGATTGTTGTGGAGAAAATGAATGAAATTAATTAATTTAATTTAAAATAATGAAAAAAATGAATGGACATAAAGCATATAGTTGCTTAGTTCGGTGAAAAGTTGCAACCTCAAACGGGACGCATAAGTTCGGTTGTGGGGTTGCATTGATTCAAGTTAGGGATACAACCGAAACTTCGAAGTGGTACTTCTCATATATATAAACAAGCTCTCACATAATGAAAAGACATTGTAATTTCTAAGATTGAATTCCTGAAAATGTATACCTTTTCAAAGTACTAAAGCTCTATGAAATTCATTCATACATATGTTTTATACTTATGTGTTTTTCGAAGTCATAAAGAAGAGATTATAAACCACGCTCGGTTCACCGCTTCGATTTCCGTTAAGTGTCAGCCGAACAGAAAAAAAATGATTGTTGTATCTTGGGAGATGATTACGATAACCGTGGACACATAATCGGCGCATTATCGTCTTAAGGACAAAGTGCTACACTCGCCTCAATCCATAAGATTTTGCATTTACTCATTTCGTTTTGTCGTTTTGGCTCAATCATCTTTTCTGTTTTGATCATGTGTTAATGCGGTGTTCATATTATGTGTCAACATTAATTACATCATGCTAAACCGGTAATTTTTACCAACAATATTATGTTGGTGTAAAATGGTGTAGACTTGAGGGGTAACTCTATCATTACCCTATGTAAATATTAACATAACTAAATGACGATGTTGGATCTCATCGGGTAATAATCCGGGGACTGTTTTTCGATCTAATAACAAATTATTCAAGATCTAAACCTAAAACTGGAAAACAATATGAACGGGGTGGTTTGAATTAGATTTAGACTGAGCCTGAGATATTGTATCTCAAGTTGCCTACGTATCCTGTAAATGTTCAGGAATCAAGTCTCTCATAATTTCTTAGGGATTGTTTATATAGGAGGCGTTATGACATAATCTTGCATGCATCGTGTCCATTATGGACTTTATTTTCGTGTTCCCTAAGGAATGGATAATTAAGATTTGATCACCGTGATTGTAGGAGATAATCACAGTAGTTTTGAATATAGGATCAGAGCCTTTATGGCTAAGGATTCTTTCCATGTTTATCTGTTGTTCTATGCACGTGGGTTACTCCGTCTATGATGAAATTTGTAGAATTACAAACAAACAAAATAAAATAAGGAATTGTTATTGATCAAGAAAAAGTTACAAGTTATTTACAATGTGGCTGATCATGGAGTATTTATAGCTTCATACACCTCATGAATCAGTTGGAAGTTGGTTACAAACGGTTACAACAGATTACAACTAGATAACCGCTTTCTATATTACATTATATCAAACTGATCAACAGGCTGCTGAGTCTTCGTAGTGTCAATAGGCTGCTGGTGTTCATGCTGTCAGCAGGCTGCTGATATCTTCGATTGATCAGCAAAGTGCACTCAGCATTCCCATCAGATTTTATACTGTAACACCCCCTCAAGCTGTGAGTGGTTCATGAACAGCTTGCACTCAGCATTCTCATCAGCTACTTAAAGTCTGAAAGATCTTCGAAACTCCCAATTTATCTAGTAGATAAGAGAAATAGGTGCATCGTAGGCTTTGGTGAGGATCTCAGCTATTTGTTCTTTGGTATTGACTGGAGGAAGTTTGATGAGTCCTGATTTGACCTTGTCTCTCACAACATGACAGTCAATTTCAATATGTTTGGTTCTTTCATGGAAAACAGGATTGTGAGCAATGTGCATTGCACTGGCATTTCACAAAATAGGACATCAGGCAACTGGACTGGAATTTGTAAATCCTGTAGTATGTAGATAAGCCATTGGATTTCACAAACTGCATTTGCCATGGCCCTGTACTCAGCCTCTGATGAGCTTCTAGCAATTGGTGTTTGTTTCTTTGCCTTCCAAGAGATTGGAACATCTCCTAGAAACATCATGTAACATGATACCGATCTTCTTGTTTTATGACAGCCAGCCCGATCACTATTTATAAAACCCTTAAGTAAAAGATTATTGTCTGCTGGGAAGAAAATTCTTTGACCTGGATTGGTCTTCAATATCTCAGCAGTCTATAAGCTGCCTTCATATGGTTTTTAGTATGAGTGTCCAGAAATTGACTTAGTTGTTGGACTGCAAAGGCAATGTCTGGTCTGGTAAAAGTTAGGTAAATTAATTTACCTATTAGGGATCTGTATGCAGTGTTGTCTTCTAAAAGTGGTGAATCACCATGTTGTAAGGTCTGCTTGGACTCCATAGGTGTCTTAGCAGTTTTGGCTCCCAAAAATTCATATCCTTCTACTAGGTTAAGTGTGTATTTTCTTTGTGAAATGGATATGCCTTTTGGACATCTAGCAGTTTCAATGCCTAGGAAATATCTCAAATTTCCAAGATATTTGATGGTGAACTGCTGATGTAGAGCATCCTTTACTTGCTGAATCAACCCTTCACTGGGGCTTGCTGCTATGATGTCATCAATATAGACTAGTAAAGCAATAAAGGACTATCCTGACCCTTTGGTAAACAAACTGAGATCATTTTTGGATTGAGTGAATCCTTGAGCCTCCCAAGATTCAGTCAATTTGCAATTCCATTGTGTGCTGGCTTTCTTGAGGCCATACAATGACTTAGTAAGCCTGCAAACTTGATTTGGTTTGGTTGCTGCACAGCCCGGAGGTAACTGCATGTATACTTCTTCATGCAAATCTCCATGTAAAAAAGCAGTATTGACATCCATCTGATGTAAGTGCCAATTGTTGGTTGCTGCTACTGCAAGTAAGGCTCTAACTGTAGTGATCTTGACAACTGGTGAGAAAGTTTCTTGATAATCAATCCCATATGTTTGAGTGTATCCCTTTGCTACTAAACTTGCTTTATATCTCTCTAATGATCCATCAGGGTTGTATTTGATTCTGTACACCCATTTGCATCCAATAGGTTTTTTTCCTGGGGGCAGATCAACTATCTCTCATGTGTGAGTCTTTTGTAAGGCTTCAATAACTTTGTTCATTGCCTCCTTCCATTCATCATGCTTGATGGCTTGATTGTAGGTCATAGGCTCTTTAACAACATCAATAGCATTAATGAATCTGGCATAGTCTGCTGAGAGGTTGTCCAGACTCATTACTACACTCAGCAGATGTGGAGTCTGCTGAACATTATGAGCACCCCCTTGATAAAAAGGTTGGTGATTTCCTTGTTCTTGGGGACCTTCTTAGTTGTGTGGGTTCAGGTGCCTGATTTACTGGTTCATGGCTTGTATTTGATGTATCAGCTGCTGTTGATCCCACTACTGGTTGGTCTGCTGACTCATTCAGCAGGTCATCAAAACTGTCCATTACTTGGCAAAAGAACAGGCATATCAGCAAGATATCTAGGCTTTCCCAAGACCTGCTGAAAAAGAGGAAAGTAAGTTTCATGGAATTGAGTGTTTCTAGCAACAAATGTATCTTTGTTGGTAATATCTAAGAGAATAGCACCCTTGGAGGTTGTTGAATTCCCAAGATCGACACAAGTTCTACATCTGAGTAGAATTTGGTCCTATACTGCTGAAGTGTGCATGAAAAAACTAGGCAACCAAAGACTTTAAACACATAATAGTCTGGTTTGGTGCCATAAATAACTCCATGTATAGTGCTTTCTTTCAGCAGTGGTGTAGGTGTGACATTAATCAACTTTACAGCGTGTAAAATACAAAAACCCCAAAATTCAATTGGTAGATTACTCTGGAACCTCATACCTCTTGCAACATTCATCAGATGATGATGTTTTCTTTCACCAATACCATTTTGCTCAGGTGTGTACTTACACAGGACGTCTGATGTATGACACCCTGCTGAGCATAAAAGTCAGTAAGTTGGAATTATGCACCATTGTCAGATCTAATTACTTTAATGATTTTATAAAACTGAGTAGAAACAAATTTAACAAAAGATTTAACAAGGTCAGAGGCTTCAGATTTAAGCCTCATAAGAAAAACCCAAGTAAATCTAGAAAAATCATCTACAACAGTAAGAAAATATTGTTGTCCATTTACGGTATGTTGTCTCAAAGGACCCCAAATATCCATATGAATAAGATCAAAAGTAGCATTTACAATAGTATTACTTAAAGGAAAAGGATTTTTCTTCAATATAGCCATAGGACAGACATAACAAAGATCATGATTACAAAATTTGACATCAGCAGACTGTGAACTGATGACTTGCAGTCTTTTGTCTGGCAAGTGTCCAAGTCTGTAGTGCCATAAAAGTGCATCATCTAGTCTATCAGATAGAGTGTGATTTTTTGTAACAAAAAGTCTTATTCGTTGGTCCATGACATAGAGTCCTCTATGTAAGTCAGCTGAACCAATCATTTTCTGGTTCTTGTCCTACAAAACACACTTGTTTGCAGAAAAAATAGTTGCACCTTGTGTATGATTAATAAAGGAAGGTAAGGATAAAAGATTATACTTAAAGCCAGGAATGCAAAGCACATCGTGCAGGACCAGTTGAGTGTTAATCCTCACTTGTCCTATATGTGTGACAGAAACATTGTTTCCATTAGGTAATCCCATTTTTATACCAGATGAAGGTTTGGGATTACTTAATAGATCCAATATCCTACAATGTGATATGTGGCACCAGAGTCCAAGATCCATTGTATTGATTTTACTAAATTTAGGTCACCTATTCCTGTGGCAGGTGAGTAGTGTGTGACAATATTATCAGGTTGGCCAACAACAAATCCTGCTTGTCTAGGAGGATCATTCAGCAGAGCCATCAACTTGTCAAGTTGTTGTGTAGTAAGATTGGGAAACCCTGGTCCAGCAAACCTGCTTGGTGCCTAATCTTCTTCTGTTGATTGCTCATCTTCTACCATATTTGCCCTTTTTTGACTTGAAACCAGGAGGAAAGTCATGTTTCTTGTAACAAGTCTCCTTAGTATGGCCATTGAATCCACAGAAACTACATTGCATCTTTTTGGGATTTTTAGGCCTGGGATTTGCAGCAAAGTTAGGTCTGCTGACAGTCTGATTGTGTCCCTGTCCATTCTTTTGTGACAATAGGACCATGGAATCTTGATTCTTGGCCTTCTTAGCCACATATGACTTATGTCTCTCAAACTTGATTGCCATTGCAACGGCATCATGAATTTCTGGAAAAGGCACCATCAGCATTGCCTGTGAGACCATTGGTTCAAAATCATCCCTTAAACCTTTAAGGAATTTCATGACATGTTCAACTTCCATATGATCTATCAGATTGCTGATTACATTACAGTGACATTGAGGATCACAAGAAAAGATTGTGACATGTCTGATGGTCTTGATTTCTTCCTAAAGAATCATTAATTTTGTGAAATATTGATTGACAGAATCTGTGCCCTGTTTCAGTAGATACATTTCTTCAAGAAGATCTGAAAGCCTTAATGCATCAACATTTGAAAACCTTGCTGCAAGATTCTTCCATACTGCATGTGCATTCTTGAAGTACATCAAACTTTGTGCAATGGTGTTTTCAATAGAATTTAAGATCCATGATCTCACCATTGTATCACATTGTCTCCATGTATGGAATTCTGCTGAATCTGGCCTTTTAATTGTGCCATCTATGAAGCCAATTTTGTTTTTGGTGATCAACACCATCTCCATGGACATTTTCCAGGGATTGTAGTTGTTGCCATTCGTCAATGGCTGAACAAGAACCAGAGACGGATTCTCATTAGGATGAACATAGAATGGACTGGAGGGACTTATTTCTTGTTTCTTAGCTACCATGGCTTTCAAGAATTTCAGAATTGATTCTCAAATCAACAATGATGGAGAAAATCTAATCAAGAACTGACCAAAAACAGGAAAAGGATAAAAGTTTACTCTCAAGAAACTGAAAACTCAGAAAAAAGATGAAGAACACTCTTAAGTTTCTTCAAAAAACGCAAGAAAGCTTTTAGAAATTCTCAAATTTCTGCTCTGATACCATGATGAAGTTTGTAGAATTACAAACAAACAAACTAAAATGCGTAATTATTATTGATCAAGTAAAAGTTACAAGTTATTTACAATGTGGCTGATCATGGGGTATTTATAACTTCACGCCTCATGAATCAGTTGGAAGTTGGTTACAAACGGTTACAACAGATTACAACTAGATAACCGCTTTCTATATTAAATTACATCAAACTGATCAACAGGCTGCTGAGTCTTCGTAGTATCAGCAGGCTGCTGGTGTACATGCTGTCAGCAGGCTGCTGATATCTTCGATTGATCAGCAAAGTGCACTGAGCATTCCCATAATCTTTTATACTGTAACAGTCTAAGAAATACACAGGCCGACCTACGTCAAGTCCCTTAGGTTGTGAGGCCCGAGCTGCACTAACTGAGCTCCGTCGCGCCCTGACCGACCTGTGGTGGACTGATCGAGGAGCTAGCCGAACTAAAGTCCCACCCGGAGTTTATGGCTTGGCTCAGATCTTAGAGGGGCTCCTGGCCCTTAGTGTTTTTTTTTTTAACAACCAAAGATCTATATTATCAGCAAGATGCTATAACATAGTACAAAATGTTCCAAAACAATATCCAAGTCTCAAAGTGCAGTAAATTAGAGCAAACAAAAATATAAAAAAATGACCAAACAATTTGGAAGGCCCAGGTTCCATTTAAGCAAAACCCAAAGTGCTAGGAGTAGTAGCACCGATCGAGACACTCGATCTTAGCACAGCGGAAGCTTATACGATTTACGATATGAAACATAACTAATTAATCATACGAGAAGGTTAGTAGATTTACCCAAACCGGAGAGAGATGAGAAATAGACAAAAGGAAAAAGCCGTAGTCTTCCGGATTGTATCTCCTAGCGACGACTGGTGGACGTCGATCCTCGCCGTAGAACCTCCTTGAATATGCACAAGAAAAACCCTAGGTTTTTCTTCTCTAATGACTAAGGCAAGAAACTAATTTTTCTTCCTTCTAATTGTAATGTGGCGCCATTAATTAATGTGTATTGTGTTGGGAGGAACTCTCTTTATATAGGAAAATAACTAGTCAAGAGAGTTATCCTTTTCACACCACAAAAACCTATTCCCATAAGGAAAATATATTTTTGCTACAAAATAAGAGATAATTCCCAAAAAATCAATATCTTAATTTTCCAACAAAAATAGTCAATTAATTAAATACACATGTGACATAATCTAGAAAAATTTCTTCTCATAATTATCCACATGTGGCGCCATTTTTAAGTCATTATTTTAATAGAAAATGTATTTTCTATTTTACATATTATTTACCAAATAAATAATATTGCATATTCATTAAATAGACCAACTATTTAATTTATTCTCGAGGTTCCACAAAACGAGAAAACACTCGCGTGTTAGGAGCCAACCCGGGGACCATGGACCTATAATCAGTAGCTATAATAAATTGAATAAAATATTCATCGAACATAATATTTCTACTCAACTCATTAATTCCGGAATTACGCCACCATAAATCCGAAACTGAACTCTATCGATTATAGATATAACTTATTCTCAAAACGTCGAGTCGAGTCGATAAGTGTCTATTGATATAATCATTTCATATAAAGTAACCCTCCATAGACTATCCGTACTAAAGTAGGATTATTTCCGTAAACCTTCTTCACTACATCTTATCCATATTTACCATTAACCCACTAGTGATCAATTAGTTCATAACCAATATGAACTCCCGCGATTGATCAGTTTCTAGGACTAACAGATAAGAGGATTGTCTTTCTACTTCCCACGGGAAGGAATGGATTCCATATCTGTGAGACACACACTTCTCACTCATTCCAGAATAGTGCCAACGTGAAAGTGATTCGGACCGCGCCTCTTAGCGATCCTTAACGAACACATCAAACCCTATCCTGAAACCAGTGGGAGTATGCAATCACTTCAGGATTAAGGTTAATCCATATATGATCATCTTGTGATTTAATAAGATTTCTCAATCACGGAATTATATGAGAAACTCAGATTAAATCAGTCCAGTCCTATATGACTCTCATCATATATAAATGCCCCACTTAGACAACCAATGTCGACTTTCCGGATAAGACGGTCACACCATAAAGTGTTTTAGGCGCATTAATGGTGGTTTAATCAAAAGACCCCATACTTTTATTAAGTTCACCACGGACTAATAGTTCAAGTGTATCACCGTAAACTTAATCCTCATGTGTGTCACACACTAAGTTATATGGCTACATATGATACGACTTGGGGTTTTCAGCAGTGTATTGAATATAAGCACAAAGCAAATAATAAGATGAAATAAAATATGTCATTTATTAAATAAAAACAATTACATAAATTGTCTTTCGGGCGCTACTTTCAACAATCTCCCACTTGCCCGTAAGGACAAGCAACAATTGTCTTTCGGGCACACTATATCTAACAATCTCCCACTTGCCCGTAAAGACAAGCAATGATTGTTTTTATAGCACCACGCCCTTATTATTTCTATCAACAACATTCTCCCACTTGCTCTAAAGCAGATGAGACGTATCTCCCAATCTCATACCCCCAAAGCGCTGGCTAAATTACAATTTTGGTCCTCTAACTAGACACGTTTTTCGATTTTGGTCCTCGTTTTTTTCCGGCGACAATTTAAGGCCTGTAAGTGGTCTTTTTTTGCAAAAATAGTCCTGAACGCCAGAAAGACCACTTACAGGACTAAAATTGTCACCGGAAAAGACCAATTTTAGTCCTGTAAGTGGTCTTTCTGGCGTTCAGGAATATTTTTGCAAAAAAAAGACCACTTACAGGACTAAAATTATCGCCGGGAAAAACCAGGACCAAAATCGAAAAACGTGTCTAGTTAGAGGACCAAAATTGTAATTTAGCCCCAAAGCACTTATCAGTGACACTAGATGTCATGCAACTTGGTAAACTGATCAGCTAGGTTGTCGGCTTGAGGCGATCTTTAGGACCGTAACGTCGCCTCTTCGCACGGTCTGTCTGATCAGGTGGTACTTCCTCTCATTATGCTTTTGACCTCTTGTGATTGTGAAGATCTTTTGCATGATCTACCTCTCAACTGTTTTCACAGTAAAATGATATCGGCTCATCGAGACCTGGAATCACTTCCCGATCTAACAAAGAACTTTTCAAGCCTCACTACCTCTTTAGCTGCTCCGAAAGCTGCTATGTATTCGACTAATAGAGTCAAACTGGCAGTGCTTTGGATTGCTCCAGACTATAGCTTCATCACTATGAGTAAACACTGAGCCTGAGATCGATTCATGATCATCCTTAATCCGACAAAAATTCAGAATCAGTGTAGTCAATGACACTCAGGTTCGCACCCGAATGCACAAGCATATGATTCCTCGTTCTCTAAAGATACTTGAGGATGCACTATACTTCTTTCAACAAACGAATCCAAGACTCGACTTTTCTTGACTTTTAATAACTTGACTTTCTCTATCCAAAAGAGAATTTATCCTATTTTCTCTATATCCGAAGATTGAGAGAATTATTCCGTGAGGGGATGGGTAGGAAACCTCTCGTTGAATATTTCATGCATAGAAATGCATTATCATCTTAACCAATAAGATGCATAGGATATTGCCAACAACTTGTTCTCATGAATTCGACCGAATCAAATTCTAAGAATATCGTCCACTTCTCTGACTCAGAGAAGCTTTGGCTCGTCAGTTTTTGACTTCAGATAACACACTCATGTTGTTTCCAACTGTTGCAGCGTTATCTTTTATTAACACTAACGTCTACTACTTTACCAATATTGATTCTCCAGTCTACACAAAACTCATCTATATTCTTGTCAAGCCCACACATTTCAGAACATGTGACTTTTAATGACCTATAGGTTTGCTTTAATCCATTAATGGATATAAGCATAGGCAGTCAATCTGTCAAAGGCTTTAAGCTAAAACCATTCTGTTCCAAATGAATCTCGAGCTCCGTTGATGGGCAAGAAAGTTTCAGGGACCCCTGGTAATCTTTCTGCTTTTCATGGATTCAAGCAAGGCTGAATGGTGAGAGACTTTAGGGCATCACCCCTATTGAACTATCTACTACTCAGGGAATTACCCTTAAACCACTTGGTTTTGCTTAGAAAGATAAAATATCCATTCATTTGACTCTTTTGCATGTAGATCCAATTACTCCCACTAGGCCGGAGACAATCAGGTGGTTCCACAAGAGTATGAACAGAACTGGAGTGCCAAAACTCCATTTTCAAGCTTTATGGTTTTAAACCAACCTCTTTTATCAGAATCCTATACAGTTCTTCCAGAAGACCATAGGTTATCAATCACCCCCAGAAGATTGTAAATTCTGCATAATCACAGCGAGTCAATGGATAAACCATACTCCCACTGCATTTGGGTGGATTGACATTCTGATCTAGTTCAGTAGTATTAATCAGCGTAATCCTCAACAACCAACGTTGGATGTGGTCTGATTAAATCAGATAGTAACTCCTTGAGTAACTGTACTTCAAGGTCTAAGGTTGTTATCTAAACAATCTTTCACAAAGGATGTAACAGTGTAACCGTCACTATCCGATATTAAGAATCTTATAACCAACCTTTACTCATTGCATTAAGATATTTCACGAACAGTCACCATAAGGGGATTGTCTTTCTACTTCACGCAGGAAGGAATGAATTTCATATCTGTGAGACACACACTTCTCACTCATTCCAAATAGTGCCAACGTGAAAGTGATTCGGACCGCGCCTCTTAGCGATCCTTAACGAACTCATCAAACCCTATCCTGAAACCAGTAGGAGTATGCAATCACTTCAGGATTAAGGTTAATCCATATATGATCATCTTGTGATTTAATAAGATTTCTCAATCATGGAATTATATGAGAAACTCAGATTAAATCGGTCCAGTCCTATATGACTCTCGTCATATATAAATGTCCTACTTAGACAACCAATGTCGACGGTCCGGATAAGACAGTCACGCTATAAAGAGTTCTAGGCGCATTAATGGTGGTTTAATCAATAGACTCCATACTTTGATTAAGTTCACCACGGACTAATAGTTCAAGTGTATCACCATAAACTTAATCCTCATGTGTGTCACACACTAAGTTATATGGCTACATATGATACGATTTGGTGTTTTCAGCAGTGTATTGAATATAAGCACAAAGCAAATAATAAGATGAAATAAAATCTGTCATTTATTAAATAAAAACAATTACATAAATTGTCTTTCGGGCGCTACTTCCAACACAAAGTAGCAACCACATTCAAACCAGGGAATTCACCAACAGGATATCAGCAGCCGACACACCTTCAATCTTTTTTTAATCCAACCTTCGTCCGGAAATTAATAGCCATCAAATCAAAATTCATTTCTCAAGAAGCCGCATTCATCGGGTTCGCCTTCCATTCTTCTCAATCAAGTTTCTTGAGACCATTAATATTTGAAAGCCAAGAAAACGATAATCTTTGCACCTCTCTAAACATACACTCCGGGTTTAAAACAAGAGAACAAAAAATGATTTTCTTTCTTGTGTTCCAAATCATCCATGAAGAAGTACCAACTAAAGCCCACCAAAAACGGGAAGCCAAACTCGAAGATGCTGACCCGACATTTAAATAACACAAATCATCAAAAGAGAACGCATTAAGCCTTGTGATCTTACACCAGCTTAGGATATGAGTCCAAATCAATAAAGTCACATCGCAAGCGTAAATAAGATGATTAACCGTTTCTTCAAACTTGTGAACGGACACAAAGAGTCTTGAACCGAAACACCTCGATGAATGAGATTAGGCTTTGTTGGTAACCAATTAAGACTTGCTTTCCACATAAATAAATTTACTTTCGATGGTACCAATTTATTCCACCTAACAGGCTGACCGTTAGAGCCAAAGACATTATCGGAAAAAATCGATTCCAGCTTTTTCCGCAGAAGGGCCACCAAAAATTTCCATTTGAACTAAATTCCCATTTTAGTTTATGCAAAGGACCTGCATTAACATAAGCAGAGCAAATTAAATTCTCCATCTCGCCTACTTCTTCCTCCTCAAAACCCCTCAACCTTCTCCTCAACTCCCAACGAAAAGAAAACCTATCATCCTCCCTAACCACTATTCTATAAACCGTACTTCTTTGAATTGAAGAAATTATAAATAGCCTGGGAAAAATTGAATTTAAAGGTACCTGATACACCCATATGTCCTCCCATAGTCTGACTCTACTACCGAGCCCTACCACCCATCTCTCTGACCCCAACAAACCAACACCGGCCTTCTTAATATTATCAACAGCACCAACAATCCCTCTCCAAACCCCACCTTACCCCCCAACCACATGTCATCTAAACACCAAGCACCCTCAAACTGTAAATCGACACAACCACTTTCCTCCACAACCTATCCGGTTTCGAAAGGAACCTCCACCATTATTTACCAAGCAACGACCAATTTTGCAACCTTAAACTACCCATCCCAATACCACCCAAAGCCCTTGGAGCTTGAATTTTTTTCCAATCAACCCATGCATTTTATGTTTATTATTCCCATCCCCACCCCAAAAAAATAAGATCTCACACTTTCCAGAATTTTCAACACACATTCAGGAGGCTTGTATACGGAGAAAAAGAATAGTGAAAGAGCACTGAGAACCGCCTTTATGAGAACCAACAGTCCACCTTCCAACAAACAAGACCATTTCCAAGCACATAGCTTCGACTTGCATTTCTGGAAGATTTCTTCCCAAGCCTTCACTTTTTTCATATATTGCCCCACCCAAAGCCCCAAATATTTAAAAGGTAGCTTACCACTCTTCCACCCGAACATACGTGCCGTAATGCTAATGTCCTCATCCGGAACTTTTATTCCTGCCAATGAGCTTTTCCCTATGTTTATTTTTAACCCTGAAATCTTCTCAAAGCAAGATAATATCCTTTTAAGATTCATTAAATTCTCCATGCTCCATTTTCCCACAAAAACCTTGTCATCCGTATAATGAAGGTGAGTAATTGGTATTCGGTCATTTCCAATACGCACCCCATAGTGTTTTTCCTTTGTGATTGCTTCCCTCATTAGTATGTTCAACCCTTCAGCGGCGATGAGAAAAAGGAACAGGGATAAAGGGTCACACTACCTTAAACCTCGCTTCAAGTTGAACTCCTTAGACGGACTTCCGCCCACCAAAACCGATTCTCTAGCCGAAGATACACAACCTTGAATCCACTTTCTCCATTTTAATCCAAACCCCATACTCTTCAAAGTGTTATCCAAAAAAGACCAGTTAACACAATCAAATGTTCTTTCAAAGTCGATTTTAAAGATAAAACTATTCATACCTTTCTTTTTTAAGAAGTCCACGGATTCATTTAAAATAAGCACTCCATCCAGAATTTGTCGACCCTTGACAAATCCGGATTGACACTCCCCAATCACTGAAGACAAAACATCATTTATCCTTTCCGCTAAAATTTTGCCACAATTTTGTAGAAACAGCCAAGGAGACTGATGGGCCTGCAGTCTTTAATTACCACCGGATTCTTCGATTTAGCTAGCAAAGCAATAAAAGAAGACATGCATCCATTGTGAAACATTCAAGATTCTTCGAATTCAAAAATGGCCTCACAAAATTCAAATTTAAGGATTTCCCAGAATTTTTTAATAAAATTGAAATTGAAACCATCTGGTCCCCGGGGCCTTTGAACCTTCGCATAACCAAACAGCAGCTTTAATTTTTCCCTCATAAATTTTTCTTTCAAGCCCCACACATTGATCATGATTTAATTTTGCAAAAAGATTGCTGTTAAAAAATGGTCTGAACCGTACCTTTTCCTTATATAGATCTTTGAAAGACATTTCCACCGCATTTTGTACCAGAGCAGGATCTCCCAACCATTTTCCATTTACCATAAGACCCGGCATTACACATTTCCTAATTCGACTCTTAACACATCTGTGAATTTTTTTTGAAATTGAATCACCATCTTTCAGCCAATTAACTCTTGATTTTTCCAAATATTCTTTTCCAGCAAAGCACCGAATTGAAACAATTTCTCAGAAGCTTCAGCCCTGCACTTTTCTTCTTCCCCATGAAGACTTTTTGATTCTTCTTCCAGCCTTAGTGTTTTGATCTTCTCTGTCTGCATTTACTGCTATATTAATACGGGGATGGCACGTGGTGAGGCGTTGGTCCGACCTCCGTCACTAAATATTGTACATTGATTCCACTTATAAAACTTTATGTTGGTAATTTAAGTGTTACCATGTTCATTTATGTAATCGGGGTTTGGTACAAAGATGGGTGAACTCGGAATGCTATAATATGAGTTTGGAGGTACGGAGTGTACACTCATATAAGTATCTACGAGTTTACGGATTTAAATGATCAAGTATAGTTCGGGAAAATCACTTAAAGGACTGAAAATCCACTTAAAGGCCCGAAATTCAGAATTTGGAGAAGCAGATAGTTATCCGTACGGATAAGAATCTATCCGTACTGATGAAAGGCTGAAACGGTGAAAACTTTGATACTGTGATATATCCGTCCGGATGATAACTTCATCCGTACGGATGCGGTCCGAAATTCTGAATGGTGTGTCTTTTCCGTCCTTTTCAACTTGTTTATGTATATAACTTATTTCCAAAGGTTGCATACATAAGAGGTCGGTTTTTCCATCAATATATAAGATCTTTTTGAGTGCTTTAAATATATAGAAAAAGAGAAGCACATTCATTTTTGAAAGTAAAAACACCTTAAACTATCTCCAAGAGTAATTGTTAAGGCCATATTTATATGATTATTAAAGGTTTATTTCATTATTATTTTCCCCACATTTGCGTAATTTACATGAGAATTAAGGGTTTAAGTGTAAATATTGAATAAAGATGATTTTAAGAGGGTTGTATGCAGAATTGATGATTTTAAGTGTTGATTTAATGGAATTATTATTATTTGGATTTTATTACGTTTTTGCATTGTTTATTTATCATGTGGAGTTAATTTTCGTGCATATAATGAGGATAAATGAAGCTCAAGTCGAATTATAAGAGATAGAGTTGGAATTGGCTTGAAGAAATTGGATAAAGATGAAGAGATCCGATCCTCGCCAGCTTCAAACGGGCGTCTACCGATCTTGAACGAGCGTCCGTAAGTGAACCGGCGTCCATGCGGCGTCCCGTAATCGTATTTTACATTCGAGAGTTCGGACGGAGGATGAACGAGCGTTTACTCAGCGTCCAGGCATTCTGGACGGGCGTCCACGAGACCAGACGGGCGTTCAAGGCCGACTTAACCCTAGCCGACATCAAATTCCTATAAATATAGCAGCAGCCTCTCAACCCTAATTCATACAAAAAATCATTGAGATCGCACTTTCACACCAAAAAGCTGCGGCCACAAGCCTTTTTACACAGAGATGAATTTCTCCAATCCAACAGTCATCTTCAACATGATTGTTGGCTAAAAGCCTTGCAGTGAGTCGACGGAGGAAGCCCATCAACAACACAACCAACTAGAGAATTCGATGCTTATGTGTAGTGAGTTTATTTCATAGTTTTTCATTACTTTGGATCTGTTTTGTATTGCTTAAGTTTTATTGAATTAAGATTTGATGAAACGATCTATGTTTAATTTATGCTTGAATAAATTTATGAAAGTATGTTTATTTAAGTTCTCTTTTATTCAAAGTAATGCATCTAATTGTGTTATAAGAGATTATGCATGATTAGTTGAGTAAGAGTTTGGAAACAACCTCGTGATCCTGTTTTGATTGCATGTTTAGTTTGTTTGAGAAGACAAACGAAACCTTAGGAATTTGATTAAAGATATTTAATTGAATTCGTGAATAAATCACTACTAAAAACTATGTCTTTTTAATCACCGTCTAGTTGGATTGTTGGTTGATAGGTGGAACCTAGTCGCCTTGCTGTGTTTTCCTTTAATTGTTTTAATCAAATCGCTTAGATTAAGTTTAGTTTAAGTTCTAGTTTTATAAACCCTAAGTCCCTGCTGTTTTCCTGCACTTTTCTCGTTTCGGGGCCATAATCGACGCTCGTCCGCAATGCGTACGCCCGTCCATTAGGTTTAGTTTCCGTACGCTCGTTCACTTTAGTGAACGCTCGTCCGTCTTTCTCGTTTTCGTATTTTCTCGCTTGTTTTTATTCTTGTTTTAGTTTTAATTCTTAGGTTTAGGTTTTAGTTAGTTCCAAATTTTAGTTTAGATAGATAATTGTGACATAATTGATATAGATTTATATTTGAATCCGATAAACATTCCACTCCCTTAGGACGACCCGTAAACATCCTATACTACGATCCTTATACTTGGGGTGTTTCGGTTTATAAATTTAAAACTCGTTTTTAACGAACAAGTTTTTGGCACCGTTGCCGGGGAGTCGGTAACGGTTGTCGGATTCTATTTAGGACAATTTTCTGAGTCAAAAAGGGGTCGTTAGGGCACGCGGTAGTATTTTGACCATAACTTTCGGCTCGAGTGTCCGTTTGGAACGCAGGACCCCAATTCGGAAAGCTCGTTCCGACGCCGACGACGTGGTGAATTGCCGTAGGCCGTTCAGTGCGTTTTCGAGGTCAAAATCCACTGTTTTCCCCTCCATTTTGGCCCTAGAAGATTTCAACACGTTTTTTTTTTTTTACCGTCTTAGTGTTTTTTCTTGTTTTTAAACTTTTCGTAGGTAGGTTTCTTTTCCAGTTTCGGTTTCTATATATTTCCTAAAATAAAAAAAATTAAAAAAATACTAAAAGCCTTCTGAACGAGCGTTCACCCATACTGAACGCCCGTCTGCCCCCATCTGTCTTCTCTCGAACGCCGCCGCGTTCGAACGAGCGTTCACTTCCTGAATCCATCTAATCTTTTCTAAACCTGTTCTAATCAACCCCAAAGGGTTGATTTCTTCCTTCTCCTTTCTTCTGGTTTATGCAAACGAGAAGTAAGAAGGGACTTCTGATCTTTGATCCTGAGCCTGAACGATCTATCCTTAGAAGAAGGCTTCTCCCTGATTTGGACAAAATGGCGGATCAAGATCCACCAATTCCAAATCCTGATCCCCAAGCTCAGTTAAATTTACTCCTTCAACAAATGCAAGCTCGCAAAGAATGCAGAATCGCAAGTCGGCATAAATCAACAACTTCAACAATTCCGCCAAAACCAAACTTTAATCGCTTGAACCAGACCCCTA
Organism: Gentiana straminea; assembly: GCA_036785695.1. Taxonomy (NCBI): domain Eukaryota; kingdom Viridiplantae; phylum Streptophyta; class Magnoliopsida; order Gentianales; family Gentianaceae; genus Gentiana; species Gentiana straminea. Next base: position 7,106,309 of record JAVUPR010000299.1, on the reverse strand, counting down.
CACTCCATATCTTAATCAAGATTTTCTCGAGGGACATAGACCTATTCGTCCACCCGATATGGGGGAGTAAATTTCGACCTTAAAAATGGAGTAGTTGCACTAGTCCAAAATAGCTCTTTCCATGGCACTCGCTCAAGAAGACCCGCACGACTTCTTGTCCACATTCGTACAAATCGTGAAGCGGTGCCATTATCCCGGTGTTGATTCCGAGATCGTAAAGTTGAAGCTATTTCCTTTTGCTTTAAAAGGTGAAGCAAGCGTATGGTTTAAGTCGTTAGCACATCATTCCCTCCATACATGGAATGATGTCAAAAGAGCCTTCGCTCTTAAGTGGGTTTCACCAGGCAAGATTATGGAGATGAAACGGGAAATAGCTACGTTTGAGCAGATGGAGGATGAGACTCGTTGGCAAGGCTTGGGAGAGATTAAATCTATTGATGAGGAAGTGCCCCAATCACGGATATGATAGACATGAGTTGTTGGAACTATTTTACGAGGAGTCTCTCAACCTAATAGAGACTATCTTGACTCCACAAATTCATGGATCCTTCTTAGGGGAGGTGATGAGATCGCCACAGAGTGGCCGAGACCATCGCCAAGAACAATATGTGGTCGACTCCTAAGAAGACCAATATTGTTAAGAAAGAAGGTACCGCAAGTAATCCCGATACACAACCGTTGGTTGCTCGGATGGAATTGATAAGCAAGCAACCGGCCAATCTTCGATGCAACCTTCTAATTCAAATTATCTTGAAACACAAAAGTGGACCGAGATGACGGAGGAGGTAAACTTAATGGATAATCAAAACCAACCCTTCCGAAACTTCAACCGTAACCGAACTATTCAGATTTCAAAGGCAAAACTTCAATCAAGCCAAGTTACCACCTGCCCTTCAAATTCGAATTCTTTCAACTCGAACTATCAAAGGCCAGCTCGTAACTCCCAAAGGCCTCAAGGTGGCCGGAATCAAACTCGTAACAACAATCATACCACCTCACGTGTCCCTCAACACAAATTCGATGAGCCGGTAGACATGGTGAAGACTCGTCTACTAGTGTTAAAGCAATTGAGAGACAAGTTGGTCAAATGGCGGACCATCAAAGCAAGCGGACCTCACGGTAAACTTCCGAGTTATACCGAGAGAAATCCGAAAGCCGATGTGAATGTTTGCACCGCCATTACACCTCGGTGGGAGTATGGGCAAGAAGAGGAGTTGAATGAAGTAACGTTGAGAAGTGGTAAACAGTGGCCGGACCCGGCAAGATGTCGGGAAACGAGTAGCCCCTCCCCGACGCCATGAGTTCAGGAGGGGGAAATCAGAAACCACATGCCGAAGAAAGCAACGATGAGGAGCTTAGTGACAATTCTTCGGAGGATGAAAATAATTCTGATGACGAGAAAAGAAAGGAAAGTCAAGGGGCGGTACCCCTGACTAAGAAAAAGGAAGAAAAGTTTGTAAGATGGAAGGATAGGGAGGATGAGGCGATAAAGAATCAAGCTACAGGGAATGATAAAGCCCTTCCTTATCCCCCAAAAAGGAAAGAGAAAACCCTCACTAATGACAAGCAGTATGATGGAGTGAGGAGGATACTTAGAGACACTCAAGTTAGTATGCCCTTAGCCGAGGTATTAACTGAAATGCCTAAATGCTCTAAGTATCTAAAAGAACTCTGTGGGAGTAAGAGAAAACTTCAGGGGATGGCTGAAGAAGTGCTACGCGAAGATTGCGCGATGGTTTCACGTAAAATTGTCGTTAAGTGAGGTGACCTGCGCGTACCTTCAATCTCCCGTGAGATCGAAGGTCATTTATTCGAAAACGTCTTATGCGACTCGGGGGCCTCTATTAATGTGATGCCATTAAACGTATGCAAAAAGCTCGGGTTAGATAAAAGGATGCGGGAACGCCCGATTTCTCTTCGGATGGTAGATAAATCTAGCCGGACCGCAGCCGGTTGTGTAGCTAATGTGCTCCTTCAAGTTGAACATTTAGTCTTCCCTACCGACCGGGTTATTCTAGACTATCCACCCGATAAGGAGATGCCTCTAATTCTAGGCCGAACCTTTTTAGACACTTCTAACGCTCTCATCGACTTCGCAAAGGACGATTACTTTAGAGTCGGTGACACATCCGTCACCTTCGCACGAGGGACACATCCCGAAAGAGCCGTAATTGATGAAATATCGTTTGTCGAAGCTATCTATGAGGACGAAAAAGATGCCTACTTTGAAGAAGCGAGAGGAGTTGACAGAGATATGTGTTTTTGAAGTCTTGGACATTGAGGATCCGGGGATCGCGGACCACCTTCTAATTCATTTCAAGCCGTAGGCATTGACGAGTCATCTTCACTCGCTCATACCGGGCCTCGTTATTGAGTTAGAAGCATGGAGATGCCCAAGAACAAATGATGATTTCAAAGAGCCGAGTCGGGAAGACTTCATCCCCGGTGAAGAAGAAGCTCGATGGGTAGTTGGGACGAGGTAGAGTTTTGGAGAGAAGCTACTCATTGGGAAGTAGATGATTGGGAAGAGCTGCGAAGAGCTTAAAGATGAAGAGTTAAGAAAAATGATCGATCACAAGAAAAAGGAAGCAAGTGTTGACCGGAGGATTCCGATGGATGATTTGATCCGCAAGACTTTCTGGGGTTGAGCCTCGGGAAGATGAGGTGTTCTACTGTCAACCACTTCAAGCGCATAAGGAGAAAGGTGGCCCGTTAAAGTCTAGTATTGAGCAACCACCTACTCGATTTAGAGCTTAAACCGCTTCCAAAACACCTTAAGTATATCTTTCTTAAGGATGGAGATAAATTGCCTTTGATCATTTCTTCAAAACTCGACCAAGAGCAAGAAGCACAAACCGATAAAAGTGCTTAAGAAAAACATCCTCGCGTTCGGTTGGCAAGTGGGTGATATCCGAGGGATCACCCGTACATATGCATGCATAAAATCGAACGGAGGAAGGAGCTAAAAAGGTAAGACAACCTCGCCGAAGGCCGAATCCGCATATGCAAGAGGTTGTCAAGAAGGAGGTTATAAAGTGGCTTGACATGGGAATCATCTACGCAATCGCCGATAGCGAGTGGGTCACCCTACTCAAGTTGTGCCAAAGAAGGGCGGTATTACGGTTGAAAAGAATGAAAAAGGGGAGGAAGTTGCCCTACGTCTCGTGATCGGCTACGTAGTCTGTATCGACTATCGTAGACTGAATGAAGTCACTGCAAAAGATCACTTCCCCTTACCCTTCATTGACCAACTAATTGAAAGACTGAGTGGTCACAAGTATTATTGTTTCCTTGATGGCTATTCTGGCTACTTCCAGATAGCCATCGACCCCAATGACCAAGAGAAGACCACGTTTACGTGTCCATCTAGTACTTTTGCTTTTCGTAGAATGCCATTCGGTCTATGCAATGCACCCGCGACTTTTCAACGGTGTATGTTGGCCATTTTTGATGGACTTGTTGAGAAATGCATGGAGGTCTTCATGGATGACTTCTCAGTCTACGGCGATAGTTTTGATGAAATCTTAGAGAACCTAGATATGGTACGCCAACGTTGCGTTGAGAAGAATCTGGTGCTTAACTGGGAAAAATGCCATTTTCTAGTAGACGAAGGAATCGTTTTGGGACATAAGGTGTCCAATGCTGGTATTCAAGTTGATAAGGCTAAGGTCGAAGCCATCGAAAGGATGACGTACCCTAAGACAAGGAAAGAGGTACGGGATTTTCTAGGACACGTTGGCTTCTACAGGCGGTTTATTCGAGACTTTTCTACTATTGCCAAGCCTTTATCAAACCTTTTGAAAGATGATGTAGATTTCTTGTTCGATGCAAAGTGCAAAGAAGCTTTCAATTGTCTGAAAGACAAGCTTATCAGTGCCCCTATTTTAGTTGCACCTGACTGGACCAAGCCTTTCGAGTTGATGTGCGATGCCTCTAATTACGCCGTAGGCGCAGCCTTAGGTCAAAGAGTTGATAAAAGGTTCGGCCCATTTATTATGCGAGCCGCACCTTGAACCCGGCTCAATGCAATTATACCACAACCGAGAAGGAATTCTTAGTCGTTGTTTTTGCCATTGACAAGTTTAGAAGTTATCTTCTAGGGTCTCAAGTTGTTGTTTGGACCGACCATGCAGCCTTGCGCTACCTTATGGACAAAGCAGATGCAAAACCAAGGTTACTTAGATGGATTTTAATTTTACAAGAGTTTGACCTTGTGATTAAAGATAAGAAAGGTAGTGAGAATATTGTGGCTGATCATTTATCTCGCTTAGTAAATGAGGATGCAGAGAATCACAATGATATATGCATTGATTTTCCGACTGAGCAATTGATGAAGCTTGAAACGGTTAGGCCGTGGTATGCTGACTACGTCAACTATTTAGCGAGTGGTCATTTAGAGGATATGACGTATCAGGAGAAGAAAAAGTTCTTTTCTGATCTTAAATATCTCGTATGGGAAGATCCTTATTTGTTCAAGGTCTGTAAGGATGGTTTGCTTCGACGGTGTGTTCCTGAGCATGATCAGTGGGATATCTTAGAACAATGCCATAGCGGTCCTACCGGAGGTCACTATGGAACACCAAAGACGGTTGCAAAGATCCTTCAAGCTGGATTCTACTGGCCGACTCTGTTTAAAGATGCAGAAGCCTTTTGTAAAGGTTGTGATAGGTGCCAGAGAACTGGACGGCAGAGTAGTAGGATGGAAATGCCACTTAAGCCCATTCTTGAATGCGAAGTTTTCGATGTATGGGGCATAGATTTTATGGGACCCTTTCCATCCTCATGTGGTAATAAGTATATCCTCGTCTGTGTGGATTATGTTTCAAAGTGGGTCGAGGCCATAGCTACTCAAACTAATGATCATAAAGTCGTGAAGAAATTCTTGCAAAAGAATATCTTTACTAGATTTGGTTGTCCGAGAGCACTCATTAGTGATGAAGGTACTCACTTTTGCAATGCGCCGCTTGACAAGATCCTTGAGAAGTATGGTGTCAAACATAAGATTGGTACACCCTATCATCCTCAAACTAGTGGCCAAGTCGAGGTAAGCAACCGGAGCCTGAAAAGAATTTTGGAGAAGACCGTGAACAATAATAGATCTAATTGGAGTCTTAAGCTGGATGACGCATTGTGGGCTTATCATACTGCATTCAAGACCCCGATGGGCACGTCACCCTTCCAAATGGTTTATGGCAAAGCTTGTCATTTACCTGTCGAACTTGAACACAGAGCTTTCTGGGCAATTAAATTCTTAAATTTTGATAGCCAACTCGTGGGGAGAAAAGGTTGTTACAAGTTGAACGAGCTCGACGAATTCGTACTCGTAGCATACGAGAATGCTAAAATCAAGCAAGGAGAGAACTAAGATACTCCATGACGCTAAGATCAAGGACCGAGAATTCAAAGTTGGTGAAATGGCTTTACTCTATAATACCGTACTTCATTTGTTTCCCGGTAAGCTAAAGTCTAGATGGTCCGGTCCCTTTGAGATTCTCGAGGTTAATCCAAGTGGAGTAATTACTTTGAACGGGTATGGTAATCAAGCTTTCAAAGTGAATGGTCATAGACTTAAGAAATATTTTGGGCAACCAAAGGAAAAGCCCGAGCTTCTTTATTTCCAAAGAAGAGATGAGAGTACGTATGTCCCGATTTGTGAGGAGATTCCATCTTATTTCTTTGAGTCGATGATGATGACGTTCCTATATCCACCCGTAAGGTACCTTCTCATTGAGACTTCGATCATACCACTATGTCTATGCCTATCGTGCGCAAGAACAAGAAGAAGAGAGTCGGTGTAGTTTGGAGAGAAAAGTTTAATGATCTTATAGCACACTTGACTTGTTGTTGTGGTGAAAATCATTTCCGCCCAAAGGCTCCCGATTCGATACGAGGTGGCGGTAGTCAAACCAAAGTGGCCCGATCCGGGTTGATCTTTTGGAATCTATGTCAAGCTATTGACATTAAAAGAGCGCTCCTAGGAGGCAACCTAGTTTTCTTTGTTCGTTTTCTTTTCTTAGGTTGCTTTATTGTTTAGAAATAATACTTTAGTTGATTTTGTGTTGATGGTTATTCCTCTTACGTTCATTGTGAGTGTTTTGTGTTATGTGTTGCTTATATACCCCGTGTACCCCGAGATTATATGGTATGTCGAGTGTTGCGATACTTTTGAGCAGTGTTTTCGAGTTACTACTCGTCCAAAGGTTGTCTATTCGAGTTGTCGCGGTACGTTCATGCTCCGGCCCGACCTCTCGCCAACTTTCATCCGACAACCACCGTTGAAACCAAATAAGTTTTCTTTTTCTTTTATTCTCACATTCCGAGGACATAATGTGATTTAAGTGTGCGGGGGTAAATTGGGTATGTTTTTATGCTATATCCTTTGAAATATGAGTGAATGTTAAATTTCTGCGAAATTTAAAATTTTTTGTGAGTCTCGAGCATATGATTGAAACTAGATGCTTGCTAGTTGTAGTTTTCTAACGATGATAGTATGTGACTTAGTGAGATAATTATAGCATGTTTTACTTTTATGGAGATAGTTTCGTTTTTCACTCACGGAAGCCTTTGATTTTGAAGCATGACTTTTGAACTATATCCTTTCATTGTTTTAGTGATTTATCTTAGGAAGGTCAAGATAGTTACACCTAAGTTAGACCGTGTACCGTGAATATCATAAAGTTTGAATGTGATAAGTGAGATGTAACTTATGACTTTGAAAAGTGAATGAATAAAGTGAGTGAGCAATTATTAATAAATACGTTTGTCGGAAGTCGGTTAATGATTTGAGTGCGGTAGGGTATACCTCGTATGTCCTATACCACTATGATGACCAAAAGCTCACGACAAATCGAAGAAGCTACCTTATGATTTGAGTAAGGTAGGTGTTATCACGAAACATCCTATTCTACTATGATGGGTAAGAGCTCATTCGATATGCGTCAAATTTGAAAATTTTGGAAATGATGAGTAAAAATAAAGTGAAGTCTTTGTTATCATGGATCTTATACCCAGTAGAACCGCATGATATGCTGTAGGGATTATCCTACTGAGTGCGTGGGAAGGCTTTGAGTGGAGCTATTACTGTTTGTACCTAGGATAGTCATTGGAATTTTTGAGAGGATATTTCTTTGAAAGGCTTGTTAGATTGAGAATGGCTTGTCACACTTACACCGAATCTATCTCTCGTGTTGGTATCATTTGCTATAGTTGTTGTATCTTTCGTTACGTGAGTTAGAGATCTATGTGGATTATTTATAAAGTTGAGCTATAGTTTTGATTGTTTTGTCCGAGGACGTACAAAAAGTTAAGTGTGGGGAGTTGTTAAGGCCATATTTATATGATTATTAAAGGTTTATTTCATTATTATTTTCCCCACATTTGCGTAATTTACATGAGAATTAAGGGTTTAAGTGTAAATATTGAATAAAGATGATTTTAAGAGGGTTGTATGCGTAATTGATGATTTTAAGTGTTGATTTAATGGAATTATTATTATTTGGATTTTATTACGTTTTTGCATTGTTTATTTATCATGTAGGAGTTAATTTTCGTGCATATAATGAGGATAAATGAAGCTCAAGTCGAATTATAAGAGATAGAGTTGGAATTGGCTTGAAGAAATTGGATAAAGATGAAGAGATCCGATCCTCGCGGCTCAAACGGGCGTCTACCGATCTTGAACGAGCGTCCGTAAGTGAACCGGCGTCCATGCGGCGTCCGTAATCGTATTTTACATTCGAGAGAGTTCAGACGGAGGATGAACGAGCGTTTACTCGCGTCCGGGCATTCTCGGACGGGCGTCCACGAGACCAGACGGGCGTTCAAGGCCGACTTAACCCTAGCCGACATCAAATTCCTATAAATATAGCAACAGCCTCTCAACCCTAATTCATACAAAAAATCATTGAGATCGCACTTTCACACCAAAAAGCTGCGGCCACAAGCCTTTTTTACACAGAGATGAATTTCTCCAATCCAACAGTCATCTTCAACATGATTGTTGGCTAAAAGCCTTGCAGTGAGTCGACGGAGGAAGCCCATCAACAACACAACCAACTAGAGAATTCGATGCTTATGTGTAGTGAGTTTATTTCATAGTTTTTCATTACTTTGGATCTGTTTTGTATTGCTTAAGTTTTATTGAATTAAGATTTGATGAAACGATCTATGTTTAATTTATGCTTGAATAAATTTATGAAAGTATGTTTATTTAAGTTCTCTTTTATTCAAAGTAATGCATCTAATTGTGTTATAAGAGATTATGCATGATTAGTTGAGTAAGAGTTTGGAAACAACCTCGTGATCCTGTTTTGATTGCATGTTTAGTTTGTTTGAGAAGACAAACGAAACCTTAGGAATTTGATTAAAGATATTTAATTGAATTCGTGAATAAATCACTACTAAAAACTATGTCTTTTTAATCACCGTCTAGTTGGATTGTTGGTTGATAGGTGGAACCTAGTCGCCTTGTGTGTTTTCCTTTAATTGTTTTAATCAAATCGCTTAGATTAAGTTTAGTTTAAGTTCTAGTTTTATAAACCCTAAGTCCCTGCTGTTTTCCTGCACTTTTCTGTTTCACTTCATAATCAGACGCTCGTCCGCAATGGCAGACGCCCGTCCATTAGGTTTAGTTTCCAGACGCTCGTTCACTTTAGTGAACGCTCGTCCGTCTTTCTGTTTTCGTATTTTCTGCTTGTTTTTATTCTTGTTTTAGTTTTAATTCTTAGGTTTAGGTTTTAGTTAGTTCCAGCTTTAGTTTAGATAGATAATTGTGACATAATTGATATAGATTTATATTTGAATCCGATAAACATTCCACTCCCTTAGGACGACCCGTAAACATCCTATACTACGATCCTTATACTTGGGGTGTTTCGGTTTATAAATTTAAAACTCGTTTTTACCGAACAGTAATCTTCATCTTTTGTGCCTAAATTTGAAGGGAAAACGTAGTCTTATCTCACAAAAGTATTTGTGTCACCCTAGGCATTCAGTAAGGGGCAAATAACTTTTATAGGAAAGTGTTTACATGATTCTACGTTCATATCAAGCAAACCATTTTCTGTGTTTTTAGTGTTCCTGCGGTTTTGACATTGTTGTTGTTTTCCAAACCTCAATCTCTCTAACAATCTACAAAATTTATTTGTTTAACAATGTCAAGTGTCAAGGAGATGACTGCAAATTTTGGGAAGTTGGAAAATTTCGATGGAGTCAATTTTCGAAGATGGCAGAGAAAGATGCATTTTCTGTTGACATCTTTGAAGGTGGTGTATGTACTAAGTACACCGATGCCGAAGTGTTGGAGGACGGACCTCGGAAGAGTTGAGGAAGAAGAACAAGTGGGAGAATGATGACTACATTTGTAGAGGCCACATTCTAAACGGTATTTCTGATGCTCTGTTCGATATTTACCAAAATGTTGAATCTGCCAAAGAACTTTGGGATTCTTTAGAATCAAAATACATGGATGAAGATGCATCTAGTAAAAAGTTCTTGGTTGGTAACTTAATGAAATATAACATGGTTGATTCACGTTCGGTAATAGAACAGTACAATGAACTTCTTCGCATTTTGGGTCAATTTGCACAGCATAAAATGGAAATGGATGAGTCTATTTCTGTTTCTAGTATAATTGATAAATTGCCACCCTCTTGGAAATATTTTACACATTTTCTGAAACATAAGAAAGAAGAATTATCTCTGGTAGAACTTGGTAGTCACTTGCATATAGAGGAATCTCTAAGGGCGCAAGAGAACGGTAAAACCAAGGGTAAAGAGGTGATGGATTCGACTTCCATAAATATGGTGGAAACCGGGGAAAGTTCTCAAAAGAACCAGAAGAAAAGAAAAGGGCAATCATCTAAAAACAACGGCAAAGATGCCAACAAGAAACCGAAAGGTGCTTGTTGGGTTTGCGGGAAAGTTGGGCATTTTAAGGTGATTGTCGATTTGGCAAAAATCGAAAGGGCCAAACAACGAGTCGGGGCAAGGGTCTAAGGACCAAGGTGCTCCTAAACATCAAGGTCGAATATTGTTTGTGGATTTAATTCGGATATGAATTATGTACCACTGATTTCTGAGGCATTTTATGTGCAGGATGATGATGTTGCTTGGTGGATTGACTCGGGTGCGACAAGGCATGTCTGCAAGGATCAACTTTGGTTTAAAGATTATGAACCTGTTAACGCTGGATCCATGCTTTTTATGGGAAACGAGTCAAAGGCCGCCATCCGTTAAAGAGGAACTGTTGTTTTACCTTTTAGTTCTGGCAAATTTGTAACTTTAAAACATGTACTATTTGTTCCGGGGATCCGGAAAAACTTAGTTTCAGGAAGTTTGTTATGTAAAGATGGTTTTAAACAAGTCTTTGAGTCGACAAATACATTTTAAGTAAGTGTGGTGTATTTATAGGATTTGGTTATCTTTGTAATGGTATGTTTATGCTTAACATTCAAGCATGATGTTGTGAATAATGTTTGTATGAATCATGAAGTTAATGTTTCGTTTTATGGCATGCTCGGTTAGGACATGTTCATTACAAACGTATGTTATTAATGTCTAAACATGATTTAATTCCATCTTTTGATATGAATGTAAATAAATGTGATACATGTATGTTGAACAAAATTGTTAGACAAATTTTCATGGTGTTGAAAGGTCGTCTTCGCTTTTGGATCTTGTCCATAGTGATCTATGTGACTTTTGTGCTACATCTTCTTTTGGCAACAAAAGATATGTAGTGACTTTTATAGATGATTGCACTCGGTTCTGTTATGTGTTTTTACTTCATTCTAAAGATGAGCAATCGATAAATTCAAAATCTATAAAAGTGAAGTTGAGTTGCAATTAACCTCTAAAATTAAAAAGTTGCGTACCGATCGAGGTGGTGAATACTTTGATCCAACCTTTTTCGGGTCATGTGGGATTATACATGAGGTTACGGCACCTTACACGCCACAAAGAAAACGGTATAGCGGAAAGGAAAAACCGTACTCTTAAAGAGATGGTTAATTCCATGCTATCTTACTCGGAGTTTGAGTGAGAGATTTTGGGGAGAAGCCATGTTAACGGCTTGTTATTTGCTGAATAGAGTTCCTAATAAAAGGAATCCTATTACCCCATATGAACTTTGGTTCAAAAAGAAGCCAAACTTGAGTTATCTACGAGTTTGGGGATGTAGAAACATTGTAAGGCTCACCATGCCTAAGATTAAAACCTTGGGTGAGAGAGGCATTGATTGTATATTCATTGGATATGCTATGCATTCCAAGGCTTATAGGTTCTATGTTATAGAGCCTAATGATTCAGTTGCTATTCATTTTGTGATTGAATCAAGAAATGCTATCTTTGATGAAAATCGGTTTTCGTCTATACAAAGACCGAAGGATATAACTCCTATTAATTTTGGAGTGGAGAACAATAATGATGTCAGTTCTCAAGATGAGCCTTTGGAGCTTCGTAGAAGCAAAAGGGCTAGCAAAGCAAAATCTTTTGGATCCGACTATCAAACTTATTTGGGAGAAGGAACAAGAGATGAAGTAGGATTCCAATATTCATATTGTTATAATATTGATGAGGATCCTAAGACGTTTAAGGAGGCTATGGAGTCTCGAGACGTGTCATTGTGGAAAGAAGCCGTCAATGATGAGATGGATTCCATAATGGGAAACAACACGTGGATCCTTGCGGATCTTCCACGTGGTTGCAAACCTTTGGGTTGCAAGTGGATCTTTAAAAGAAAGATGAAAGTTGACGGCACTGTCGACGGGTATAAAGCCAGATTGATAATTCAAGGCTTTAGGCAGAAGGAAGGTATTGATTATTTTGATACCTATGCACCGGTTGCTAGAATCTCCAAAATAAGATTGTTGATTGCATTGGCAGCAATTAACAATCTGGTAATCCATCAAATGGATGTTAAGACGGCGTTCTTAAATGGAGATTTGGAAGAAGAAATTTATATGAAACAACCGGAAGGTTTTGTTTTGCCAGGAAATGAGCATAAGGTTTGTAAGCTTGTTAAATCATTGTATGGTCTTAAACAAGCACCTAAACAATGGCATCATAAATTTGATGAAGTTATCTTGTCTCATGGATTTATGATTAATCAATCAGACAAGTGTATATATAGCAAATTTGACAACACCGGTAATGGTGTGATAATTTGCTTATATGTTGATGACATGTTGATCTTTGGAACCAACCAAGATCAAGTTGACCTTTGCAAAGCATTTTTGTCATCAAGTTTTTCTATGAAAGACATGGGGGAGGCGGATGTGATTCTAGGAATCAAGATAAAACGGAGTGACAAAGGGTTCTCTTTGACACAATCTCATTACATTGAGAAAGTGTTGAAGAAGTTCAATTGTAAAAACTCCACTCCGGCTAATACTCCCATGGATCCTAATAAGAAACTCATGCCTAATACGGGAAATCCGATATCACAACTTGAGTATTCTCGGGTAATAGGATGTTTGATGTATGCTATGACTAGCACACGTCCGGATATTGCTTATGCGGTTGGAAAGCTAAGCAGGTTTACGAGTAATCCGAGTAGTCATCATTGGCGTGCGGTAACTCGTGTGCTAAGGTATCTTAAGTTGACCAAGGATTTTGGCTTGACTTATGTGGGACATCCTTCGGTAATAGAAGGGTACTCGGATCTTTGGTTGGATATCCAATGTAGAGGATCATTCTTCTACTAGTGGTTGGGTGTTTTTACTTGGAGGAGGTGCCATTTCATGGGCTTCCAAAAAGCAAACATGTATTACTAGTTCGACTATGGAGTCCGAGTTTGTTGCCTTAGCTGCACCTGGAAAAGAGGCTGAGTGGCTTAGGAATTTGATTTATGAAATTCTATTGTGGCCGAAACCAATATCACCCATTTCTATCCATTGTGATAGTGCTTCTACCTTGTCTAAAGCTTATAGTCAAGTGTATAATGGTAAGTCGCGATACCTGGGCGTTAGACATAACGCGGTTCGTGAGTTGATCACTCACGGGGTGATTTCGGTTGTGTTTGTGAAATCTCAACATAACTTAGCTATCACTTAACAAAAGGATTGGCTAGAGACTTGGTACAAAAGTCTGTTATCGGGATGGGTTTACAACTCATTTGAATCTTGGTGATAGGATACCCAATTCCCTTCTAATACAATGTTAGAGGCAGAATTCAATGTGAAAGGCCTATTATCTAGATTTGAGCACATGATATTATCCCGAGGTATGTGCTATTACCTGTAAGTTAAGGATGAAGGGATTCTTCATAATGAGTCTTTGACAAAGTGCTATTGCAGGTGCACGATTATATAAAGGTTCACCTATATGAGTATGAAGTTTGGCCGCTTCAAGAAAGTTCGAGAGTTGGCTTTCTATATGCTAATGAATGGATATGGACACAAGGCCCGAATAATTAGTGTCAAGAATAAGCTTTTGGAGTTATATTAACTCGTGTGTATGTTATCTTCATGTATTCAAAACATGTAAAGGGGTTCAATGCTTAGACACACCCTAATACTCGAATATTTGAAATGTGTAATTTTACTGAGTGATAATTCAATCTTCGTGACATTATCATTGATGCATGAGTTGCTATGTTTTGACTGTTATTCAGCTAAACCAAGGATTACACTTAAATGGGGGAGGATTGTTGGTAATTTAAGTATTACCATGTTCATTTATGTAATCGGGGTTTGGTACAAAGATGGGTGAACTCGGAATGCTATAATATGAGTTTGGAGGTACGGAGTGTACACTCGTATAAGTATCTACGAGTTTACGGATTTAAATGATCAAGTATAGTTCGGGAAAATCACTTAAAGGACTGAAAATCCACTTAAAGGACCAAAATTCAGAATTTGGAGAAGCAGATAGTTATCCGTACGGATGATAGCTATCCGTACGGATGATAGCTATCCGTACGGATAAGAATCTATCCGTACGGATGAAAGGCTGAAACGGTGAAAACTTTGATACTGTGATATATCCGTCCGGATGATAACTTCATCCGTACGGATGCGGTCCGAAATTCTGAAATGGTGTGTCTTTTTAGTCCTTTTCAACTGTTTATGTATATAACTTATTTCCAAAGGTTGCATACATAAGAGGTCGGTTTTTCCATCAATATATAAGATCTTTTTGAGTGCTTTAAATATATAGAAAAAGAGAAGCACATTCATCTTTGAAAGTAAAAACACCTTAAACTATCTCCAAGAGTAATCTTCATCTTTTGTGCCTAAATTTGAAGGGAAAACGTAGTCTTATCTCACAAAAGTATTTGTGTCACCTTAGGCATTCAGTAAGGGCAAATAACTTTTGTAGGAAAGTGTTTATATGATTCTACGTTCATATCAAGCAAACCATTTTCTGCGTTTTTAGTGTTCCTGCGGTTTTGACATTGTTGTTGTTTTCCAAACCTCAATCTCTCTAACACTTTCTACAATAGTTATATTATAAAATGTTATGTAATTATAAAATTTTGAATTATTTCCTACTGGAGCGGTTATTACGTTGTTAGTATTTATTTGTAACAAATTATACATCAACTTGTGGTTTGATATGTTTTTCAATATTTAAGGGTAGGCATGAGGAACTAGGTTGTCATGTTGTTACTATACAGAGGAACGCAATGCGTATATTTTGTCAAATCAATGAAAGATTTAAGGCCGTTACTATATGTCGGAAAAATTAAGGGGAAATTCGACCTTTTGCTTGTTGTTTTTTTTTACTAGTAAAATGCACGTGCGGATGCACGTGTTTTAGTCAATTGAAACATCTTAAATTCTATAAATAACAATATTAATCAATACATAATTTATTAAGTATTTATTTCACATAAAATATAATATTCTAGTATCAATAATTATACAAAATGATCTTATGTATTTTTTCTTAGTATTTGAATTTATAAATGCATGTGCTCGATACAATTATAACTCTTTTAAATATAATAGCAATCTGAATTTACGAATCTGTGTATTTAATATACATTGAGAATATGTTTTTCACAATTATCTAGTAAACCTGTAGACATTTACAAAAAAAAAATCAACTTTTGCGAAGTTCTTACTCTAAACAACTCATTTTGATAAATGCATGCAATAAGTATAGCATGTGGGTTTCATGTATATATAAACTTATATATTTATTATATCTTAGCTATGAATATACTTTAGTAATTGTAAAGTAACTTTTGTTAAACAAAGTAACATTTTAGAAAATGATTAGTATATTTTAAATATTTGATGTGAGTATCTAAGATTCAATTTAATTAGTATGATAGTAAGAATGGTAAAACCATATATATAATTTTATTGTAGGTTGTAAATGGTTAGAGATATATTTTAGTCATTATAACCATATCATTCAATTATTTTCTAAGCTATACTTTCATTGTTCATATTTAACTGGGGAAGTTGCCGGAACCATGCATACCAATCAAACATATCTCCCCCGCTCCCCGCATAATAAATGCATTCCTATTTAACGGATGAATTATGCAGCCTGGAACTACTCTTCGTCCTCAATTTTATCTGTCCTAAAATCTTTGGATTAGACGTGATCAACTCATCTTAAATGCCCTTATTTCTACTCTTTCTCAAAATATCATTATGTTTATCACTCAAGCAAAGACTTCTCGTGAGGCATGGACTACTTTATATGATACATATGCAAAGCCCTCCCATGGCCGAATAAAATAAATTAAACAGTACCTCAAATCTATGCAAAAAGTTCTCAAACAATTTCTAATTATCTTAATGTTGTGAAAACTAAAGCTATGAATTAGTCGACACCCCTATTGATTTTGAAGAACTCCATGAAAAGCTAATTAATTATTAGACTCTTCCGTCTAAGATGCAACCGGTCACCTTTTCTAGCCTTGCTACTACTCATTCAGCTGTATGACATCCCTCTCCCAGCGCTGGTTCGTTTCCATGTCTTAATATTCTTAATTCTTAAGAACATGCACAAAATACTTTATCTGATGCAGTTTGCTCGAGTTTCGCCCTAAAAACCTTACTTGGGTATTTCCAGTGCAAAGTGCAAAGGACATTCAGAGGAATGGTGTAGTTCTTACCATGTTCAACCTCTTAAAAAAATCTCATTATGTCCAGCCCTCCAACATTGCATCCTTTTCACATATTTGGATGCTCCGTCATCTTCTCTATGGCTTCTTGATAGTGGTGCAACGGATCATGTTACCACTCATCTCAGTGATTTGGCATTACACACGTCTTATTCTGGCTCTGAAGACATAATGGTTGGTGATAGAAATAATATTTTCATCACACACATAGGTTCTATTTTTCTCTCAATGCCTTCATCTTATTTACATTGAAGTTGCTCGTGAGAGGGGCAGCCACTATATTAACATTATAGTATGGCGAAGTTGTTGACTTCCTTATGCATCCAGACTAAGGTCAGATGTTTGACGATATCTGAAGTCGTCTGGGTTACAATTGAGTTGATATTCGTGTAAATGAACCTCCAAGTGATGATCCAAATAAATTTTCAAGTGGATTTGAGAGTGGGCCTACAAAATACACAAAAGCGTGACGGGTCCTGAAACTTGCCTCCGGGGGTGCATTCCGATGCTCAAGTCAATATTTGAATGGAAGAATTTCTATTGAGATAGTACGTGGGGATATATAGCAAGCGTATAATATGAATACCTTGTAATTGAGGATGATGATCTTTTATGTAACTCTCCATTGCGGGGGGAGAATTATGATGCATTGAAGTCGCGGTCAATGGAGTTTACCATATATTGATGTAATGAAGCTTGTTATGGAGCAGTTATGGCTCAGGCTGTAACGGAACATAAATTTCAAAGCCATCATTATAGCAGTTACTATCGTGGAGTAATGTCTGCGTGAAGTCTGAAACGCTCATTGAAGAGAATATAACCATTGCATAAGGTCGAAGATGAACTGTGTTGTGTTGAGCATAAATGACCGAGGTGACCTGCACGACGTCGGTAGTAAAAAACCGTAGACGTCTTACGTCTTGCCGGCTATAAGGGACATAAGGGGACATACGTCATGTCAGACAGAGGATGAAATGCATCATGTCGGTTGATGATATAAGGGTGGCCTACATTGTACTAAAGATAGATGTTGCTAGTTGAGGCCCAATATCAAGTTGTGCCCATGTCGTCCTAGATGCTGGTATGACCTTTATCACTCTATGTGAGGCCTCATAAGTGTCACGTGTACGGTGGCTAATCTCACCCATGTCAATGTTCGTTTTGTTCCCATCATGTCTCGGAATTTAGTATCTATTTCTTAGCTTTGTCAAGTCCATAATGTTTCTTTTGAATTCTTACTCTCTAAATTTATTTGAAGGATTTTTAGACCACTACTCTTATGATGCCATGACCAGTTAAAAATGGATTGTATGAATGGACAAACTCCTCCCCCCCCCCCCCCCCCCCTTCTAGCTTTTCGCGGTGAATTAAACATCAAAAAGTGTTTGGCATCATCGTCTTTGTCACCCAGCTACTTCCATTCTTCAAGCTATTCTTTACCAAAATGATCTAGAAGTTGTCACCACAATTGCTTCTTCCTGTTGTTTTTCTTGTTAGAGAATAAAGTCACAAACTTTCTTTTGCTACTTCTATTTTATGTGTTTCCAATCCCCAGAGATTATTTTCACTGACATTTGGACATCCCTAATTGTATCGTGTGATAGTTTGAAGTATTACATAATTTTGTTGACAATTTTACAAAGCATACATGGTTCTATTTATTTATTCGTAAATATGGTGTGGTTGGTGTTTTTATGCGTTTAAAGGCTCTTGTTCAAAATTTATGATACTACTATTAAAATTATACCGATTTTGGGGCGAATACATAGCCTTAAAAAGTTATCTAGCACAAGAAGGTATAACTCATCAAACCACACTCATGAGCAAAATGTTTTTTTTTCTTTTTCTTTCTGAGAGACGCATCTTCATCTTATCTCCATTCCCACACCATTAATCAATGTCATTTACTAATATTTGACCGTGTGTTATATTTAATGAAAAAATTATTAGGGATAAATATATAGAGAAGAAACACAATCGCACTTATATTATTGTTTTCTTTATATAAGTTGATAATGACTAATACATTATCCATCAAGATCAACACACTAATTATCTATGTTATTTAATATCTATCAATGATTATTATATTAAATGAAACAAATTAATTGGAGAAAATTTTCTAGGGGAAACACTCGCATAGGTTTACACTAAAGCTCTATAGGATTTACACACTCAACATCGTCTCACCCCACGTTTTTAATTTGTGAAATAAATTTAGAAAAAAAAAACACATTCACCCCCAAATATAATATGTTGTTGAGTCTAGACATTATGTAGATCTTTGGATGTAAACATATAAGTATTCATTAATAATAATTAGGATAATGACTAATGCATTAAGTTTTTTTTTGAAGAACAAATCCATTAAGTTGATAATGATCACCACATTTCCCATCTATATAAACATCATTTTTTTATGTTATTTAATATCTAAAAATATTCATTATATATAATAAAAAAAATTATTGGAGAAAAATACTTTTTAAGGGAAACACTTACGCAAAACACGTAGGCACTTTTAGTATCTTACTATTTCTATAAGTTGGATAGTGTATCAATACATTAAATTTGATAATGATCAATCATTAACATATTTTTTCATCTATATCAACAACTTTTTATCTATCATTACTATAATAAAAGAGATATTATTGTATTTAATGAAAACACATTGACGATAAAATCTAGCAATGATTATTATCTTTGATGAAATAAATTAATCAGAGAGAAACACTATTTAAAAGAAACATTTAGAGAGCGAAAGAGACGAACTCTTTTATTATAGTTATGATAATAATGCAATATAATATATAAGTATAACTATATGCTATAATAACATAATATAATTTAACATAGTATAATCATGATAATGATTATGGTTTTATTTTAATTTGATTTGATGATGGTTAATAATAAAATTGATTAGCATAAAAAAAATCAATTGATTATTTTTTGGTTTTTTAGATACTTTTAGAATAGTAGACACTTTATATAGATTAACTACTACCACGAAGAATTAGGTTCTTTAAAAGAGTAGAGATGTGTTTTTAATTGATGTTGAATCAAGGATCTTGATTGATTTTTTCTTTTGCTTTTGTATTTGATTTTCAATCAAGGATCTTGATTGATTTTTTTTTAATATTTATTTCGGTTTTGTATTTGCACATTAATCAAGGATCTTGATTGATTTTTTTTTATTATTTCATTTTTATTGTTAATTGATTGTTTTTTGGTTCATTGGTTTTATTTTATGGGACAATTATTGAAAAGGACACATATTGGACTTAATTAGGCAAAAAGGACATCCAAAACAAACACTTAGTTATAATGACGAAAATTAGGTAGATAGACCCAAATACCCTTAATGAATAAAAAATAAAAATAAAAAATTAAAACAGGCGCATTGTTTTTTTTTTTAAGAAAGGCACTGAATGAACGCATGAACGCCTGAACATAAGTTTTATTTTATTTTATTTATTTATTTATTTATTTATAATAACAGGCGCTGAATTTTTTAATTTTATTTTATTTTATTTTTTTACCGATCCATTGACCACCACGATGGCGTGACAACCCCGCTACATTGACTACCGCGATGGCATGACCACCGTGACGCATTGACCACCGTGATGACATTTGATATTTTTCCGACTTAATTTCTTAAAATCAATTTCTTTTCTTCATAAAATCGACTTCAAATGGCTATATCTTTTGATATAAAATTACGATCAACATAAATCTTTCACTTTAATTCATATTTTTATGCAGTGACATCGGAAATCATATATGCAGTGACATCAACATTTTATGCAGTGACATCAACAATTTATGCAGTGACATCGGCAATCAGATATGTAGTGACATCAACATTTTATGCAGTGACATCAGCAATCATATATGAATGACATCAACGATTTATGTAGTGACATCGGGAATCATATATGCAGAGACATCGCGATGAAGGGACATAGCGATGCAGTGGCCACCCTCGATGCAGATACACCGCGATGAAGTGGCCACCCTCGATGCAGACACCGCGATGTAGAGACCACCGGGATGCAATGACATCTGATGAAGCAACACCGTGATGACATTTGATATTTTTTCGACTTAATTTCATAAAATCGATTTCTTTTCTTCATAAAATCGACTTCAAATTGCTACATCTTTTGATATAAAACTACGATCAATGTTAAGGGTGTTTTTACACGTTTTATATTGATATATTTTATAATGATTTCCCCCGTATTTATATAATTTGCATAAGAATCAAGTGTTTATATGGAAATATTGAGCAAGTGAGGTTTTTAATGGTTAAATATGAAAACGTATCGATTTATGTGTTTATTTGATGATTTTATGTTGTTTTGGAAATTGTTACGTTTTGGTATGTTTTCGATGCTTGTAGATACTAATGGATGGTGGAAAAGGTGATCCTAAAGAGCTAATTTCGAGATAATAGAGGATCAATCAAGTTTATGGAAGATAGGAAGAGATAAGGAAAGAAATCAATCAAGATAAAGATGGAAAAATCAAGAGATTCGATTTCAAGTCAATATGGACGAGCGTCCATCTGAAGCAGACGAGCGTTCAATAGTGGACGGGCGTTTGGTGAAGTGAACGAGCGTCCGAGAAGAGATTTTACATTCAGAGAGTTCAGACGCAGGTCAGACGAACGTCCAGTATCCGTCCATAGTATAGTGGACGGGCGTCCGTTATAATAAACGAGCGTCCGCCGCCGCATTCAGCAGAACCGACCTAGTTACTGTAGCAGCCGACTTAGTTTTACTATAAATATAACAGCAGCCCCAAACCCTAATTCATTCAGAAATTTCTTCACATCAAAAGAGAGGCCAGCGCCCGCACCTTGGAGATTTGAAGGCCGGTCACCCGAGCCTTGTGCTCGGGTGAACCGAGGTTAGATTAGGAGTAGATTAGATGTTTTCTTTTCCGTTCTTGGATCCTTCAATGTATGAGACTATGTGAGTTCTTCTTGATTTATTTAATTCCAGTTTTTATTCATGATCTTGGTTCTTTTTGTATTTTTCTATGCGATTTGTATGGCTATGTGAATAAATTGAGAAATTAGTTCACGATAGATGTTTATAATACGGAAGTTGCATAAACGTTAGATCACCATAGAAAGATAGGATCTTTAATCGTTAATGATGACAAGTTAATCGATTAATCATCTAGGTTGATAGATTCTAAAATATGAGAGTTAACCTGAATCTACACCGAGTTTTGTATTGAAAATCAGTTTCAACTTACGAGAGAGTAGAGATTGATGAATTGGATTTACTAAGGAATTAGGAATCCGTAGCTTGAGAATAAATTCACTAAGGAATTAGGGGTTTATGTCTCGTGAAAAGGTGAAACCACAAATCGAATTAGAATCATGAGATTAACTAGGATTGAGATCACATAGGTTTGTATATTGATTATTTGATCCCATGTCTTTAGATTAGATTGTTTATTTTATTCCTTAGGTTAGATTATTTGAATTATTTTCTCGTTTTTACGTTTTGTCTTCCGTTTCTTGAGTAGCAATTGAGAGAATTAGTGAGATTAGATCCTTCATCCCTTTTCCCTGTGGATCGACCCTGTACTTACCCTACTATGCTATCAACTACCCGATATTTGGTCGGTTAGGAGTTAGTTTGCATGTTAAGTATAGGTTTATAAATTTTCTTTTGTTTTTATGATGCAAAATCCTCCCAACAAAAGTGGCGCCGTTGCCGGGGAATCGGTGTTTTGTTGAATCTAATTGAATTAATTTTTCTATTTTGTTACGTGTTTTTTGTTTTTGTTTTTCAATAAAAGTAGCGTTGAATAAATTGAGGTTTTTTTATTTTGCCGTGTTTCGATAACCGTTGGGTTAAGAATGTGCAAATGTTTTTTTTTACTCGATTTATGACACGTGAATTACTTGTTTGTGTTATCTAATCTGACCCTCTGTGCTTTAATGTGATAAGGCTGCTGTGATGATTTTGTTTAGGATAATTAGGGTTTTGCAGTGTTTTTCCTGCTGTCTGTGCATTCTTGTTGTATGGACGAGCGTTCGTTACTCCGTGGACGCCCGTCCGGCCTTTAGCATGCGCAGTAAACGAGCGTTTGAAAGTATTGGACGCTCGTCCGTTCAAATATTTTCAATCCTGTTCTGATTTAGAGGACCAGACGAGCGTATATACTTTCTGAACGCCCGTCCGGTCGGTTTTCAAGGCAGACGAGCGTCTGCAAGGTGGAACGCCCGTCCAGTTCTGAACGCTAAGTGAACGTTCGTCCGGGGTTCAGTCCAGGTTCTAAATTTCTTGATTTTATTTTCAATGCTTTTATTGGATGTGGATTTTTCATTCGAGCTTCTGTGGCTAATTGATTTTTACATAGATGCCCTGAACTTATATGTTTTTACCTTTCCATCTATGAATCCATGTTAGATAATTGATCAATTCCTTATACATGATTCATCTAGGCATGTTATAGTTACTGTCGGTTCTCGTATGCTATAACTGGTCTGATTGTTAATTAGTAGCTAATGTCGGTTTCCGTATGCTACATATCGTTATGATGAATCTTGTTAGCTTTTAGGACTTACGTGCTTCCTTTGTTTTTATAACTCATATGGGTAGTAACTGTAGGTTTTCGTAATGCTACCATTGCATCTTATGAGTTATATCCGTTTAGTATAGCTAACTGTTGGTTTCCATAATGCTATCACTTTCAATGAGTCTTAAAGCGCGTCTACACTGCATGTAATGAACAGCACTGTCGTTTATCGTAACCTGTCATTATTTGGTAGACGGTTATTTTATACATGTCGCGTTGCAAATGAGTGGGCTGGTTTTCTTTCTTTTATTTTCTTTTATTTTTTGCATATCATTCAGATGCATACCATTTAGTTGCATGTCATCTAGCTGCATTGTTTATCTATTTTTCTTTTATTTTTCTTGAGTGTAGTTAACTGTCGGTTTCCGTAATACTACCTCGTTTTTATTTTATTTTTAGGATTTTTCACGTAGATTGCATTGTAATGCATTTTCATGTAGTTGCACCTAGCCTACGAGTTTGTGATATTTCATGTATATGTATTCCATCTTTATATGAGCTTAAATTTGAAATATCTCTATATCTCCTTTTCCATGTGCTTTATATATGTAATCTTTTCTTTTTCCCCGTAGACTCTTTTTGCACTAATCCGGTCTGCAGGATACTTTATATAGCTATTGTGCACTTTCACGATGAATTCGGTTTACCCGTGATGCTCTACGATCTATCGAGCTATGCAAGCAATCCTGGTTCTTGTTGGTTCCTCCAGAATTGCCAGCATCCAATCAGCTAAGTTCTCTATTTGTTTTATTTCTGTACAACTTGAGGACAAGTTGCAATCTAAGTGTGGGGGAGGGGATAGATGATTTATGTATCTACTTTCGTTTGCTCATATTTTTAGTATTTCTATGAAAAGTGCTTAATTTTCAAAAATTTTGTTAAGTCCCGAGTAGACAAAGGCATATCTTTGCTTGAGTTTATAATCATTTTTGCTATATTCTGTATATTTAGTAATTTTAGTTGTTTCACCCGACACTCTTTTTCACATGCCATAGTAAATGATGAGCTAAATGTTGAGAGCCTACCCCATTTTAGTTGGAGATTTTTTATGATTATAGCATGTTTCTTTGCTTATGTACAATTCTTGAAAAGTTTAGTAGTTTGTATTTAGAGTTAAAGTATGACATACTGTGAATATCTATAAGTTTGAATGTGATAAGTGAAACGTGATTAAGTCTTTGCAATAGTAATAAATTGTTTACTTGAGGTGTTATGCTCAGTGGTCTGTGTTACTAGAAAATAATCTTTACCACTGCCAGCCAGAAATCTCTAAGTAAACATAATTGTAATTGTGTGTGTCGGAAGTCGGTTTATGATTTGGGTGAGGTAGGGTGTACCACGTATGTCCTATTCCACTATGATGACCAAAAGCTCACGACAGTCAGTTTATAGCTGCCTTATGATTGGAGTAAGGTAGGGGATTATCTTGAAATGTCCTATTCTGCTATGAGGGCAAAAGCTTATTCTGATGTGTGTTAGAAAAATGTGAAAAAAAAGTGAAATATTGAAATATATTATTATGAATAAGTAAGGACTTAGTTATCGTTAATCTTATACCCAGTATAAACTGAAAGATATGTTGTAGGGATTATCCTCTGAGTCTGTCAGAAATGTTTTAGATATTCTCTACTATTTCTTTTTGGGATATGTATGTCTTGTAGAGTGCCTGTTATAGTTTTTGAATATTTCGAACTTAGATGGGAAACCGGGCTAGTTTTGGTTTGAATAACTTTCAAATTGTGGAACTTAGTGGAAGTTTATTATGGCTATGCACACACTCACTTGGGTGAACTTCTAAGTTATTGAATATACTTTACATTTGTATAGATGTTTATTTATCTCGAGCTTGACTTTGTTTTGTTTTGCTCGGGACGAGCAAAGTTTAAGTGTGGGGGAGTTGTTAAGGGTGTTTTTACACGTTTTATATTGATATATTTTATAATGATTTCCCCCGTATTTATATAATTTGCATAAGAATCAAGTGTTTATATGGAAATATTGAGCAAGTGAGGTTTTTAATGGTTAAATATGAAAACGTATCGATTTATGTGTTTATTTGATGATTTTATGTTGTTTTGGAAATTGTTACGTTTTGGTATGTTTTCGATGCTTGTAGATACTAATGGATGGTGGAAAAGGTGATCCTAAAGAGCTAATTTCGAGATAATAGAGGATCAATCAAGTTTATGGAAGATAGGAAGAGATAAGGAAAGAAATCAATCAAGATAAAGATGGAAAAATCAAGAGATTCGATTTCAAGTCAATATGGACGAGCGTCCATCCGGCGTACGAGCGTTCAATAGTGGACGGGCGTTTGGTGAAGTGAACGAGCGTCCGAGAAGAGATTTTACATTCGAGAGAGTTCGGACGCGGGTCGACGAACGTCCGCATCCGTCCATAGTATAGTGGACGGGCGTCCGTTATAATAAACGAGCGTCCGCCGCCGCATTCAAGCGAACCGACCTAGTTACCGTAGCGACCGACTTAGTTTTACTATAAATATAACGAAGAAATTTCCAAACCCTAATTCATTCGAAATTTCTTCACATCAAAAGAGAGGCCGGCGGCCGCACCTGGAGATTTGAAGGCCGGTCACCCGAGCCTTGTGCTCGGGTGAACCGAGGTTAGATTAGGAGTAGATTAGATGTTTTCTTTTCCGTTCTTGGATCCTTCAATGTATGAGACTATGTGAGTTCTTCTTGATTTATTTAATTCCAGTTTTTATTCATGATCTTGGTTCTTTTTGTATTTTTCTATGCGATTTGTATGGCTATGTGAATAAATTGAGAAATTAGTTCACGATAGATGTTTATAATACGGAAGTTGCATAAACGTTAGATCACCATAGAAAGATAGGATCTTTAATCGTTAATGATGACAAGTTAATCGATTAATCATCTAGGTTGATAGATTCTAAAATATGAGAGTTAACTTTGAATCTACACCGAGTTTTGTATTGAAAATCGGTTTCAACTTACGAGAGAGTAGAGATTGATGAATTGGATTTACTAAGGAATTAGGAATCCGTAGCTTGAGAATAAATTCACTAAGGAATTAGGGGTTTATGTCTCGTGAAAAGGTGAAACCACAAATCGAATTAGAATCATGAGATTAACTAGGATTGAGATCACATAGGTTTGTATATTGATTATTTGATCCCATGTCTTTAGATTAGATTGTTTATTTTATTCCTTAGGTTAGATTATTTGAATTATTTTCTGTTTTTACGTTTTGTCTTCCGTTTCTTGAGTAGCAATTGAGAGAATTAGTGAGATTAGATCCTTCATCCCTTTTCCCCGTGGATCGACCCTGTACTTACCCTACTATGCTATCAACTACCCGATATTTGGTCGGTTAGGAGTTAGTTTGCATGTTAAGTATAGGTTTATAAATTTTCTTTTGTTTTTATGATGCAAAATCCTCCCAACAATCAACATAAATCTTTCACCTTAATTCATATTTTTATGCAGTGACATCGGCAATCATATATGCAGTGATATCAAAATTTTAGGCAATCATATATGCGTGACATCAACAATTTATACAGTGACATCGGCAATCAGATATGCATTGACATCAACATTTTATGCAGTGACATCGGCAATCATATATGAATGTCATCAACAATTTATGTAATGACATCGGCTATCATATATGTAGAGACATCTCGATGAAGTGAAACCGCGATGCAGTGGTCACCCCGATGCAGAGACACCGCGATGAAGTGGCCACCCCCGATGCAGAGACACCGCGATGCAGAGACCATCGAGATGCAGTGATCACCGGGATGCAGTGACATTTGATAAAACAACACCGTGATGACATTTGATATTTTTTCGACTTAATTTCATAAAATCGATTTATTTTCTTCATAAAATCGACTTCAAATGGTTATATCTTTTGATATAAAACTACGATCAACATAAATCTTTCACCTTAATTCATATTTTTTATGCAGTTACATCGGCAATCATATATGCAGTGATATCAATATTTTATGCAGTGACATCGGCAATCATATATGCGTGACATCAACAATTTATGCAGTGATATCGGCAATCAGATATGCAGTGACATCAACATTTTATGCAGTGACATCGAAATTTTATGCAGTGACATTGGCATTTTATGCAGTGACATTGGCATTTTATGCAGTGACATCGCCAAATCATACACAAACCTACCATCGACGTATATCTTTGCTTTCTTTGTTTCAAGGTGATGCATGTTAAACTAATTGATCATTAATACATCATGATCAACGGTGTCGATACATGATGTGACACTCGTTGTGTCACAACGGTTGTGTCCGTATCCATACACTTTTTTTTGAGACAGAACAAAACAAAACGCTACATTATCAATCTAATAAAAGTTTTAACAGGAAGCTTAGGTACTACACATTACACAAGCCAAAAAAGGAAACCTTAATCACGAAAATAAAAAAGAAAGCACATTCTAATTAACTTCTTGGTATGTCTTGGCAAAGTAAGTTTGTCCCTCATGTCAAAATCAGACAAAAACCCACAGGCAACACACTTGAGCTGAATCATTTGATTTTTGGTGATCAAAATCTCAGTCTCAGGATTTTGACAGTTATAGCACTGCACATATTTCTTGATAAAGTTCTCAAGAAGATCTACAAGTTTTCCTGTTTCATGAGCTCTATTGACCAGGGAAATATTTCTAAAATATACTAAACTTCAATTGAACATTATTCTGATGAATGCAACAAAAACATTCGGAACATAAAGGTCCTTTGCAACTTCTTATGCCACATTACTTTTGCAGCATGGACATTCGACATAATAACACAATCACTAAATAGGCTATCTTCTAATTTGAGTAGTTGCTGATGAGCTACAACAGCAAGGCCCAGGTTACCGAAATTCATATGGATTGGGAAGTTGTTGTGAACTTGTGATGGGCTATTGATATTGGTGTCCTTATTTGAAGGAACATGGATGTGATGACTAACCACTGCCAAGCTTTTCTCTAACAACCCTCTCCCTCATGTTCAAAGACCAGAAACCTGCTGCTCCTATGCCTTTGTGATAATCTTCAATCACAACCTTGACAAACAGAAACAACCCAAGCAAAAGTGAAAATTTTCTCACTCGTTTGATATCTGATATTGATAACAAGAGTCCATTGATCAGATTAACGATGCAAGCACATACATACAGAGGAATCCACAAGTACCAATTTTCCCCCAAAAAATTCCATGTCAATTGAATTGAAAAATAAAAATGATAAATATACAACAATCTGAAAGCTTTGAAGTGGGTTAATTATTACCTGGATCATTGAATTGAAATGATGCGGAAAGGGCGAAAAGTGATGCCATTGAAAGGAACATAGACTAAATATGTTGGACAAGAGAACGAACAAGAGGACAAGATCAGAGCTACCGTGGCCATTCATTGCGAAGAGCAGTCCAGGAAGACAGCAAAAAGAAGAACAGAAAGAAAGAGCAGAAAAAGCAGTAGAAGGAAGAAGCTAAAAAAAGAAGAAAAGAACCTCATCCGACGGCTACCGGAGGGGCGACTGCCGGAAAACTTGTTCAGTAAAGGTGGAGTCTTAAAAGGGAGATCGTTTGAGAGGGAGAAACTTTTTTTTGACAACGCAATTTTTGGGAATAATGTCGGGTTTGTAACAGAGGGTAAGTTAGGAAACATATAAAAAATGGGGTCTTCATTTAAAAGGACTTGGTGTCTAATTTAAAATATGTCCTTATAAAGAATAATCTTTTTTAAGCGTCCTAAGTGTTTAATTAAGTCTCAAAACACGTCATTATAAACAAATAACACTTATTTTAATTATGATTATTTAATTTGATTGATTTTATTTTTTATTTTTTGTTTAAAGATCTTGAGTTATTTTTTTTTAAAATTTTATTTCGTTTTTGTATTTGTAGATTAATCAAGGATCTTGAATGATTTTTTAAAATATTTATTTTGTTTTTTTTTTAATTTATTATTTTTTGGTTTTATGATTTTATTTTAATAATTATTAATTAATTTAAATTAGGGAGAAACACTTTTTGGGGGAAACACACTCACACTTTTAGAATTTTGTTTAAAGATCTTGATTGATTATTTTTTAAAATTTTATTTTGTTTTTGTATTTGTAGATTAACCAAGGATCTTGATTGATTTTTTAAAAAATTTATTTCGTTTTTTTATTTTTTATTTATTATTTTTTGGTTTTATGGTTTTATTTTAATAATTATTATTAATTAATTTAAACTAGGGTGAAACATTTTTTTTGGGGGAAACACTCACACTTTTAGAATAGTAGAGATAGAGATAGAGATTATATGGCCATATATATATATATATACTCTTCAGAATACTTGCATCTATTGATTTAAATATATTCTATTTTTACGATATTAATAGCCATATTTTTCTAATTTTCTATTCCACTCGTGCAGTGGAATGAAACTACGGAATATTTATTTTGGGATGCATCAAGATCTCTACAAAAGGTATAATACGTATAAAGAATTGGTATTGGATAAAGTACATGTAGCACAGAATATAGAGATTTTGTACCTTAAAATCGAGTAGAGACTCTACTATAGGTGACGTTTAGTGGATTGTGATGATTTAAATCTTTATTTTATAGATTTATCTTGTTTTAGAATATCTATTGTAGGTGCTATCATTTAATGTTGTACTTAGAAGATGTAAGAATTATGATTGGTAGATGAGGTAGATGATTAAAGATATATATATTAAAGGTATATTTAAAAAAGAGTAATAAATGATTTTTTTTATGGAAACACACCATTTTATTAGACTATATCTAAAAGACACGCGTCAAGTACATCCGATGGCGGTACCATACCCCAACTAAGGACATCTCCAGTCATAGAGCTTTTAAAAACTTTATGACTGTGCCACATCATCACTCTATAAACATTTTATCTATAAACATTTTCTCTACAATACATAAACCTTTTAAAAAGCTTTATAACATGGACCCACTACACATAAATAAGAATAAAATATGTGGTTGTCAGGATATAAAAAATAAAATAAAATAAAATAAAATCCACCGTGTCATCTTCATGTTGGAAAAATTACTTGTCTGAATTCGTTAGTCGTAATCTGTTTTATATCGTTTATATAGTAGGCAAAATTTAATAACACAGATAAACAAACACTTTGCAGAATTTTTATTCATATTCACAAATACACATGCACATAGAATTGAATGACAGAAAGCAATAGTAGATGCGAAAACTTATTGTTTAGACTAAGGCGTGTAGAACGTTTTCCTTAAGACATTATTGCCCCGACTATGTGCACACGGATATTGCAACATGTCTCCCAAGATACAACAGTCTCCTTGTTCTAGTCTTGCACTTAGATATGAACAAACGGCGAACTGATCCGACCTTGAATATCTCTGACTATGCACAAGTGTTTATGCAAAAAATGGCTTTTAAGTTTTAATTTGTGCAGAATTTTTGGTATGTAGTATGTGCAAAAATCTGTGTCATTTTCATTGACAAATGAGGGAATTTATAGGAGTAAGGAAGCCATTCACTACCGGTTGCATCCTTTAAAAAATGATTCAACCGAACAGGTGCAACCTTTAAACGAAAGGATACAACCTCTTACGTAGTTGTAACCTTTCACCGAACCGATGCGACCCTCTGTAATTTTAGAATTAATTTTAATTCAAATTTCTCCAACAATCCCCCACATGAATGAAAATTGATCAAATGAAGTGCAGACTCTGAAGAGATATCAAACGGAGCTCTATTGCATCGGGCGAGGTGGTTTCCTTCCTTGAACCTTCCCTAATAGAATACCATCGGACATACTCGGTTAAGCAGTGAACTAGGTCTTGAACTGCTCAGGCTTTGGTGCATGCCTAGACAATGATACCCACACAATAGACCCTTTGGCCTTCTCAAAGTTCTCATGGTTGTGTCCATTTTGGCCCTGGAACACCTTGGTTTCAGAAAGTGTGTTAGAGAATTCAGCCCACAAACTCTCACAGAAGCGGCCCCACTTCCACTTACATAAGGTACCTTCTATGAAGAGTACTCTGTAATACCCCACTTGGCTTTACCAAGATATAGGAATCATTAAAAGCTTAATGCTTAACCTGAACCTTTCAGTAGACAACCCTTTTGTTTTAACAGAATGGGTAAGTGCTAACTGTCCCTCATAACTTATTTGTCCCTTTTGAACCATGATCTTGGGACACTATGGTTGGGTTGCCATAATAAGGAACATGCGTAATAAGCTTCAGTCCCATTCCGTTTGTCAAAAAATTGACACCCGGTCTCTAGCTAAACCTTTTTTTATAAGCGGATCCGCAAGATTCTCCTTCGACTTTATACAATCGAGGAAATCAACCATTAAAGATCATTTAATAATGGTATTGTGTCTACAATGTATTAATTGTGACTAACCATTTTTCATATTATTGTGTGCTTATTCTATCACTTATCGACTATTGCATGCTAAAACAGTGATAGGCTTTAAGTCACAAGCAATATCTTTTCAAGAAACTTTGAATTAATTCACCTTCCTTTCCATTTCTTGCTTTCGTTACATCACTTTGTTTAGGTAAATTTCTTTTACCAATCACCCCCACATTTCCAAGAATATGATGAAGTTTAAGTTAGGAAGATATTCTCCCCCCACGGATTTTTAGTAAACCTCTTCGCAACATTAATTGATTAAGGTAAGTATAGTTCACCGATTTGATAAATGTTGTTGGTACCAAAACAAAATTCATTAAATCTTGAATCACACTTTCCCACCTTGATCACCACGAATTGATTAACTTATTATTTCGAGTTAAGCGTCTCAACATACACATAAACAACTTCATCTATACATCTTGAATTGTACATCACACAACCGAAAGCAAATCTATAACTAATGTGAATATAACAACAGAATGTGTACGTATATTCATAATAACTTATCATCACAACCATTAAGGTGTTTACATAAACACCTACATACAAATTTATACAAATATTACACACAATAATAATGTATAAATTAACTTGTTTATTACAAACCATGAACTAAATTCAAAGTTTAACTAAAGAAGTTCAACAATCAAGTTCATACAATCATCACACGGACATATTCAATTCTTCCATAGTCTCAGTGACTATTTCTGCCACGTTTGACTATTCAACTTTGCAGATATAGTAGGCAAAATTCAATAACACAGATAAACAAACACTTTGCAGAACTTTTATTCATATTCACAATACACATGCACATAGAATTGAATGACAGAAAGCAATAGTAGATGCGAAAACTTATTGTTCAGACTGAAGCGCGTAGAACGCTTTCCTTAAGACATTATTGCCCCGACTATGTGCACACGGATATGGCAACATGTCTCCCAAGATACAACAGTCTCTTTGTTCTAGTCTTGCACTTAGATGTGAACAAACGGCGAACTGATCCGACTTTGAATATCTCTGACTATGCACAAGTGTTTATGAAAAAAATGGCTTTTAATTTGTGCAGAATTTTTGGTATGTAGTATGTGCAAAAATATGTGTTATTTTCATTGACAAATGAGGGAATTTATATGAGTAATGAAGTCATTCACTACCGGTTGTATCCTTTCAAAAATGATTCAACCGAACATGTGCAACCCTTTAACCGAAAGGATACAAACTCTTACGTAGTTGTAACATTTCACCGCATCGATGCGACCTCCGTAATTTTAGAATTAATTTTAATTCAAATTTTCTCCAACACTTCAAACCGGTTCAACTACACCAAGCTTATGGAAAAACCTTTGCTGACTCATGGGTGCTCCAACAGCAAAAAGAGCTTTTCCAAAAAAGCTTTACAAAATATTAAACCTTTTGATGGACCTTCCATTGTAGATGACCTAGCTAAGCCCACCGCAGATAGGCCCACACGAACAAGTCAATGAGTTGACCTATTATCAGAGCGCATGATGAACGAAAAAGACCGTGACGATTCTTGTCAAGCTTAAACAATCAGAAACCAAACACCCCAGAGAACAGAAGTCATCATCTGCTGACTGAAGGCGCTGAATGCAAAATAAATAATCCATCTCTATTAAGATTCAATGAAATCCCAAAGACGAGGGCAGAAATAAAGCTTGAAAAATCACGGTAAGCTCCAATGACTCAACATCTAAATTGCCCGATACCCGCTAAGAAATCGGCTTTAGATATTAAGACCATGGACTATTAGTAGTATTTTAACAAGATCGACAAAGTTTACTTGCTAGGTAAATGAATTTTTTATCTTGGCAGAAAATATTTTGATTGTAATTAAGTTTAGCATTAGAGGAAATAAGAAAATTTGATTGACCGTAGGGTGGGAAACATCAATATGCATGTTTTTTTTTTTTTTTGTTAGTTTTGACCTAATGAATTTTCTTGGTTGAGCTGATATATAGATTTATCTTTCAAAGGTGTACATAACTATTTAAGTTGATTTATCTGGAAATTCTATTGCACATATTCTTATAGTAGAAAGTTTCATTTGCATTTAATAAAAATTTAACACATGGCATGATTTTAATGTGTTTGTGATTTTCAACACTGTAGTTGTTAATCATTTAAGTTAATAACTACATTTATGGTCAATGAAACATTGGCCCAATGATAATCATTGTGGCCCCTTCACCCGGAGTATCCTGATTCGAGTCCTAGTGGGGACACTTTCGAGTACTAGTGGGGACAAAAAGTGTGCATATATTTCGTTTCAAAAAAAAAAAAAAAAAAAAAAAAAAAAACACACTACAACACCTCTGACCATATATATTGTTAACAGACAAACAGTTACAAAAGTACAACTTTACATGAAGCTTGATCTACACAGGGCTTTTAAAGTTCATAAGCAGGGAACCTAGCATTGTTTGGTTCAGCCATGTCCAAAAAAAGGTAAGCCATTCCACCAATGCCTTCAAACAAGGAGTAAGGACGATCTCCTCCGTGCATGATACCTTTTGAAATTAGAGACGGAGCTCTATCGTGCAGAAAACAAGCAAATGCCTTAGCCCTATACAAGTATTCCATCTTACCAGTCAAACGGTAAAGGGCCAAGAAAACATAGGCATTCCCACTAATTCCATGGCACAAACCAACTCGTTTAAGGAGACCGCGGTTCCATACAACCTCCCCTGCGTCTATAGCTGCTTCAAGAAACTCCTTGCAGTCAAAGACCTGATTGCAGTAATCGTTGAAATAATCTCTTTAATACTCGTTTGAGTTTGTCTAGAACCAATTTATTAGCCATTACGTGAACTAAAAGGACACAAATCGTCAGCATCACGTGCTTAAGAAGTACCTGAGCTGCTTTAGCAAGGGTAAGAGCAACACCTGGAGCACCATGACACCAATGCACGAGACGATCTGATTCACTTTCCTCACTAGAAGGGTAGTTGCCACTTGGAAAACGATTCTTGATCATGTAACGTATCGTACTCTTAACATCTTCCACCTCGTCTGGCTTTAAGTCCATATCCATCAATACATGCATTATCCCAGCCAGTCCATGTGCAGCACCCCAGTATCTTTTCCCATGCCATTCATACATCAATGGGCATCTTTTATTCCCAAGTTGCCTACCGGACTTGATCATTTGATCTACAACTGCTCTCTGCATTGACTTTTAGACTGAGGACTCAACGAGGAGCAAGAAAATGGAACAAATGTGGGGGGGTGAATGTGTCTTTACCATTCGGGTTGAAGATATAGCATCTTTACCAATGTACTTGTTCAAGAATGAGCAAGCCCACAAGAACCCGGCTCTCCCATACAACAACTCATTTGGCAACTCCTTTGGTAGCGTGATCTTGAAGAAGTGGAAAGACTTTCAAGAAATTTAGATGCAAAAGCTCAGAGAAATTAAAGCGACAATCAAGCTGAAACTACACCTACTACCTTGCTAAATTCATTCAGATAGTGTTGACACAGCTGTTCATCACCACTCTGCTTTGCCACAACGGCACCAAGAGCATATACACCAACTTGCCCACATATGAATGTCACAATCCTGAAAATTGGAAAGTTTCCAAATTCAATGGGCAATTTTAAAGAATTAAGCGTAGGCGTAAGAACTAAGCAGCTCCCACGAATTAGAAATAAACAAACTCTTTGGAACTTACAAACTCTCGAAAGTAATCTTGGGGTACATATTCCAATATGCATCAACGGATGGATATGATGCATGTTACTTGGTGCAACCTTTCTACAACGGTTGCACCTTAAACTCTCATGAACGTACCCCATGATGTTCCAATTCAGTAGTCATAGTCAAACAGTTTAAACAATATTAAAAAGGTCACACTGTCTTGGTTGGCTTTTTAAAAAAACTGAAAAAAAAAAACCGTTACCTGATCTAACCTAATGTATGAAAACGGACTTTGAGAGAACCTTATCAGGAGACATCGGGATTGCTTGTATACAGATATAACCAATCACAAGGCATGGATAGGTTTATCACAAATCTGGGGTTCAAAACAGTTGGCCCATGTTTGTATTTTCTAATAACTAGTGCACAAAGACTTTGAGGAGACTATATACTTCACAATAAACAAATTCCAAACCTCAAAAACTGTATTCTCATTCTCAAAAGCTTCATTTGTCTGTTCCTTGTTTGTGCTGAATCTTCATATTTTTCAAAATGATCAGTTGTTTAAGCAACCCTATTTTCCATCTCATGTCAAAACACCTCCCAGATATTCATTGTTAAAATATTGCAACTCTGCTCTACACAGATTTTATCTCTGTTGACAAAATCAAGCAGACGGTCTTGCCTAAACAGTTTGATTAGTTCCACTACACTAGACACACACAAAATTTGGTAAAGGTGAAACAGATTTGAAAGGGAATATTATCAAGTAGGCAATTTTGGGTGGAATAGAGAAATAATAATACCCAGAGCCGCGAGCAGAAGCTTCACAAGATCTTATCATCTGAGAGCAAAGAAGAAGATCTTTCTTGTCTTTGGTCACCTGGTAAGCTTTAAACAACAAGAAAGCAGTTCCCAAAGTCCCTGTGTAGAGTGTGTAGTCACTTACAAGCTTCCTTCTCGAATTCCATGTCTCGGTAACAACCTAAGTATGCACAAAAGAAACATCAAACAAAGACTACATTTTTTAACAGAAGATTTCGAGAAACGGGGGAAAAAAAAAAAAAAGAACAGAAGAGATTACTCTTTCTTTGATGTCCAAAGCTGATCTTCGAAGCAATAAGGAAACAGATTCGAAGGGAAGATTAGTGAGAGAGTGGTGGGAAGTGTCGGAAGCAGTCTCAGACAATGCTGATTCAGGGATGTAATCGGGCATCTCGTTAGGGAAGTAACGTTCTGCCATTTCTTCAATTTGCCGTGGAATCCTCCGAGCTGCGGCGGTGACGCTTATTCCAGTATTGCCAGAAATTTATTTTGGCGACTTCGACGGGCACAACCATTTTACGGAAAATTCTATTCTAGGGACTTCCATATTAGAAAACTGTCTACGTGTCGGTATCTGGACCACACAATTTCCACACACGGAGCACTGTGTATTCCACCTCAAGAAAGATACAGGGTCACCACTCACGAGCTTCGCACCTCTTTCTCTCAACTCGAGTCTTAAGTTCAGCGGTTTTCACTGTGTGGTCCAGATCCTGTCACGTAGGCAGTTCCCTACTAGGGAGTCCCTACAGTAGAACGACCCCCATTTTACTTCTGCCATCTTGAATACTTCTGGTACTCTTAGCACTACATTGAATATGTTTATTATTTATGTACTTCATGGGATTATTTCTGGAATGACACCCATTTGTGGTGTAAATGTGGAAATACCACTTTAGTGTAATTTTCACGATTTTGGTTCGTGATTTTCTCCTTTTTTTTTAAAAAAAATGTGCACGATTTTAAGGTACACAAATCACTATTGGGGTTAAAAACCGATTAGGGTTTAGTTTGGTTCCAAAAACACCTAAAACGTGAAAAACGGAGTGGTATTTCGACAAGGGAATGGTAGTCCAGAAATTGTCTTGCCTCAATAGTGGTATTTCGACAAAGATCCCGTATTTCATACATCACAAAAAAAATGAAAAATTTACTTATCATACCACTAATCTTATAAAATACAATTTAATCATTTGATAATTAAAATGAAACATTATAATCTCCGAATTTAATTTTCACCCAAATTCATCTTCATCTTCATCATAAAAAATCATCTTCATCATCATCAAAATTTTCTTCAATCTTAATCTTCATCTTCATCATCATCATCAAAAAAATTCTTCAACCTTCTTCATCTTTTTCAACAACCTTTTCCATTACATCAAACTCATCACCCAAAAAATTGATAATCTTGAGCATTTAATACGATAACACTTAAACATCATTGTCAATTGCTTGAAACCCCATGAATTATAGAGAAAATGAAGATTTTAGAGTTTTCCGACGCCTATTGGATTCTCCGGCCGGCATCTTGTAAACATAAGTACGGCCGACGCTTGTGTGCAAGCTGAACAAAAACGGTGCTGAGGTTTAGACTCTAGAACTTAAAATGTCATTGTTTTCAGAGCGCCAGCAACTTTGACGTTTCTTCAGCAAATCAGTGTCATGGCCGGTGACATTATGGACAATAACGTCAGTTTCATTGGCGTTTCTATTAGAATCAAACGTCGACCTAAACGACGTTTCTTAGAACGTCAGCAGCACCGACGTCTGATGACAATGTTAACGACAGCCACACTGACGAACAACTAGGTTACCCTAGTGATCTTTTATGATCAACACGCCATCTCAACTGACGTTGTATATGCACCGACACGTCACTGTAAGCGACGTTTCAAGCACCCGGTTGTCTTCCCCATTCCTCCGATTGGGAAACAGCCGGTTCATCGAAAAATACCCAAAAAAACCTCCGAATTCAACCCTATATCTTCCAGATTTCAACCGAAAACGAAACACACTACAATGAAACAAATCGAAATGCAAATCTTCGATGATTACTCCATATAAATCGAAATAAATTACACCATTAAAACCTTCGATTTCTACCAATTTGCAACCAAAATACAAACAAAACAAGATACTTACATGATGAGTTAAAAGTGATGTTGTTAAAACGAATTTCCGGCGAAATTTCCGGCCAAAAATCCGGCGGTATTCTTAGGGTTGTAGAAAAAATGGGAACGAAAGTGTTTATTTTTTAAAATATGAGGGACTAAAGTGTATAGTTTTTAAAAGTTATTAAATGTATTATTTTTAGGTGGTGCCTTGAGTGATTAGGTGATGTGGAAAAGTAAATGAAAAATAATAAATTAAAGGGTGCCGATAATATTTTCGTGGTGCCGATAGAAGCCGCATGTATTTTTGAGTGGTCTATTGGACTATGTTCCTACCGTGGCCTTCTTTTCGCAAAAAACATGTTGTGGATGATGATGTGTGTGGGGTCTGTCGGGTGCATAGTGTAACTACTATAGTCCAAAATATAAGTCATCCCCTTCACAAAAAAAAATATATAAGTCATCATATGTGTTTTCATACAAATTAAGAAAGAGATTAAATGTCATAAATTTGATAGTTAATATCTAAAATGCTTATTGACTATCATTAATGCGATAGTTGTTAAGTAATGAAAAGTGATTGGATTGATAATAAATTAGGGGTAAGATAGAGGAAAAAGTAATAAATGTTGTATTGGTAATGTAGAATGACTTATATTGTGGGACAAAACTAAAAATATAGGATAACTTATATTTTCAAACAGAGGTAGTAATTTCCATATGGTTTGAGATTGTACATGGGCTTACTCGGTTTGGAAAGAGGTGATGTCTCAAGTTGCACGCAATATGTTTTTTAGTGTTTGGAACAAGCAAGAATGGTTGGATGGATGTCTCAAAAAGGGACTTACTAGGACAAGACGACATTGTGCTATGGAGATTTCTGTTCCACGAGATCATTATGAGAGTGTGGTTCTGGCGTAACCAACATCAACATCTAGTGGGCAGTTCACGACCTTCTAAACAAGTGTTTCTTTCACAAGCGGTTTTATTTTATTTTTTTGCTTGGAATAACAAGTTTTTACACGATAGTGCTATTTTTATTTTTATTTTTTGCTTATTTTTGTAAAGATATACACTTTTTTTTAACGTTATATAATATATGATCCGGTTTCAAACCAAATAATAATATTTTAAGTCTAAGCAAAAATCCATATTCATCATTTCTTGACGATATTTCGTCGAGATCAATGAAATGTCTATGCATATACCCACATTTAACCTGAAATACAAATGTTACATATATACTCAATGAACATAAATAAATGATGAGATTTCATTTGTACAGTGACCTTAAAAAGGTAAACATTTTCGAAAGAGATACAAACTTGTTGCTTTCACCTCACACATTAGCTTCTTCATAACCATAATATTCCACCTGCCAATGTTTTCGGGAGGGAAAAAACATACAAATAAAAGGGGTATATACATACGTACTCACTAAAAGGGTAGAAGTATCGTTTCCAACAATTAATAACAACACACATATTACAAATACTATCAAGTATGTATGAAAATCACTCCACTCTGCTAGTTCAACTAGTAAAACTCAACCAACAAAAGGATTTGTTACACACATAGAGCCTATGGACACTTTGAACGGTGAGAATGCATCTTGACATATCCTCATTTCTTCATATAGCATGGCGGCTACCCATGTGAAATATTACTAGGGGCAATTGCCTATATAGTATTTTTTTACTTTCCTCTGCCTATTTAGTCTTTGACTAAAAGACTATTTAAATGAAAAAGGGAAAAAAAAAAAACAAATTTATTGTTATGAAAAAGGAAATGGTAAAAGATGATTTAATATTTTTCTTATTTATAATTGAAGAAAAAATTGATGAGAGAAATTGTAAGAAATATTCGGTGAAATCACCCAAACCCAACCCCAAAACGTAAAAACAAACGCACCATACGTTACGGCTAACCTTATCTTTGAATTGCTTGAATTAGATGTAATTGAATAATTTTGATGGACTGAAATAGAATTTGCATGATTCATGTGCTTGGCATACTATATAATGAAATGGATAAGGTAAAATAAACAGCAGCACGTGACATAGTGGATGACGTTGGAGGATTGATGATGACGGGTGTGACAAGCACAAGTGGATCCACCTTATACCAAATAAGGGTCTGTTGCGGTCCTGCGGACCCCGTTGATAAATAATTAGTTAAGTTTTATCTATAAACAATCATGGACCCCGTTGAAAAAAAAATCACATTAAATTGTTTTTAGCCCTTCTGAATACATTAGCCGGATCCGTTCCTATAGACAAGTGGGTGATGATATCAGTAGGTGATGGTGATGAAGGGTGACTGGGTGGGTGGGGACAGTGGATGAAAGGGTGGGTAGTGGTGGGGTATACGATGGTGGTTGGTGGTAGGGCAGATGGTAGTTAGGTGGATAGTGAACGGTGACAATTCCATGTGGTGGTGGAGATTTTTTTTAAAGCCTTCGGTATCCGGAACCAACTGGTCCGACTAATCCGATGATCGAGATTTTTGTTGCTAGGTATTCTTTTAGAATTGATTCTATCAACTTTTTGATGGAATGAAAATCGGTGAATTTCATTCCATTCATTTATATAATATTAGAAAAAATTATATAATAGTCTAAAGGGAATGATATAATAGAATTAAAAAACCATTTTATTCAATTCCATCAATAATAACATGTCACAAAAGAACGCAATTCATGTTAATATGTGTTTTGAATTTAAGAAGGCAAAAGTTGAAGTCCTTGTGAGCAAAGGCGGACACACCCTTCCTACACCAGAAATCCATCCAATCTATGACCACGAACAAAGGATACAACGACAAATTTCCAAAGGAGGTAGTTGTTTTTAGTTTCACATTGCAGCTTTGATTGAGGTTACCATTGAAAGTGGAAAACTGAGACGAAATGGCTGTGTTTGATGAATTTCCAAGGATCGAAGGAATGGGGGGTAAGCCGGAGAACGTATGAGTGGTGGTGGGAACAAAACTTGTGGTAGCTGTGAAATGTGGAGCTGAAAGAGGGGAAAAACTTCCAAGGGAAAAACTGGGTGTACTAGCTCCAGCTGTTGTTGAAGCTCCGGTCACCGGAGTTGATGCCGAAGCGGTGGTTCCGGCCATACTTTGTTCTGATACCAAATTAGAAGAATAACAATTTGAGTAATATGATAATTCATTGATTAGGCTCAGCTGGAGATTGTTCACACTTATACATCAATAATAACATAAAGTAGTACTAGCAAATCTAGAGGAGAATCTAGTCCAATCTAATCCATTTTCTATACACGTGTAAGTCTGTGGATAGGACACTTGACACCATAACATTTTAACATCTGTTACTTGACACCACACCTCATCGGGTGAGGCCGCTCCATTACCCCTAAAAAAAAAAGAAATATGCGATATTAGATTTGCACGAAGAAAAAGTAAAGAGTAGTGATAATGCCACAACATAATAGATACAACAAAATACACACCACACTTTTAAATTATTGATTATAACGTGAGACCTATTGATTTCAATGAATCCCATAAAATCAATGGTGGAAAAAATTGTTGTGATACTTTATTGTACAAACATTTCTCAAAATTAAATAGAAAAAAAATAATAAATAGACAAAAAAAAGATTCGATCTTGATTATTCATTTTTTTTTGGTTAGATATAATTGTTATTAAATTTGGAGGTATAAAAATAGTTGAAATCCCTCCCAATGAACATTTTGTTCTGGGTTCGTCATTGCTTTTAGGTTTTGAATTAATAATAGCAGGTTTATGCATAAAAGCTTCTGGTTGTATCAAATGACAAACAATCCACCAGACCACCCTAAAATTAGTATACAGTATAATTTTTTTTTTAATTGACTAGGGGTCAATATGCTAAAAAAATTAATTAGGGGCCAGTTTGTTACAAAAATTAGTTATCTCTATTAACATGCTAATATATAGGATCCTTTTCATTTGCAGTTTGAGAATGTTGAATTCATAATTAAAAAGAATAGAGAAGGAATAATAAATCAGATAAAGAAAGATGAGAAAACTGAAGATAAAGTGATCTTAAAAGGAATAGATGGCATATTATTCCCTGGTGAAATGTTAGCAATGTTAGGTCCATCTGGTAGTGGTAAAACTACCCTTTTAACAGCTTTAGGAGGTAGGCTTAGTGGATGCCTAACTGGTGACATTACCTACAACGGCAAGCCTTTCTCAAAAGTCGTGAAACGCGCACAACACCGGCTTCGTTGCATGTACAAGACGACGTTTTTTACCCTCATCTTACAG
Organism: Gentiana straminea; assembly: GCA_036785695.1. Lineage (NCBI taxonomy): Eukaryota > Viridiplantae > Streptophyta > Magnoliopsida > Gentianales > Gentianaceae > Gentiana > Gentiana straminea. The sequence goes on along the minus strand of JAVUPR010000299.1, from coordinate 7,064,291 downwards.
TGACAGAGTCTCTGGTCTTCACTGCTTTACTAAGATTGCCTAACAGCTTAACCAAAGACGAGAAGATATCGCCCACGTGGACGACGTTATATCACAATTGGGACTAACAAAGTGTAAGGATAGTATAATCGGAGACAATAGAGTTTGAGGTGTATCAGGAGGTGATAGGAAAAGAGTGAGCATTGGCCAAGAAATGCTGATTAATCCGAGCCTGTTGTTGTTGGATGAACCAACGTCGGGTTTAAATTTTTGTATTTTAATGAAATTGTTTTCATAAAAGTTAATGATTACATATTCAATAACATTGCAGATAGGGCTTTTCTATTTCTATACTGGATTCTTGGGATTCTACATTATGCTTGGAGCGATTTTCACGTTCCCATCAGAACGTGCGATGCTCGAGAAGGAAAGGGCGTCCGGGATGTACAGAGACTATCGTCATACTTCTTAGCAAGAACAATAGGTGATCTTCCATTGCTATTGATCCTTCCTGTTGTTTTTGTCACAATAACATACTGGATGGCGGGGCTAAAACCCACAGCCGGGAATTACGTTTTAACGGTACTCACCGTACTATTGAGTGTAGTAGTGACTGAAGGAATGGGGCTAGCTATTGGTGCTGTTTGTATGGATTTGAAAAAAGCATCTACTTTAGGATCAGTCCTTATGCTCAGTTTCCTACTAGCTGGTGGATTTTATGTTCAGAATCGGTCGAATTGGATCAACCATTAACGAGTAATCCTAGCAATTAAAATAATTAACACGAATTAAACAACAATTTTATTGAAAATAAAACGAATTACAATTGAAAAATGAAATATACTAAAATAAAAGTGGATACAATAACTCCGAGACGAGTAGGACACTCTGTCCTTAAGACAAATTTGGTCCGGTGTGTACCCCGGTTAAAACCAATTGTCTCCCGGGATAACTCGGATTGCGATTCGTATAGAGGTACTTCTTACACGAACCTTCAACGAACTCTTCTAGTGCTCGAGAATCTCTTCTTCAAACTTGTATGCAACTTCTTCGAAGTATATGAATGTATGAAGCTTTTACGGTGTTGTATTTCCAATGTGTGTCTAACTTCAATCCATATGGAGGCTATATATAGGAGAGGGGGGGCATGGAGATGAACTACGAACCGAAGCTTTAATTATCGATTCTGACCGTTTCATCAGTTCAGCAATGAATTAACATAACTCATCAGTTACATCTGTTCAGCATTGAATTAACCCATTAACTATTGCTGAACCGAAGGCCCATTCCCCAAAGCCCAAAGCCCAAAGCCCAAAGCCCCAAGACCAAGACCAAGACCAAGACCAAGGTCAAGGTCAACGGTCAACGGTCTCGGGCTCGGGCTCGGGCTCGGGCACGGGCACGGGCTCGGGCGGGCGGCGGCGGCGCGCGCGCGTGTGGCCATTTTAGCAGAACGTCTGCCTGCTAAAACCAACCCGCTATCTCTCCTTCTTCTAGGAGCTTATACCACATATAACATTCTTCCCACGTATATCTTGGAAAACATTTCTCTCTTTTTCCAATGTGGTACACGGTTTAGTTGAATACTCTTCAACTTCCACTTCCAACAAAAGTTCTTTCAAACACCCGACTTCAAGCGTTAATTTCTCATTCACTCGTACTCCGAATTGAATGATTCTAAATCTGAATTCATCTACGACTTACGTAGTTTTCGGAATTATCAAAACATTGTATATATTCTATACAAGAATATAATCAAATTAAGCTTGCAAAGTCGTCGAATAAAATGATTATAAAATCATTTTTTATTCACTTTAATTCAATTCCACTATTTTCTCCAACAATCCCCCACATGAATGGAAATTAATGCAAATGCGGACACGAAGAGATTCGACGAGAAAAACATTGCATCAAGAGAGGTAGCTTCGGCTTTGAACACCGCCTACTAGTGAAGTACTATCGGATCTACTCGGCTAATCGGTGAACTTAAGTCTTGAGCTGTTCGGCCTTTAGTGTAGAACCGGACAATAGCACTCACACAATATTTCCACTTAGCTTGTACTTGGTTCTCGTATTTGGATTCATTTTGGCCCCGAATCACACCTGGTTTCGAAAGTGCTTTAGAGAATTCTAGCCTCTGAATTCTCGTAGAAGCGGCCCCACTTCGCACTTACATAGGTGACCTCCTATCAAGAGTATTCGCCATACCCCACTCGAATTTAATCAAGTTATAGGAATCATTAAAAGTTTTCACTTAACCTTCACACTCTGGAGACAACACTTTTATTCACGGAATGGGAAAGTGTTCATCGGCAACTTCATAACTTAGTTGTCCCCTTGAACCAAGATCTTGGGATCTCCGGTCAACATGGTAGGGTTACCATTACAAAACTTAACTTTCAATAGGCTTAAGTCCCATTCCGAGTGTCAAAATTGACATCGATCTCTAGGTAAACCTTTAGTAAGCGGATCCGCAAGATTCTCCTTCGATTTTACATAATCGATGGAAATCACACCACTAGAGATCAAGTGTTTAACGGTATTATGTCGTCGACGTATATGTCTAGACTTACCATTATACATACTATTTTGTGCTCGGTGTATAGCCGATTGACTATCACTGTGTATGCTAATAGGAGCAATCGGTTTTGTCCAACAAGGAATGTCCTCTAGGAAATTTCGAAGCCACTCTTAACTTCTTCCCCGGCTTTGTCCGGTGCAATAAACTCGGCTTCCATTGTGGAACGAGATATGCATGTACGCTTTGTGGACTTCCGGGACACCGCGGCACCACCAATCATAAAGATATATCCGTTGTGGATTTTGACTCTTTAGAATCGAAATCCGGTTGCATCACGATATCCTTCTAATACTTTGCTTTGGATATCTTGTGTAACGTAATCCCGGGTTCATTGTATATTTCAAGTACACGAGTACTCTCATCGCGCTTTCCAATGATCCTCACCGGGATTACTTGTAAACTGCTCGGTTGTTCACGGCACACGCAACATCGGTCTAGTACGAGTTGGTTATGTACATTAGACACCCTATAATCTGTGAATATTTCAAGCGAGACACGGGCTCACCCTTATTTTTGACCAAGTGAAGACTTAAGTCAATGGGTGTTTTCATAGGACTTTCATCAAAAACATTGAATCTCCTCGAACGGATTCAATGTAGTGAGAGACTTGTGATAATACTAGTCCCTCGGATATTACGGAGATTTTAATCCCCAAAATTACATCTGCTTGTCCCGTATCCTTTATATCGAAATTGCGTGTCGACAACTTTTTGGTATTCATGATGATATCATGAGTACTTCCCATAATCGACATATCATCAACATATAAACACACTAACACATAAGCATTAGGTGTTTGTTTGATGTAGACGCATTTGTCACACTCGTTAATTTTAAACCCATTAGATAGCATAGTTTGATCAAACTTTAGATGCCATTGTTTGGGTGCACATTTCGATCCATACAAAGACTTAACGAGTCTACACACCTTGTGCTCTTGCCCTGGAACTACAAACCCCTCGGGTTGTTCCATGTATATCTCTTCTTCTAATTCACCATTTAGAAATGCGGTTTTAACATCCATTTGATGGATCTCCAAGTTATAGGCGCAAAGCACGAAGAGCAATAAGAACCCTTATAGAAGTGATTCTCGTTCTTGGTGAATAAGTATCAAAGAAGTCAAGACCTTCCTTTTGTCGATAACCCTTGGCTACCAACCTGGCCTTATACTTATCAATAGATCCATCGGCCTTAAGCTTCTTTTTGAAAATCCACTTACACCCGAGTGCTTTACTTCCCGGTGGAATGTCAACCAATTCCCAAGTGTGATTTTGCATAATAGAATCTATTTCACTATTAATAGCTTCTTTCCGAAAGGTGCTTACGGATTAGACATAGCCTCGGCATATGTCCTTGGAGTATTTTCTACCATGTAGGTTAGAAAATGCGGCCCAAAAGACGTTGAAGTTCTAGCCCTCTTACTCCTTCGAGGTTCCACTTCCTCGTTTTACGGAGTACTATCCCCCACATTTTCGTGTACTCTCTTATTTGAGTCTTCATTGTGTCTTTCTTTATGTGGAAAGACATCCTCAAAAAACACCGCATTTCTTGACTCCATGTTGTGTTTACATGCACATCGGGATTGTCGGTTTGTGCACAAGAAATCTATATGCACTACTTGTTATGAGCATACCCAATAAATATGCAATCTATCGTTTTTGGCCCAATCTTAATCTGTTTAGGCTTAGGCACTTCCACCTTTGCTAAACACCCCCACACTTTCAAGTATTTATAACTTGGTTTGTGGCCTTTCCACATCTCGTATGGAGTTTTATCCATCTTTTTAGACGGAATCCTGTTGAGAATTGTATTGGCGGAGAGAAGGGCCTCCCCCCGCAAGTTACGAGGTAACCCGAACTAATCAACATAGCATTCATCATCTCTTTCGAGTACGGTTTTTGCGTTCGGCAATTCCGTTAGATTGAGGTGCATATGGAGCGATAGTTTGATGAATAATGCCCGAATCTAGACATATTCTTTCAAATGGCGATTCATACTCTCCACCTCTATCACTACGAACCTTCTTGATTCGTACGCTAAGTTGATTCTCAACTTCATTCTTATAATTTTTGAATGCCTCGATAGCCTCATCTTTGCTACTTAGCAAATATACATAACGATACCTTGTACAATCATCGATAAAAGTTACAAAATACTTTTTACCGCCTCTCGATTGCACAAACTTTAAGTCACACAAATCAGTGTGAATTAATTCTAACGGTTCTGTGTTTCTTTCCACGGATGGAAACGGCGCTTTAGTCATTTTAGCTTCAACACGGACTTGGCATTTTTCGGTTTGATTAACTTTTAGTTTAGGTAATAAATCCAAATTCATCATTCTTTGAATTGATTTATTATTAACGTGTCCTAAACGATTATGCCATAAAGTACAAGACTCAATCAAGTACGCGAAAGTAGATGCATTTTTATTAGCCTCAGCGGCACATTTAATTTAGGTACAATAGTCAAAAGATTGCTCATGCATACCCAACAATCACTTTTATGTAAACATAAAATTATTCAAATTTTATTTTACAATACGAAGGTCCATAAAAAATAATCTATCGACCAGAGTGCCTTCGCCAACTACCAATCCATTCTGAGAAAGTGTGAATTTGTTTGCAACAAATTCTAACTTGTAACCCGAACGGAGTTAGGCGAGGACCGAAATATAATTTCTACCGAGGTCCGGCACATGCAAAACATTTCGGATAACCAGATAGTTTCCATTCTTTAAATTTAACGTGATATTCCCATATCCGACAATTTCGGACGTTGTTAAATTTGCCATGAAAACATTTTCTTGAATTTCCTGGTATCCCCAGAACAAAGATTTGTTCGCACACATATGTTGAGTAGCTCCAGTGTCTACACACCAATCATATGTCTCTTCATCGAGGTCTCTGTCAGGCTCAATTTTGACCTGTTTTAAAACCACATCACTTCCCGCAACCTGGGAGCTTTCTCCTTGAATTGGCGCACCAATAGAAGTCATCTGATTATAAAATTCCATTTCTGTTCACAAACAGAAGATAAACTTTTATCAGAAAAGAATAACTGATAATACAACACGTAGGTTTTTCACCCAAAGAAAACAATTTGAAGATTGTTTTGACTCGTCAAAACAAGCTCGAGTTTGTTTCAACTCGATTCTCCAACAATGTTTGTATTTCAATCTTGTTTTAACGTGGTAGTTTTTACCAGAAAACACCAAAAGGAGGTGGACCGATTTTGCCGAAATCGATACCAAAAGGAAGTGGACCGATTTTACCGAAATCGATACCAAAAAGGAAGTGGACCGATTTTACCGAAATCGATACCAAAAAGGAAGTGGACCGATTTTACCGAAATCGATACCAAAAAGGAAGATTTAACTAAATTATAAAACGAAATTTGAAGTTTCGAAGTAGGCGAACCGTTCGGATTAAGAGTTGAAATGTTCGATAAACGAGTGAAAATTCGAAATAAGCCGAATCAATCGATAAACGAGCCGAGCTGATCAGAACCGAGCTGATCAGAATCGAATTCTGATTAAAACAAGTTTATTTAATTCGTCTAAACTCAGAAAAATTGAGTAGAAATTCGTATAAAAAATTTCAATTACGCACGGGTTAAAATCAGAACATCGGTTCTGAAATTTGTCTTAAGCTGTAGGACCCCGTACGCAATTAAAATAATTAACACGAATTAAACAACAATTTTATTGAAAATAAAACGAATTACAATTGAAAAATGAAATATACTAAAATAAAAGTGGATACAATAACTCCGAGACGAGTAGGACACTCTGTCCTTAAGACAAATTTGGTCCGGTGTGTACCCCGGTTAAAACCAATTGTCTCCCAGGATAACTCGGATTACTGATTCGTATAGAGGTACTTCTTACACGAACCTTCAACGAACTCTTCTAGTGCTCAGAATCTCTTCTTCAAACTTGTATGCAACTTCTTCAGAAGTATATGAATGTATGAAGCTTTCTGGTGTTGTATTTCCAATGTGTGTCTAACTTCAATCCATAGCCCCAAGCCCAAGACCAAGGTCAAGGTCAAGGTCAAGACCAAGACCAAGACCAAGGTCAACGGTCAACGGTCAACGGTCTCGGGCTCGGGCTCGGGCTCGGGCGGGCGGCGGCGGCGCGCGCGCGCGTGTGGCCATTTTAGCAGAACGTCTGACTGCTAAAACCAACCCGCTATCTCTCCTTCTTCTAGGAGCTTATACCACATATAACATTCTTCCCACATATATACTGGAAAACATTTCTCTCTTTTTCCAATGTGGTACACAGTTTAGTTGAATACTCTTCAACTTCCACTTCCAACAAAAGTTCTTTCAAACACCCGACTTCAAGCGTTAATTTCTCATTCACTCGTACTCCGAATTGAATGATTCTAAATCCTGAATTCATCTACGACTTACGTAGTTTTCAGAATTATCAAAACATTGTATATATTCTATACAAGAATATAATCAAATTAAGCTTGCAAAGTCGTCTGAATAAAATGATTATAAAATCATTTTTTATTCACTTTAATTCAATTCCACTATTTTCTCCAACAATCCTAATGTAGGCGGATTTAGTCAGGGAGATGCGGATTGAGGGTTTGAAGAAAAACAAACACGAAGGTTCGTGTTCACTTTACTTTCGCAAGGTTTCATTCGATTTGTTGGTCATCAACAGATACAGATATTAGCAATGATTGTTTGAAATGATGGGGATGGATATGAAAAGTTGTAATTGTTGTCCAAGTTTGTATGAACTCAGAGACTTGAATTTATTTCATTGCTTATGAGGCATTTTCAACTTTGCAAGATTGTTTATCCTATGCAAAAATTACACCTCAAATTATTATTCGCTCAATTTACGACCTTAAACTGATCGATTTACTATCTAAAACATTTAATTGATCAGATAAAACTATTATATTGTTTGATTTACCTCCTTTATTCATAACTATTTTTTTAAAAATTCTTTAACGATGGATAAAGTTGTCATTTCCATTACATCTTCCCCACGTTCATCTTCATCCACCTATTTTCCTTCCGAGCACTAAACTCACCCCAACACCCACAAATGTGTAGACCCAACCCAGTTAATGGGGTATAGCTATCATCTGAGGTTGGGACTAACTTGCCCTGAGCTGAATATAAGCGACTGAGGTGAACCTACACCATGTCGGCAATACGAGGCCGTAGACATCTTATGTTGTGCCGACCGTACAAGACGCATGACGACCTGCGTCATGTCGGTAAAATGATGATAAGAACGACATGTGTTGTACACCGGCAAACCTTACTGAAGTTGTATGATATAAAACCCAATATCGAGTTGAGCTCATGATAGCCAATTTACAGAGATGGTCTTCAATATTAAAACCTAAAAAATGCGAGCCTTGAGTAATCACATACTCCTATTTTTTACCCTGTTGTGATACATTTGGTAAAGAAAATTGAGGTGCCTTCAACGGCTCTCTTGTCATCTAATATAAACTGAATATTCTCCCATTATTATTAAATAAATAATAAATAAAAAAACGAAAAACCGGGAAAGAAGCACAAAACCCTGCTTAAACCCCCTCCTTTTTATCCGATCTCTATGCCCTTATAGATCCTCCCCGCCGCTGAGAGCATCAAGCCATCAGGTATATGATTAATTTGCCCCCTTTCTCAAATTTTTTTTATCTGATTCGCAATCCCTTAATTTTCTCTAATTCGTTCATCGGACAAAAACATCACTAATTCATTTCATTGTATGATTTTTTTTGAAGCATATGTTAAAATAGGTGTTTGTTTTTTCCTCCCCCACTCTGTTTGCTCAATTGCATGATATGGACCTCAATAGTTTCAACAGTATTATTCAGTACTTTTCTGGGTTTCGTAAATAGTTCTAATGCTAAGATTTTGCGTTTGTTTTACTGGGATTTGGTTGAGAAATGATTAATTGCTAATTGCTACACGTATCCTCTTGTATTTTAATTATGTGATTTGAGAGTAGGGAATATGGTATATGCTTATGCGTTGAACAATTGGATGTGATATGCTTTTTCCGGGTTCGTGTAATTGTGTGAATATGAACCGGTAACTGTAGTCTAATTCTTGCTCAGAAGATTAGGCACGTTTTCAATGGGGAAGAAGCGAAAGCGCAGTGTATCTGAGGTGGTGAGTGATTTAAAGAAAGAAGAGGCTGCTCCCGAAAGGCCGCAGAGGACGCTCTTAGGTTTTAAGGAAAAGGTGGAAGACAAGACCCAAACTGAATTTGTCGGTTTTAGAAATAAAGAGAAGGTCTTAGTCACATGCTCTCGCCGCATCAGTTTCAGGTTGTTTAGTTTCACTTTAGTGTTTCTTATTTGATGATTAAAGACCAATCAATACTTGTGCTTTTAACCCGTTTTCATGTTCCGCTTTGTTATTGCCAGTCTGATATTGTATTGATCGGAAGTAGCAATTTTATTTTTAAGGTTTCTACGGTTTTTGCATTTCTTTCTAATTTGTGGATTATGGAATAAGGTACCGGCATTTGATGCTGAATGTGGTGTCACTTTTACCTCATTGTAAGAAGGATAACAAAGTGGAGTCAAAAGATAGTAAAGGCACCGCCTTAAATGAGCTTGTGGAGCTACGAAACTGTTCATCATGCCTTTTTTTCGAGGTAGATTTCCTATTTCCATAGAAAAATTTTGTTCACCGAGAGGAGATTACTTTGATTGTTGGTTGCTGTGGATTCACTTCATTTTCTTGAATGATGTCAATATGTTTCTTAATGCTTAGCTGACTAGGTGGTAAATAAATAAGATGGTTACAGTTTGGGACGCCCAGTGGGTGATTTAATTGTCAGATGGTGATTTTTTTCCTCCTAATACAGTGCAGAAAAGGGAAGGATCTTTATCTTTGGATGGCCAAGTGTCCCAGTGGACCTTCCGTCAAATTTTTAGTTAATGCAGGTCAGTTTCACGTGTTTTTATTTCAAGTAGTGAATTCTTTCAAACTATCTTTCTCGCATTTTGATAGACATGTTTTTGACAAGCTATCTAAGCTGCAACTCAATGATTATTTTGTATCTCTGAACTCTGAAGTGCACACGATGGAGGAGTTGAAGCTTACAGGAAATCACCTCAAGGGTTCACGTCCTATTCTGACTTTTTCTACCAATTTTGATACGGAGCCGCATTTGAAGCTGCTGAAAGAGATGTTAATGCAGGTTATTAGATCTTTTTCTGAGTGGATTGGCATGGTCCTTCTAGTGGTTATTTGTCTATAATTATGAACCATGATCATATCCTTGTGCTGACAATATTGCAAATTTTGCATTTTCCCTTTGTGTTTTTTGTCAGATTTTTGGAACTCCAAAAGACCATCGGAAATCTAAACCGTATCATGACCATGTGTTTGTTTTTTCAATTCTTGATGATCACATATGGTTTCGCAATTACCAGGTTGGTGATGTCTATTTCATACATTATACTTTCTGGCATTTTATGCTAAGGTTTCTTGATTTAATTTTCTTGTCTGACTTCTCTCATAAAAACTTGCATTAATGATGGGTACTTTTTATGCATTTTAGCAGCAGCCATGAAAATGAATTATCTAAGTATGAAAAAATAAGCTTCTAGCCTTATAATGCATTTAACATCTGTGGTTGTTGTATGCTTCTATTCTTCTGTAAGACTAGTTTCTAAACTCGGCACTCTGAAAATTTTAGATATCTTGCCCCAACAGTGGAGCTCAGAAAATAGACCGTGGAGACCTGGAGAGATTGACTCTTGTTGAGGTGTGTATAAATAAACTGCATTACAGATGTACACAAATGTCTTAACTTTTGTCTGTTACTTGTACTTGATGCATAATCTTTTAATACACATATAGGTTGGACCAAGGTTCTGTTTGAACCCAATTAAGATATTTGGGGGCAGTTTTGGAGGTCCAACGTTATACGAGAACCCATTTTATGTTTCTCCCAACCAGGTTAGCAGCTTTGTCCTTCTTCTTTATTGTATTAATATCCCAGTTGAAATCCACATCGGGTTCTAATTCCATGTGAACTTAATTAAAACTCCATGCTACTTGAATGGACTGTATAATTCACATGTCTGGAGTCACATATCAAGTATCAAGAACGTACGTCTAGCATATTAAAATTCAGAATATGATGATTGTCTTTTCGGCATGTGGGCAGATTCGTTCTTTAGAGAAGAAACAAAAAGCTGGGAAGTATGCGAAGAAAGTTAAAGCTAAAACAAGGAGGAAGAAACACGAACTGGAAAACCCTCTGGAAGTGGATGAACTCGCACATATGTGGAATGAATGATACAACCAACAATGCAGGAAAGCTATCTTCACTTCCACCAGGCAAATCTTGGTGGGTCATTGAATCTTGATATTGTATTTCTACAAACCCAAAACACTCCGGGGGGGGGGGGGGGGGGGGGGGGGGGTGTTTAGCATTTTTTTTTTTTTGAGAGAAAGCATTTGTTTTTTTAGGTGTTTTGATTTGAAACCCAACTCTTTGAGGTGAGAAGCGATTTTGTTGTTGATTTTGTGGGTTCCTCGTTTTTTTTTTTTTCTTTTTTCCAGAACATGTCTAGATTGTGTTTTGCTATGCCTGCTGCTATAACGAAGGTGCGCCCAATATTGGACATGCATAACTGCATGTTTTTAGCACTAGTGGGTTTTCGGTCTTGCACGCAAGGTCCATCCTATGCTATGATGTTATTTATAAGTGTATGATGCTTAGTTATCAAGCTCGGGTCCCAGAAGGACTCTCAAACACACAATTTAGATGGGCTTCTTAGCCTTATAGATCGGCCATGAGGGTGTGAAACATGTCTTAACCTCATTCATGCCTGATCAAGGCTCGGGATATCTTATACAAGATCTCAGAGCGTTCACTCGACCCTCTTATCACTTGCATGTGAAGGTGCCTTCGGGTATCATTAGTTGGCGCTAGAATGAGGGTTTTATAAAGCTTTTCTTCAACAAAAGTCTTCATCTTCGCTTCAATACATGTGTATACTATTTCGGTGTTGTAATTAGTTTTACAAGCAAAGTGTTGCGTATACTTACTCCCTCCATTCCAGTTTAACTGATGGAGTTGCCCAAAAGAATTGTTCCATTTTGTCTGATTGATTTTCTTTTTCCAAGCACTATTTAATACTTCTTCCGTCCCGTAATATAAGTATTTTTAATATTTTTGTGTTGTTCCAAAATATAAGTCCTTTTGACATTTCAATACAATATTAAATACATTGTTTTTATTTTTACACTAAAGAATGCAACATTATTAGTCAGTCTTAGAAAACAATACAATATTTTACATTGAAATATTAAAAAGTAACTCATTTATTAGGTTTTCTTAAACTGTGTTAAATAGTCAAAATGTCTTATATTGTAGGACGGAGGGAGTATGTTTTTTTTCTTCTTATATCTTCCCTTATTTCTTAATCTACCCTTATTTCTTAAAGGACGTGAGAATACAAATAATACTACAAAATTTATAAGTTTTATTTTTAGTAATTTTGATGCTAAAGTTAAAACATTAACTCACCTTCGGGAAAGATAGTAAGTTTGACGCGCATCTCTTCGGGAAGGATAATTGAAACTATTTATTTAGAGACGCCATACATTTGGCTTTTGCGGAATAGGGTTCTTTTAATTTCACGACCGAGTGGTTCATCCTCCCACCGCTCACGTTTTTTTGTCCAATGTAGTGAACCGGGCGAGAATTCATAGATTTGCCTGTCGAGAATTCTTAGATTAGCCTGACATATAGATATATATATATATATATATATATATATATATATATATATATATATATATATATATATATATAGATATGTAATAGAGCTTTTGCTCAAATCTCACAATGTATTTTTGCCATTTTTGGCCACCACTGGTTTTATAATAAAAAATCTCGTCGAAAAAAAGGTAATAACTCACTTCCTTAATTTTCATGTTCATATGAATTCCATTAGGTATTTACTTATTTTAGAACGGAGCAAGTAATTATATATCTTCCTATTATTATTATACTTCCTCCGTACCAATTAAAATATAAATTATCCTAGCATATATTAAGAAACTGGTTAAATATCATTAATATATGACTAAAATACCTAATACACTATTTGAGTATCATAAATGTAACAATTGTAAAATGGTTGGATGAAGATAAATTAGGGGGTAAGATGAGAAAAATGTTAACAAACGCTCTCATTGGTATCGTAAATGACTATTATGAGGAAAAAAACTAGGATGACTTAAATTTTGTTATATTTTTCCTCAAAAATTTTTTTGTTATATTTTAGGACGTAGGAGTACTATATACTCCATCCGTTTTTTTAACTGTCAATTTTTAGAATTTTTTTTTCTTACATTTATCTGTCTTTTTAGATTTCCAATACAATATTTATTATTCTTTACACTTATGTCCTCATATTAATTACAAGATTTAAACAAAGTCTTAAACCTCAAATAATAAAATATACATTTCAATCATCAAAAACACCAAAAGTCATTTTGAAACTCCAATAATACTACTATTAATGTATATTTACATTTCCAATATAGTGTATTTAATGATTTGAAATATATTTTAAAAAAAAATCAAAGAAGGACAATCTAGTCATTTCATACTATATTTCAGATATATTAATCATTTTTTTAGTCTGTGTGCCCACACAAAAAATGACTAAATAGAGAATTAGAGATAAAGACATAGTTTGAAATATTTTCAAGTAATAGACATTCACATCTTTTTATAGGGAGAATGGCAACTCTTAATTTTTATAGCCTAAAGGACAAGACCAAAAATAAATTCAAAATAAAAAATAAAAAAATCCGACGCTGCAAGAAGGACGTTGTTCCACTCTTTTTCTTAATTTTCTCTTTTCTCCCTTATTTTCAAACCCTCATATCTTTTGATCTATATTTTCAAAATAAAAATTTCATTGAATTTTTTATTTTTTTTATGCTCTTCGTTTTGAGACTTGGTTCGATGTAATTACATCGTTTTTTTTATGAATTTCATTGTCGAAATTCACTCAGTGAATCTCCCTAGTGAATCTTGAAAATCAATGAATATCGACTGTGAATTTCGACATTGGATTTTCTGAAATCACATCGAAATATGTTGAACGTGTTCTCAAAATAAAGAGCATGAAAAAATAAAAAACTTGGTGAAAGAATTTTCAAATTTGGAGTTCTAGATTGATAGATATAGGTGTTTAAAAAATATGGATGAGAGGGAACGTGTGTTGATTTTTTCTTTTTTAAGAAAATGCGTCCGGAAATATTAAAAAAAAAAAAAGTTTTGACATTTATACAAAAGTTTCAAAAAACTAATCTTCTATTTAATTGATGAAATATTGGTATCATTCTCCCTCATTACCCCCTTTAAACCGGGGGAGTATATAATAAGACAAAAGAGAAGGTAAAACAGTGACGGACCTAGGATTTTATTTCAGTGGGGAGCCGAGATCTCACTAAAATGTAGTACAAAATTTCTTGTAAAATTCACAAATGTTAATAAGAAAAGGAAAAGCATAGTGTAAGACGGGATATCTTTTTTCTCTCTCTATACCTCTTCACCTCTCTCGACTCTTCTTTAGCCAAACCTGTTGATCATTTCCGGCGCCGGCGTCCTGTAAATAGCTTTGTTTCTTCTCTTTTCTTTTCTTATCTTCTTGTTTCCTTCTCTGTGCTCCTCCTGCTTGCGCCTTCCGATCTCCGGTAGTAGGCATTGATCCGTGTTCTTAAGCTCTCTTGGAGCTTACATCGTTGGTGATGGTGATGGTGATGGTGATGGTGATGGATTGATGCTTGGGCTGTTGGTGGTTGGCAACGTTGGCCGGAATTCCGTGTGTTGCGGCCGGATTGCAGATCTAGCTCATCCCCGCTTAGTTCTGTGCTCCAGCCGCCTTATGGTGGTCGCGTCTAGTGGTGGAGTTCTATCAAGCGGTTGAGTCAGGGTGGTGCGGCGGCGTTCGGGCGTCGGGTGCCTCCCACTAAGGCTTTGGGCTCTTAGGCGGCATTTATGGCAGTCACTCTTTCTTCGGAGGTGTTAGTCTTTCTTTCGGGCTTCTCTCTCCGCTTGGAGGTGGCGGGTAGCTACGGCGGTGGCTGATTTGGATCATTGCTCCTCCATTGGTTTCAATTCCGTTGATAGACGTTTTGTAGTTTGTTAAGTTTGTACTAGATTTTAGTTTTTTTGTTGTGGGGTGAAGCTCTCGGTCTCTCTTGGCTTCTTCACCCCTTTTATCAAGCCTGTCTCATGGAGACTTTTGGTCTTGATAGCCTTGTTTGGCATTGTTAGTGCGGCATTTGGCCGCGTTGTAGTACGGCTTTGGCCGTGTTGTAAACTTTGTTTATTCGGTTATAATAAAACTTTCGTCTTTCGGGGAAAAAAAAAGAAAAAGGAAAAGCATAAATTATAAATACTATAAAAGAGAAAATAAAACATTTATTACAAACACTAGAAAGAAGAAAAACAAACAAAAAAGGAACAAGCTACAAGGACAATTTAGTTAAGAATGTTCGAAATATTATACATACATGGTATTAATATTATTTGAGGGGTATACTAGTAATTTCGTATCGAAATTTGAGTGGTGGCCATGGGCGCATGGCCACCCTCATCATGCCGGGTCCATCCTTGAGGTAAAACATTCGGTCACGTCGACATGTTTCAGCCTTTATTACACTTTTTTTTTTCTACATTTAAATTCCACACATATATACTAGTATACTACCATGCATCATATATACACGTACAAAGACGCCCGCCACCAAGCAAGTAGGTCGACGAAGATGATCCCTGATGCTTACAAGCAAGTAGCTAGATCGGAGAAGATGATGTCAGTCAGGCTGCTACGTACCCAATTTTGTCATTATATATATTATATCCATCCTTCCACTGCTACACACAATCTTCATATATATATTTATACTAGGTATATGACGTCATAAACAGGTAGAAGACGAATTCTTTTCATTTTTAGTTAATTTAATTATTATTTATTACAAACGAAATAATCTCATTTCAACAATGAAAAATGTTACAATGAAAATATACAATAAATAGTATTTTAATAGTAAATTGTATCAAATAAAAAAAATAGTTTTAACAATTATATCTGTTAATAGGAAATGGATAGAGTAAATATATTTAATCAGTAAATAGGAAATATGTAGAGTAAATATTTAGTTAATACAGTAACTAACCATTTTTCCAAGGTTGATTAGTTGAGACTTCAGTATTTTGAGATTGTGACTTGGCACTTACATTATATTGTTGAAATGTTGCTGCAAAGTCTGTAATACCCTTGCAGGTATAAGAACAGTTGAACAACCTGCACAAATGAATGTGACATTATTTTTGCACCACAATTATTATACGTATTTGGTGCACGACAACGTGCAATACAGCAGAATCAAATCAATTCTATAGTCAAGAATCACGTTGATTCAAAATCGACATTATGAATATTGATTTTAATTTAGACTTTAGAATTGAGTATCACAGGCCGGATTCTATTGTGTTGAGCCGGTAATATGATAAATCGATAGAGTCTTCTATAATTCCAATTCCAATAATTGTGGAGTACTGAACATATGTCATCCAGCACAGTAGATCCATTTCAGTACGCTATTCAAAATATCTGAAGTGATATATCCCTGTCAATTATGGTCCACATTATATCAAAAAAAAATTAAAAAATTAATGGATGAAATTGTCGAGCACCTAAAAAAAGGGAGAAATTTATTATCAAGAATTTTTATTACACCGGATCATTAGATAAGTAATGATACGAGCACAACGTTTATTCTATAACGAGTGACACAACGGTTATATGTACCATTGACTATAATGAGACTAAATTGATCATGATGTCAATCTAACTTAATCACCGGCGGAGATGACTCTTGTATCATTTGTTATGCCACAATCGTTATGTCCGTATCATTACTCTTCATTAAATATACGATATGTATGATTTAAAGAATTATTTATTTATCATTTTACGCATATGACATTCATCTATAACTTCATCCTTAATAGATAATATATATATATATATATATATATATATATATATATATATATATATATATATATATATATATATATATATGCCGTCGGGGCATAATTTAATGGTAAGAGTGCAATTGTCTGACTCGAGTCAAGTCGATCGAATTTAAACGGCTCATGAACCGTATGTAATATTTACACTCTTACAAGAGTACTAACATGATGACCCCAAGTTCCGGATCTGGTAACGCTAAGTGAGGCATAAATGATCCGATCGACTGTTTAAACCGTCTTCTTCGTTTGGTCTAAAGGAACTATACTGAGGTAATTAATGCACTTCTCCTACATCCAATGTGGGCTATCACATTCTCCCACCCACCCCACCCCATTTATAAAAGAAGTCATCCAATGTGGGATATCACTTCTCCTACATCCAATGTGGGATATCACATTCTACCAGAGGAATCTAGAGATGACCCCCCACCGTCTCCCACGGTGTGAGACTTAGTCCCGTATGGTAGTCGGCTCTGATACCAATCCAAACGCCCCCCAAACACCGGGTGTGGTAGCACTGAGCGAACCATAAATGATCCGGTCAACTTCTTAAACCATCGTCCTCATATTGAAAGTGGGATATCACATTTTGACATGGCTCTCATATAGTGTGGAATGAGAGGGCCGAATTCAATCCTCTAAATAAGGCAAGACTTTGACAACCGTTACACACCGACACACTTAGTCTCATCATTCGACTTACATTTCGCATAAAATGTTGGGGCAAAGACACTCCGGCCTTTGCATCAAGGCGCAACCTTTTTTTCCCTCCAATTTATAGTATACAAGCTGTATTCAAATCGAACATATTCAACCTTAAACCATGTCAAACCAAACTATGTGAAGCAAAACTTAATTTATTTACACTCTACAAGAGCGTTGTGGCGGCATAACTTTCTTGTTGTTAGAATCTAAGTCATTGAATCATATCACTTGAGTTAAATCTTCCATAAAGACTTACAAACATGGGAGGTTTTTAGGGGAAGTATTTGTTAACTAATGCAGCATGACCAAATGAATTATGTCATACAGATCATCATACAGCATGTTCAAACTCCAGCATAAGTCCAGCAAAAGTTGGCCATGCAAACAGAGATGGCCATGCAAAGGACTCTTTCAGACAATTCAACAAACACGTTACATGCAAAGGACTCTTTCAGACAATTCAAAGATAATTGCGGAAGTTCAAAGATAAACACAATTTTTTAAATAAAATACCTGTGATTGGAGTCATAAGGTGAATGGAGAGATAAGGGTGTTCAAATCACAGGATCAGCCGCATATAAGAGTCCTACATCAATTCAAACTGGAAGTGATTAGTGTTCAAGAGTCCACAAGCTTATCTATTCCCTTTCATTTTGTGATCAGATACTTTTTGTGTTTTTAGGATAATATTGCATTTATCTTCTTTTAATAGCTGTAATTTTCCTAGCCTATATATTCAAGGGCCGATGGCCATAAGATGTACATAAAAAAGAACAATATCAGTTCTTTTTAGTAAAATCAGTTTTTCTGTTCCTTGTTCATTTTTTTGTCATGGTAGCAGAGCTTAGTTGTGTCTAACCACAATCATACATCATAATTTGCAGATCACAACTCATAATCATGTCAAGCCTATCCCTTAATGTCTCCAGTTTTATATCCCTAAAACTCACCTCCAAAAATTATCCTTTGTGGAGAGAGCAAGCACTGGCCTTGCCAGAAAGCCAAGACCTTATAGATCACCTTGAAAAAGGAGCATCAGCACCTGCAGAATTCATCACATCAACAACGCAAGGAGAATCAGTCACACAAACATCAAATCCAGAATATGTAAAGTGGAAGAAAGCTGACAGATTGCTGAGAGGGTGGTTGATTGGATCCCTCTCAGAAGAATCGCTTGGATTGGTCATTGGACTCGGCTACGCCCCTACGCGGTATGGGATGCACTAAAATCGGCATATGCACAAGACTCCCGGAGCGAGAATTCAACCTAAAACAAAGAAATTACATACCTAAGAAAGGATGAGGACAACAATATCAATGAACACATCCAAAAATTCAAAGGGTTATGTGACAGTCTAGCTGCAATTGGAAAACCAGTTCAGGATTCTGAAAAGGTCTACTACCTCTTAACTAGCCTTGGCCCTCAATATGAAACATTTAACACCACAATGCTAAAGCCTCCTAGACCTACTTACATTGAACTGGTATCCTAATTGCAAATTCTAGATCAAAGGAGGACATGGTTCTCAGTCAAAGGATCAGAAGGACAACCCCTCACTCAGATGGCTTTTTATGGACAGAGACCACAGCAAAAAACAGAAAACTCTTCCAGATTTACCTCCACAGGTAGAGGATTTCAGGCTCAACAAATAGCAGGAGCACCATCACAGAGTGGACAAAAGAAGGTCTTCAGAAGAATGTCTAAAGCAGAAAGAGATCAGTACATACATGAAACATGCCAGCATTGTGGGATATCTGGCCACATTGCTAAAATCTGCTGGTGGAATTCCAAGGCACAAGATGATAACACCCCATAGGCACTGTCAGCTCTTACATTGGACAACACCATAGCAGATACTGAATGGATCATGGACACAGGAGCATCCAATCACATGACAGGTAACCCCTCTATATTGCATAATTTGACCCCTTATGAAGGAACAGACTCAGTAATAATAGGTAATGGCTCCAAACTTCCAATAACAGGCATAGGAGAGTTACACATAACAAATTATCCCAATCCAGTGGTCATTAAAAGAGTGCTTTTAGTACCAGACATGCAAAAGAACCTTCTGTCTATGAGTCAGTTAACTATTCAATTTTATGCAAACTGTGTTTTTACTAACAAATCTTGTGCTCTTAAGGAAAAGACAACTGGACAGGTACTGGTGGATGGGCACTTTAAAGGAAACCTCTATGTCATCCCTAGGACACTGGAAGCACACTTCTCTCACAGATTTAAAGCATGCACCATTGAGTTGTGGCACCAAAGACTAGGGCATATACAATTCCCAACCATTCAAGTTTTGAAGAATAAAGGCCTCATTGAGGTGTTAGAGCAAAATAAACAGGAACACCTGTGTGAAAGCTGCCAACTTGGCAAATTAAACAAGCTTCCTTTTGATAAATTAGAACATTTTAGTTCCAGTATTTTTGAGTTAATTCATTGTGATTTATGGGGGCCATCCCCTGTTCAATCTTTAGGGCATTTTCGATACTATGCAAGTTTTATTGATGATTATTCAAAGTATGTGTGGTTGGTTCCTCTTAAACACAAATCTGATTTCTTCAATACATTCATAACATTTGAAAAATATGTATACAGACAATTTAATCAATATATCAAAAGGTTCCACACAGATGGAGGGGGTGAATTCATAAACAAATCTCTGGGCACTCACTTCACACACCAAGGCATTGTGCACTTGATCTCTTGTCCACATACCCCAGAACAGTCAGGTATGGTTGAAAGGAGGCATAGAACCATCAGAGAACTTGGTCTTACTATGTTATTTCACAGTAGGGTGCCCCTGTCCTTATGGGTAGAAGCCTTCTCAACTGCAGTATATGTTATGAACAGAGTTCCCACTGCTGCCCTCCAGTCAGACTCCCCATTCCATAAACTCTTTCATAAACAACCAGACTACTCCAGTTTTAGAGTCTTTGGTTCCAAGTTCTACCCATACACATGGGACACCAAACAGCATAAATTTGACCCAAAAACCCTGCCTTGTGTTTTTGTTGGATATAGCAACCAACACAAGGGCTACAAATGCTTCCACCCTCCTACCAAAAGATTTTATATCTCCAGGAATGTGTCCTTTGATGAAACACAGTTTCCTTATCACAACAAATATGTCCCTACTAACACTACCCATGTCCTAAGTCTGATTGATCCCTGGCTCTCTATAACCAGCACAACCACTTGTGGATGCACCACATCATCTCATGTTTCCCCATCACCTTCTGAAAATCCAACAGAAGAATGTAGTCCTAGTACCCCTGTGCCTGATCCTGTCACTCATGAGGAAGAACCTAACCTTGATATACCTGATCCTGTTAGTCCTAAACCATCTCACCAGAAACACAAAGCTCCTCAGCTTTGCCTGATATGTCATCCACCTCAGATCCAATCAACTCTACAGATACCACTGTCCCAGAGTCAACCACATCCACTCTTAGCTCACCTATCCCCACTGATCCTCCACATACTCATCCTATGACCGCTAGAAGCCAACAATGAATCTTCAAGCCTAACCCCAAATATGCCCTAGCTGTATCCTACTCCACCATACCCAAAGAACCAAAATCAGTCAAATCAGCTCTCAAACATGATGGCTGGAGAACTGCAATGCAAGAGGAACTTGATGCTCTTGCTCAAAATCAAACCTAGGAATTAGTCCCCAGACAGCCCCACATGCATGTTATTGGCTGCAAATGGGTGTTTAAAACCAAACTAACACCCCAATGTACCCTTGAAAGGTTAAAATCTAGACTTGTAGCCAAGGGCTACAGTCAAATTGATGGCCTAGATTATACAGAAACCTTCTCTCCAGTTGTTAGGCCCAGCACTATAAGACTCCTACTGTGTATTGCCCTAGCTTACCAGTGGCCTATAATTAAAGCAATTAGATGTGAAAAATGATTTTTTACATGGCTATATTTCAGAAGAGATCTACATGGAACAACACCCAGGTATGCCCAATACTCAAAATCCCTCTCATGTTTGTCGATTAAAAAGGGCACTATATGGGTTAAAACAGGCCCCTAGGGCTTGGTTTGACAGATTTAGTGCTTTTTTACTCCAGTATGGGTTTGTTTGTAGTCTTTCAGATCCTTCTTTATTCTATAACCATACTAATAAAGGAACACTAGTGCTACTACTTTATGTGGATGACATGCTTATTACAGGATCTAATGACCAACTCCTACAGTCTCTGGTCCAGCTTCTAAGTCAGGAGTTCAACATGAAAGACTTGGGCCCTGTGCATCACTTCCTAGGTGTGGAAATTCACCAGACATCCACTGGACTGCATCTAAGTCAAGCACATTATGCAACAACCATTCTTGACAAAGCAGGGATGGCAGAATGTAAACCTATGAGAACTCCAATGGAAACTACAATCAAGGACAATGAAGACTCCTCAGCTTATCCAGATGTTACTTTTTTCAAAAGCCTTGTTGGTGCCCTTCGGTACCTGACCTTTACAAGGCCGGATATATCATTTGCAGTCAACCATCTCTCCCAGTTTCTACAAAATCCATCTCAGGCACACATGCAGCGAGCACACATGCTTCTCAGATATGTCAAGAGGTCTATTTCCCTTGGAATTTCCCTCACTGCTTCCTCAGATCTTAGACTTATTGCCTACTCCGATGTAGATTGGGCAGGCTGCCCTCTCACCAGAAGATCAGTTACTGGTTACTATACCTTCCTTGGACCCAACATCATCTCCTGGTGTGCCAAGAAACAGCCCATCGTATCCGGGTCCGGCCACGAAGTCGAATACGTAACCATGGCCCACACCGCAGCAGAACTCACATGGCTTACTTATGTCCTACAAGAACTGAAGGTTACCACTCCTACTACACCAGTCTTATACTGTGATAACCTCAGTGCCCTTTACATGACAGTCAATCCAGTCTTCCATGCCAGAAGCAAACACATTGAACTAGATTATCACTATGTCAGGGAACAGGTTGCTAGGGGACTCTTGATCACTAAACATATTCCAGCTACAGCTCAGACATCTGACATTTTCACCAAATCCCTTCCAAGGCTCATTTTCCAGTATATCAGGCCCAAACTTGGCTTGGTACCTCACCCTAGCCTAGTTTGAGGGGGGGCGGTGTTAACTAATGCAGCATGACCAAATGAATTATGTCATACAGATCATCATACAGCATGTTCAAACTCCAGCATAAGTCCAACAAAAGTTGGCCATGCAAACAGAGATGGCCATGCAAAGGACTCTTTCAGACAATTCAACAAACACGTTACATGCAAAGGACTCTTTCAGACAATTCAATGATAATTGCGGAAGTTCAAAGATAAACACATAATTTTTTAAATAAAATACCTGTGATTGGAGTCATAAGGTGAATGGAGAGATAAGGGTGTTCAAATCACAGGATCAGCCGTATATAAGAGTCCTACATCAATTCAAACTGGAAGTGATTAGTGTTCAAGAGTCCACAAGCTTATCTATTCCCTTTCATTTTGTGATCAGATAGTTTTTTGTGTTTTTAGGATAATATTGCACAGGGCCGGTCCTACGTTTTTTAGGGCCTAAGCCAGTTAAAAAAAATTGGGCCTATGTACACAAAAAAAAAAAAATCGACCGAAAATACAATTTTTTTTCTAATACATTCATATACAAACATCAAATTCATAATGCAAACACAAAACATACATATATATTAATACTAAATACTAATTCAACAATGCTCTTGAAGCACATTTGGAGGCGAAATCACTAATCAATGTATAATCATCAATTTCATCAACCAATTTCTGCTCAATCGATATTATCGCTAACCCATTCAAGCGTTCTTGACTCATCGTGCTTCGAAGATGGTTCTTTATTAGCTTCAACTTCGAAAAACTCCGTTCACCAGATGCAACCGTTACCGGAATAGTCAACAATATTCGGTAAACAATCTCCGTGTTTACATAACTTAGATCAAATGTTTTCAAGAATTTCAAAATTTGGAGAGGTTCATCCGCTTCTTCGGGCAAAACATGTACAAGAAGTTGTAACTCATAATACAACTCTTCCCAATCAACATCCTCATGTTCACCATTTTTCAACTTTGTTGCAAGATTCTTACAAGAATTCTTCAAACCTTCATCATCTTTTGCGCTTTCATTCAAATCAAACAAGAAGCCAAATTTTTTTTCATACTCGTGAAAAGCTTCAAATCTAGCTTTAAGTGAGGCAAGAGCTTGATCAACAATAGAAATGAAATATTCCACCCTAAAACTCTCTTCGGGAGAAAAAATTACTTGTTGACTTGAACTCTCATCAAAATGTTTTTTTTTCTATGAATGATTCTTCTTGTTGGAAACACCGGCTCAATACCCACTTAATTAGCAAGTTCTTTTGCTTTTTTCATAGCTTTATCGAACCCGTTCTCTCTATAATCTTCAAACATGCTAACAAGCCCTTTCAAATTTTTTATTGCGGTGTTAATATTCATGTCCTCCGTTTGTAGATCCTTACTCACAATATTGATAAGTTTGAGAACATCATACCAAATTATTGAGCTAAGCAAAAACTCAAAACTCTCAAATTCACCAAAAGCTAGATTCTTGGCATGTTTTGTTGCATCGTAACCTTCCTTTTCTTCAATCACCTCATACAAAGCATCTCTAATTTGAGAGAATTGTTGTACGATTGGTCTTACACTTTCAAAGTGACTCTCCCAACGAGTATTACTCAACCTTTTAAGGGTAAGAGAAGTTGCATGCTTTTTGAGTATGTCCCACCGCTTTATGGACAATGCAAAAAAGTTGTAAATGTGTTGAACCGAGCCAAAAAAGTCTCCGGCCTTGGAAGAAGAACCGGCCATATCACTCAATGTGAGATTCAAACTATGACAAGCACAAGGTGTGTAAAATGCTCTAGGATTCACATCAAGCAATCTACTTTGAACGCCTTTGTAATGGCCTTTCATGTTAGCACCGTTATCATAGCCTTGGCCTCGTATATCATCAATGTTCAATCCAAGCTTTACAATCTCTTTTTCAAGCTCCGTGAAAAGACCCATTCCACTTGTATCAACAACCTTTATAAAGCCAAGAAAATATTCTTCAACCGTAATGGGCGACTCATCAACATTCACACAACGAATCAATAAAGTTAGTTGCTCTTGATGGCTTACATCGGGTGTACAATCAAGTATAATTGAAAAATACTTGGCCTTTTTTATCTTTTCAATGATAGCACATTTAACCTCATTAGCAAACATCTCAATCAATTCATTTTGAATTTTATGACTCAAGTAGTGATGCCGAATTTCATTGCCCTTAATCCTCCGTATGTGCTCTTCCATGATATGATCAAACCGTGAAACACATTCAATAAAACCTAAGAAGTTTCCATTGTCCTCCGCATGTAACCTCTCACTAGACCCCCTAAAAGCCATATTATGTGTGGCAAGATATTTGATACCATTAACTATTCGCAACATAACTTGCTTCATACGCTCTTTTTCTTTTGAAATTAGTTCATGAGCCTTTTTGTCAATTGTTGTTCCATGCTTCAATCTCGTTTCCAACTCATACCAATAATTCATACATTTGAGGTGCTTCGGGCTTGATTCATGACTTTTAAGCCTCGGCGCAAGATTATGCCAATCATTCATGCCAACACTTTCCAAAGAGGAATCACAAGTTGTTGTTGTACCCTTGAAAAGTTTACAACAAAAGCAAAATACTCTATCAATGGATTTTGAATATACAAGCCATTTTCTATCATGTTTCTCTCCATTCTTCATCACACGAGTGTAATGCACATTTAAAAAACGCCGGTTTTGTCTTAAGGTATCCTTAGGATATTCACTATCATCCATTTGAACTCTTACGGGTCCTTTTCTCACAAGAAAGTCAACAAGATCTTGGTTAGGCAACTTCCAAGTGCTTGGATCCGGATCAAAATTTTGAAAAAGTCGTCTTCATATTCATTGACACATTCTTCTTCTAAATCATTATTGACCATTTCCATTTCTTCTTGTTGTTCTTGACCAACTTGTTCATTAGAGGAACCATCAATATTCATATTTACCCCTTCCTCCCCTTCATTATTAGTACTAGGATCTTTCCTCGATTCTTTTGTGACATACTTGTAAATGGAACCCCTTAGTTTGTTAGTTTCTTCTTCAATGGCTTTTTTCCTCTTTCTTTTCTCATTTCCAGATGGCCATTTACCCATTGTTCTAAATTCTAATTCCTACACAAGAAACACTCTATTGAAGCTTTTCAACTTTTTAAATTTCAACATCAACATTAGACCACATTACTCAATTTCAATCTTTTCACAATTTCACATCTTTCTCAAAATTCAAAAACAAAAGGACTCACTAAAGGTATATCAACAAAATATCCATGGCAAATTTAATTATTCAAATTAACAACTAATTATTAAAATTAACAACTAATTTAGTACTAATATTTAAAAAAATTAATTGAAAACATACCTAATAATAATAGGCTTGGATTGGATTGGATTGATTGGAGTGGAGGAGGAAGCCAGGAAGGAGAAGAACTGAAGAAGTACCTGCGCCGCCGGCCCGCCGCTGGTTTTGGGGTTTAGAGGAAAGGAAAGGAAAGGAAAGGAAAGGAAGAAGAAGTAGAGATGGGCAGATCCGCAGATGGCATGCGATGAGTGTAGTCAGAATTGTCAGTTGGCTCATGGGAAGAAGATGGACTTGTCGCCCAGCGTTTCCCGATTCTTCAAAATTCTTATTGGTGATGAAGTTTCTGAAATTCTGGTAATTTTTACTTTTTGAATTCTTTATTTTTATTATTTAGACGAGAGCCTTTTTCTTGTAGCAAATGAGTTTGTGTTTAATTCAGGTCTAGATCAATGGCTTTACTTGTAGCCCAGCAAATGGGTTGGATATTTTTTTTAAAGAATCGGGCCTATATATAAATTTTTTTATTGGGTTGGGTATTTTTTTTTAAAGAATCGGGCTACTTTTTTATCAAAATCGAGAACTTTTTAATATACGATTTTTTTTATAAATCGATCGGATTAACTCTATAATTTTTTTTTTCGGATAAAGCGAAACACGTATGCCGACGCCTATCGGGATTCGTTGGGCGACCATTGGCCATTCGCTTGGCTTGTGATAGGGCCGGCCCTGATATTGCATTTATCTTCTTTTAATAGCTGTAATTTTCCTAGCCTATATATTCAAGGGCCGATTGGCCATAAGATGTACATAAAAAAGAACAATATCAGTTCTTTTTAGTAAAATCAGTTTTTCTATTCCTTAGTACACCCATTTGATAATATGAGAACTTTTTATTTCTAAAATAAATTTAAAATATGTAATCCCGATTTGTTTACATATCAAATATGTGTAAATTGATATACTACCTAACAACTTCGGTTTTTAGGTGTTGAACCAATATGGGGAGATGTGAATGCACGGTCAGAATCAATTTGTTTTAAAGAAATATCTATATTAATTTTTTTTATATTTAAAGTGCCTCTTTATTTTGTTGACTAATTAATGAAGAGGGCTAAAAGACAAAAGGAATAGATCGGAGTGGTAGCTATAATTTCGGCCGTCTAATCAAAACTAAGTGGACCCCACACTAATAAGATTTCGGGAAGTTATTTTGTGATGAGAGAATTTGAGGTGAAGTGACGGATGAAACGATCAGAACCACATAGCTTACATATAGAATAAAACTGTATGGTGTGGGAAGTGCGACACGATGGAGACACCACACAATAACTTCCCTCAGATTCCAAGTTTGAATTAATTCATTCACGGATAGGTACATGCATATTCTTTGAATCTTTTTTTTTTTTCCCACGAAGAACGAAAGCTTTCATTAATACTAATTAAACATTACAAAGTCAAACCGGGACAAAATCGTCGACATGAGTCACTCCCTACAGGGGAGTCTTCATGTTAGAATTTCCCCTCCACACTCACATGGAATCTCCCACCACCATACCCTCTGTCCCCACCCAACAGGTGACGTGCGCATTATTACAATTAAAATTAGTGGTAGAGGATTTATTCTAGATTCTGGAGTTAAAAAAACGATTTTTTTATTAAAAAAATTGGCGATAAACTAACTGTCACAACCTGGATTTATCATAACTTTTTTTTTATATTTTACTCCAGAACCGATTTTTCAAAATATACGCATATGTAATTATCGTGATGCGACCATCGCCTACATTCAAGGCGGTACGACCTCGACTCTCACCTAGTCGAGCGCTTTGACAACTATGTATGACACAATGAATTTTAAAAACAAATTACCCTAAATAGTATTTCATAAGTATAATTTTCTACTTAGTAATTTCACATAGAATGAAATTGACAAAAAGAATGCTATGATCCAAACAGTTTTTATCTTAAATATAATCTGAGTACTTCTGATTACGTCACACGTCATTTAACTTCATACAGAATCAACCTCATAAACTTTGTATTAAGACATAGTCAAAATATTACCTAAAATAAATAGATATCATTAATATACATCAAATAGCTTTGTAAGGATGGTAACTTGATACTATCACGAAAACACCATATATATAATTAAGATATCCACTACGTGCGGGATAACACTGATGTCACCATAATAGCAAAAATTAAGTCGTCGACTTAACCTTTTGTTTTTTTATAAGGTATATAAAAGTTTATTACGTAAATTTGACCTTAGAAAAGTTGGACATAGAAATTTACACAAATTGTCGTATCTGAGTAGACCGATTTTGTTGTAAATTAAATACTATCCCGGTAAAAATTTCCCCACTACTCGACAAAATTGTTCAAAAAGAATCTAAAAAAATTATATTTCTACTAATATAAGAAAGTCAAGGAATCAACAGCACATTAAAGAGAATAAATCTTTAAACACCAAGTACAGTTTGATATATATATTTTATTCTACAACATGTATGAATAATATATATATATATATATATATATATATATATATATATATATATATAAATATTTTTGAGGATAGAATAATATATATTAGAAATTCACTAAACATCCCTAAAAAAAAAAAGAAATTCACTAAACAGTTTTGATTAAAAGTTTTAGAAGATGAGTATAAATTATGATACGGCCCCGACAGTAATCTGTACCGTTGATCATATGTATATTACGTTGTATCACTCGTCGTAAATATTTGTAAATAAATATGATGTTTCAGTATTTATTAATAAATTTCTGGAAAAAAAATACCTGTTTTCTTTTTGGTATCGGCTTTGCTCAAATTTGAATTTGGTATGAAAACACCTGTCCCATTAGAGACGCTATTACTTTTGGATCGGGAAAAGATCCCCAACGGTGCACCTTGCACCGCACCTCCCACAAGTGCATCAAAACGGTGTCGTTTTGATTCAAAACGACACCGTCTCGATGTGATTAAAAAAAAAAAACAGTCAAAACGGTGTCGTTTCGGATCGAAACGACACCGTTTCGATGCACCGCACCTTGCACCGCTCGACCTGCACAGTCGGGGATCGAGGTCCCTTTTGGATCCACTCAAAAATACAGCCCGCATACCCGACCCGCCATTTGGTAAGGGCAAATTTGGAAAAGTGACACCACTTTGGACGGGAGATCTCCATGCTTTTTTGTCTAGCATTTTGCTGCCACGGTGGTGATCTTTCTGCTCCGCCGTTTTATTACCATTTCTTCCGCCGCACTCAGCCCCTTCTTTTCTAACATTTTGTTGACTCCTCATCGGATATATCTGCAAATTTGTTAATTTTAAGAATCTTCTCTCTCAACAAAAAATATAAAAATTTATCAAGAACTTTATTATAAATTAATCTATTCGTGCACTACTTTACATTTGTACCACAGTTAAACCGATCGTTTGAAAGTCGATTCTGAAACCAAAAAACCGGCTTCTCACAGGTTCTAGAGCAAGAAATGATTTTTTCAAAGTTGATTCTCACAATGTACCTATGAAAATTCGGGTTTGGACTCTTGAACCGACTTTCATAACGTCGGTTTTACTGTAATGCACAGGTAGAATGATTAATAAAATATTTGTGATGCAAATATAGCCTTTTGTTATGAAAATATTTTTCTATCTTTCTTTTCCCTAAAAGCCTCGGAATCCGTAACCAATTGGCCCCGATTATATGATTCGGAGTTTGACCTGATTCGTGTCTGCTGAGTTTGAATCTTACTCATGAATCAGACAAAAAATAAGTTAAAGTAATTCAATTATTGGAATGATATATTTGCAAAAGGGTATATATGTTATATATCAAATGCTGATTTCAGCCATGATATAATTATAAAGGGTAGTAAGCTTATTTACTAATTTTCCAATTTATAGAGTTTTCTTTTGTGACAAAATAAAAAAAGAATTAAAAAAGTAAAACAAATCTTGTGGAAAACATAGGCCCAAACTCATATAAGAGAAGATGCATCATCCCAAAACCTAGGTTGTGAGTTGAGATAATTTCATCTCTTAATATGATGGGTGATACAACTACAAGTTCCCAATGTTAGACACTTTAACACGCGCTGACGATGCTGGTATTTTTTCTAATAGTTATCCGGACCGTTTAATCTCGGGTAATATGAACGAGGGATGTTTTTTTGGTGATTTTTAGACTGAGTTTGAGAGTTATTTCTCTCAAGTTGCCTACGTATCCTGTTATGTTTCAGGAATCAAGTCTCTGTAGTTCCTTAGGGTTGTTTATATAAGGGACGATTTATCCCTCTTTCCTTGCCCTGATATTATTAAGCATGTGTGCCAAATACGAATAAGGAAGGCTCTGGCCGACCTGCGTCGAGCCCCGGGCCATCTCGACCTATACTGCATTACCCGACCTCCACCCTTAGCGGGCTGACCTGCGGTGGTAAGTTAAGAAAGACCGAGCAGACCTCCCACATGGGGTTCAGGTCCGCTTACTCAGTTAAACTCTAGGGCCCCTGGTCTTTATTAGCTATTACTTCTCTATCTTCAATTAACGGTTAGTCAATATAAAGATGACACGTGGCGAGAGCTAGTCCGACCATCGTCACGCGCCCTCAAGTGTGGGCCTATAAAAGGGCGCTCTTAAGGCCAACAAGAGACTCAACACTTACACAATAAATAGGTGACTCTGATGCCATGTGGAAAACATAGGCCCAAGCCTATATAAGAGGATGAGCATTATCTCAAAACCTAAGTTGTGAGGTGAGGGAAGTTTGTCTCTTAATACAACCACAAATTCTTAATGTGGGACACTTTAACAAAACTTGATGAAATAAAAGTATTTTTACTTTGTTAAATACTTCGTATTCTTCAAAAGAAAAACGGAAAATACTTAAATTGTTCGGAAAACATATATTTATAAAGTTTTAAAGTGAAAGTCTTCTAAAACCTAAAATTGTTTTTTTTTTTTATACCTCAATTAGAGGATTAAAAGTCACACAAACATACGGTGTGATTTGAACCCGTGAATCAACTTAATTTTTTAGTTTTGAATCAACTTAATCATAGAGGTAAACTTCATTCACACACCTAAAAATGTTTAACACACGCAATTTTATCACCGACCGGCGACCGAATTTTAGCAACAAGTATCAAATGTATTTTAGACACCAACATATTCATTTAAATTTGGTCAGAATATAATTATTATACTCTCAAATAGCCTATACGTATGAAAAAACTCTTGTTTAGAAAATCGTTACAGGACCCTCAATATTTTTATGATTTATTTTTTACTTTTTTAACTTTAGAAGGAAAAAACAAATATTGCCACGGATTGTTATCACAATAGGAGAAGATATCTTTTTCATAAAGTGCAGTGTCCGTCAATTTCATTTAACTTTTTACAACTATTCTAAAACGCATGAAAAAGAGGGAAATTCAAGATACTAAAAGCCTGATCTGGGCTGAACTTCGGAATAAACACGATATTTAGCTTCGGATATCGAAAGTTTTAAAAATAAAAAAAAGCGAAAAAAAAACATGGGTATCAAGGAGGCAAATAAATATTCTTTCACGAGTTAATAAATAAGGGTCGATTTAAAAACCACGAGTTAAAAAATACTTCAACCGTTCCAATAATATATTGATGCAGTTGTCAAAAACACACATATCAAAATGTAACTTAATACTTTAATTTAAATGTCAAAATGACTAAAAAGACCATAAGTCTATAATTAATGTAATAACACAATAAATGTTGAATTGAAAACGTAACTGCCTCGGTTATTTCGAAATGTAGAGAGTAATAAGAGATTTAAAATTGTACGTATATTTCGTATACGTAAAAAAAATCGGTAGATATATGTAATATATAAGTTTATGACGACATAAATAGATTCTTTTGTATATATATACAAGTTAACAACGTTGAACAAAAACAACAATATAACCCCCTCACGGCAGGCGTATGAGTGGGGCAAGCGTACGACCTGTCTCTAATATCATATGGCATAATTTTTCTTAAAAATGGTTGTATTAATCATAAAGATTGTCAACAACCAAGTTTGTTTGAATCTGCAATATATTTTTTGAGTTAGAAACTGATAATAAAAGTACCCTTTTTTTTTGGGGGAGGTTACATTTGAATATTGCAAGAGCTATTACAGGTGGACAACACCGAAATGGCAAGTGAAGAAAAGGGTCGAAAGGTCATTTGAGAATCCATCGATTGTCATTACAAACCCCTAGAGACCAGAATACATTGCAAAGGAACTACCAAGCGTATAAGTTGCGACAGAATGAAGGGAAGCTCATGAATGATAAAATGGCAGAGTACTGATTACATTCCACAACATACGTTATTTAGTCAAAGCATGAGGAAGCAATTATAAGGGTCCGAAATCTGAATTTCTGTAGTCACTAACGTCCGAAAGGCCAAATACCATGACAGAGGCAAGGATAAAATCCAAATGCAGCCAACACGGGAACACATAATCCAAAAGAAACCCGAATAATTATAGTTACAGGCAGGATTGTACATAAGAACCTACATGAACATCGTAACAAACAAAATGTAAGGAAAAATGGTGAAATTGCTTCGGATTACCTTGAAAGATAACCGACGGCACAAGCAACAGAAGCTATAAGTAGGAAATCTAAGAGCAGCGGGAGCACCTTAAATCTGCAACAACATATTAGCTATAATGAACAAGGCATAACCATAGTAAAGGTTTGACAGGATACGGACTGAATAAGCCGACGACCCGGAAAAAACGAAACAGAACACACATAATTACAAGCCACAAATGAAAACTAATATCCAGAGTATTCAAGTTGAACATTGCTGGTCATTCACATCACAAATGAAACCTCAAATGCAACTACAACCATACATTCCAAACACCTGACAAGCCAGACAACAGACACACAACAGCAGCAACCAAAATGTCATTCTTGAATTTGCAAGTAAGTTGCCACAAAGCTGTTACCTTTCCACAAAGGACTCATGAGCAAGGAATATGCAGGTACATATCATGAAGACAAAACAAAAATGCCATGCCTATTACAAATTACCAAAGCAAGCCAGCAGCCTATGCTCAGTAGGTAATGAATACATAATCAACCACAATGTAGAAGAAACAAGAAAGAGGAGAAGCAAACACACACAACTAAATAAATGAGAGGTCCTGTCTACAAGGTGCATTGTTGACCTGGGAACAAAGTCCAGATGAATCGTCCGTTCCAAGAACTTGAGAAACAAAGCATACGCAAAATGGAACACAGGCATGAGACACACGAATACGTATTCGAGACAACGAAGCAAACCTCATGAAGAATACAGTGGCAGAGTAATGATTACCCATTCGACAACATGTAATATTCATTCAGACCATCAGGAAATAATTACAAGGGTACAAAATAAAAATTAACGTAGTCATTAAGATCATAAATGGAAATAACATTGGCAAAGCAAGGACACAATCCAAATGCAGGCAACAAGTGTACACATAATGAAAGGTCGAATCGAAGAAGCATGTATACCACGAACTCTCATGAGGAGCCCATGTACCATTTTAATCATGAAATGAACAATCAACTATTAGCAACAAGGTATGAAAACACATGCAGGTAAACCTAGCCTGTTCATTAATAGACAAACCCTGAGACATCAAATACACCATTCACAGTTACCAATTTACCTCTCTGAAGAGATCTTCAAAAAGAACGATCTAATCCTATCGTACCAACAAACCGTATGCCAGAAACATAAACAGGCATGGAAAAAAGAAAGGAAAATAGGAGAAACGACGCACCTGAAGAAGGTACGAACGTTCCAGAACGAGCAACAAACAGCAATTGAGCAAATCTGTTTAAACAGATAATAATCAAGACAACAATCAGATGAAACCGCAGAGGGCACCCCAAATGCAACATGCAATGCAACATAAGCAAACCAGCAGACAAAAGAGCAGAGAGAAGAAATTCAATAACAAAAAGTGAAGAGAGTTTGAGAAAGTAATAATACTTGAGTAAACTTCAACTTATCTTTATTCATAATAAAAGAAGAGTATAAATAGATACAAGTATGGAGAGAAAGGTCCTAGTAGTACGTCATGAGTGCTATGGGCGGCTAGTATGTGATAGGACGGTCCATATGCGGCTGGACATAAAGGCTAGGACATAATAAGACAAACTAGAGTTACTTTATGGCATTGTAATTGTTTATATCACACAATTAATATTTCATGTTACAAATAATGTGTACAAGTAAAGTGTTACACGAAATACAAAGGTAAAAAGAAATATTCATAATATTAAATATTATGTAATATTAATATTATGTAATATTTCCACACCCCCCCTCAAATTGGGTTGTATATGTTTATACAGCCGAGTTTGCTACTCAGTCTGCTGAACATAAGAGGTGGAATGGCCTTTGTGAGAATATCAGAATTCTGGTCGGCTGAGGGAACATACTGAAGTTGAATGATATGTGCATCAATCTTCTCTTTAAGAAAATGTCTGTCAATGTCCACATGTTTTGTTTTATCATGATGAACAGGATCCTCTGCCATGCATAATGCTGAATTATTGTCACAAAGTATATGATGGGTTGCTTTGAGGAGGTTCTTTGGAGTTCGAAGGACTTTTTGCGGCCACGGTGCTTCACAAATGCCCAAAACAAGTGCCCGAGTTTAGCTTCGACTACTTCTAGATACGATAGGTCGTTTCCTCGCTTCTCCAAGTGACAAGATTACCCCATACATATGAACGAAGTGCTTTGTGGTAGATCTTGTCTATGTGGCAACCACCCGGTCGGCATCGGTGTAGACCTTAATGGATCTCTCGGTAGACTTAGTGAAATGTAAGCCTTGGCCGGAGTTGACTTTAAGTATCTCAATATTCGTAGACGACATACCAATGTTGCTCGGTAGGGCAATTCATGAATTGACTGACAAGGCTAACTCCATATGCAATATCAGGTCTTGTATGAGAGAGGTAAATGAGTTTCCCTACAAGTCTCTGATATTGATCCTTTCTGACATCAAGATTACCATGCACCACAGAATTACTTGGGTCTACTGGAGAGATAGCAGGTTTGCACCCTAACATGCCAGTTTCCTTCAGCAGGTCCAGCACATACTTCCTCTGTGAGACTGAGATACCACGGCGTTTCGGCTACTTCCATGCCAAGGAAGTACTTGAGATATCCCAGATCTTTAACTTGAAGCACTTTTGCCAGAAGGGCTTTCAATTGTTGGATCTCAGCAGGGTCATCATCAGTAAGGATGATATCGTCCACATAGACAATAAGAATGGATCTTTTCTGGTTGGTTGTTTTGATAAACATGGTGTGATCTGATTTGCACTGATGATATCTAGCAGCTTTAAACACAGTAGTAAGTTTGCCAAACCAGGCTCGAAGGGACTGCTTCAGGCCATATAGAGATTTCCTCAGTTTGCAAACTTTCCCTTGAGTGTGAGTGTTGGCAAAACCAGGAGGTACATTCATATAGACTTCCTCAGTAAGGTCACCATTTAGGTTAGCATTCTTGATATCCAATTGGTGGAGAGGCCAGTCAAGTTGGACAGCAAGTGAGATCAGTACCCTGACAGTGTTTAGCTTTGCCACAAGTGCAAAGGTCTCTTTGTAATCAAGTCCATATGTTTGAGTGAATCCCCTTGCAACCAGTCTAGCTTTGTATTTGTCAATAGTACCATCAGCATTGTACTTGATAGTGAACACCCATTTACAGCTGACTGTCTTCTTTCCATGTGGGAGAGTGGTAAGGTCCCAAGTATGGTTGTCAAGAAGAGCAGTCATTTCAGTTTTGACAGCTGCCTTCCACCTATCATTTTGAAGAGCTTCCTGTATATTCTTAGGAATGGAGTGAGAATCCAAGTCCTGTGTAAATATAGCAAAAGAAGGTGACAAGTGATCATAAGACACATAAGTATGAATAGAGTGATTAGTGCATGATCTCTTTCCCTTTCGGACGAAGAATGGGTCCGTCATCAATATCGGTGGAATGAGCGGGGTCGGTAGGCTCGGGGAGGCTGCCGAGGTTCGGTGGGTTCGGTAGGCTGCGAGGTTCGGTAGGCTCGGTAGGGCCGCCGAGGTTCGGTAGGATCTTTGGGGCTCGGTAAGGGCCGCCGAGGAGTTGGTTGAGGGATTGGAGTGAGCTCAAATTCAATAAGGTTGCCATCTGTGACTGTCTCAGTAGGTTTGCTGTAGTATGGGGTTTTTTCAAAGAATTTTACATCCATAGAATTTTAAAATCTTTTGTCAGTGAGAGAATAACACTTGTAACCCTTTCTGTCTTTGGCATAGCCTAAGAAGATGCACTTATGAGCTTTGGGATCAAGTTTGCTTTTGTGTTGGGCATGAATATTGACAAACACAGTACATCCAATGATCTTTGGAGGCAAGTTAGCAATGAGATGAGGGCAGGAATGGGTTGTCAGCAGGGTTTGGATGGGAGTCTTGAAACCTAACACTCTACTGGGTAACCTGTTGATCGGATATGTGGTCATTAATATAGCTTCACCCCACATGTATTTTGGCACATGTGTGGTGAACATGATTGATCTAGCCATCACCGGTAAGTGCCTATTTTTCCTCTCGGCAACCCCATTCTGTTTGCCGAGGTGTCTCTACACGACCTACGATGTGAACAATTCCCTTATCATTCGAAAGGTGCTTTGAGGTTGGACTCATAGTATTCCGGGGCATTATCTCGTTTTTAAGATTTTAATCTTAGTGTCAAATTGAGTGGATACCATGTTATAGAATTCTTGGAAGATGGTTCCAACTTCGGATTTATCTTTTATAAAAAAACAGCCATGTGATTCTGGTGTGGTCATCTATGAAGGTGACAAACCACCTCTTCCATTTTATACTTTTAACTCTTGAGGTCCCCATACATCGCTATGAATCAAAGTGAAAGGTGTGGAAGGTAAATAAGGTATTTTAGTAGACACAGATTTAGTAAGTTTGGCAAACTGACAGATATCGCATTGAAGATCACTGATGTTACATCCTTTAAACAATTCAGGAATTACAGACTTTAAATAACCAAAACTTGGATGACCTAGTCTATAATGCCAGATCATGATATTGTCTAAGGTTTGGTTGCAGGCTGCTGAGGCTGTTTCAGTCTTTGGTCTTTTGTCTTCAGCAGGGTTGACCACAAACAATCCTGAGCAGGCTTTAGCTCTCCCAATCACTTCCTGTGAAGAAAGATCCTAGAATATACACTGATTGTCATTAAACAAGACTGTCTAATTTAGGTCCTTAGTAAGTCTACCGACGGATATAAGGTTACGATCTAATTTTGGAACAAACGGGACATCCCGTGCTTGATCTTATCGGTAAGTTTAACATTTCCAAAACCTTGTGCACATGAAATAGATCCATCAGCAATCTTAATATTGTGGATCTGATGACAGGGTTTAAGGTGAGAAATAAGCCTTTTGTTACCAGTCATATGTGAGGATGCCCCAGAATCAACAATCCAAGTATCATTACTGAGAGGTGAGTGGAATGTACCTATTTTAGCATGAGTAGCTGTGTCAGTGATGGAACTACCTTCCTTTTGCTGAGCAAGGAAGGCTTTGAAGGCAGCAAACTGAGCATTCAAAGCAGTGTCCATGTTCTCTTCTTCACTGACATGTCTGCCCTGGATTTCCCTGGTTGGCTTGGAGGATTTTAAGGAGTTAGGATTACCATGTAGTTTCCAGCAATTGTCTTTTGTGTGATTTGTGCGTTTGAAGTGGTCATAGAACAACTTTCCTGTCTTCTCGGTGGCCTTCGTAGACCTCGGTAACCTCGGCGGGCTTCCCGACAACCATCGATCTTGAGCTCTCAGTAGGGTGATCAGCAGGGTTGCTTTGCAGCATCACTTTTCTCCTGCTTTCCTCATGTTTGACTTTAGCAAACACAGACTTGAGATTGGGGAGTGGTTTAGTAGCAAGGACTCTTCCTCTAACATTATCAAGAGATGGGTTCAGTCTAGTGAGGAACTTGAATACCCTTTTTCTCTCAATGATGTCCCTGTACAAGGTAGCATCCCGTACATCATTCCATTGGTGAGTTTCCAACATATCTAGGTGTTTCCATGCCTTAGATAGTTGGTTGAAGTACTGAGTTACAGACAGATCCCCTTGCCTGCAATTTTGGATTTGAGCTTCAAGATCATAGACCTCAGATGTATTGTCCTTTTTTGAGTAAAGGTCTCTGGCATTGTCCCAGATTTCCTTTGCAGTATCATACATCATGAAGTTCTCACTAATCTCTTTTGTCATTGACCTCGTGAGGATGGTCATGACTTGGTTATTTTCGTATCCCATGCTTCAAACTTGGGGTCAGTTTCCAGCAGGGGCAGGTTTGGAGCCAGATAGGTATCCCATCTTGCTCTGGCCGGAGATATACATCTTCATAGACCTTGACCATAGCATGTAGTTGTTGCCATCAAGTCTATGATTCGTAAATGAAGAGTTTTTAGTGACCCCAGTCTGCTGAGGCTGCTGGGACTCTACTGAGGGTGAAGAAGCTTCGGATATTGAAGACATTCTTGATATGAGATGAGATCTTTCAGCGGATTAAGGAGTTTATCTCTGATACCATGAAGTGAGTTTGAGAAAGTAATAATACTTGAGTAAACTTCAACTTATCTTTATTCATAATAAAAGAAGAGTATAAATAGATACAAGTGTGGAGAGAAAGGTCCTAGTAGTGTCATGAGTGCTATGGGCGGCTAGTATGTGATAGGACGGTCCATATGCGGCTGGACATAAAGGCTAGGACATAATAAGACAAACTAGAGTTACTTTATGACATATTAATTGTTTATATCACACAATTAATATGTCATGTTACAAATAATGTGTACAAGTAAAGTGTTACACGAAATACAAAGGTAAAAATAAATATTCATAATATTAAATATTATGTAATATTAATATTATGTAATATTTCCACAGAAAGTGTGAAAAGCAAATCAGGCACAACGCAGAAGACCAAATAAGGATTAACCAGCAATACATTCAGAAGGTAAATGGCAGGCTAAACAGTTTATACTCAGTAAACAAAAAAGTAGAATACAACAGCACACAATCAAAACGCAGCCAAGACGACGAACCCAAAGAAAGGGCGAAGAACGGGCATTACCTGAGTAGAAGATTCTTCGCAGATGAAGAGCACCAACAAAGCAGAAGAAGAAGGAGAACGAAGAACCAATAACCAAATGTAAATGAGACTACATGCAACCAGAAATATACATCGTCCATATCTATCTGAGGTCTGTGGAGAATTTGCTGAATTCTTACTGGAGGACACAGGCGGTGGTGGAAGGAAGTGCAAGAATGCAGGGGTAAACGACGTCGTTTGGCGGAACAAAAAAGAAAATTGGAAAACCGGCTACACGACAAATTTGGTCGTCCAAACATCCGCTTTTAATACTCACTTCTAAGTTAAGATATATATACACTTAATTTACGGGTGTTTATTTCTCAATTTGAATCTCAATTTGAATGCATGCCAGGTATTAATACTACTGTTTTTTAATTTATGTGGTGGGGATTTATTTATGGGTTTATTGTTAAAAAATACAATTTGAATATAGAAATATGAAAAATGACAGTGAAATTTTTTTTCGGGTAGAAATGACATGTCCTTATTCCACTGTGATAGTGAAACATTAGATTTGAGGTCAGTTCCACTGCAGCAAACAGTGGATTTGGGGTTATAAACAGTGGATTTGTCTTTATCACCCAATTTATATTTCCACTATCCTAATTCATATTTTCTCTCTATTTTTTTTTGTTCTTTTAAACCACTCCCCTATATTTATTAAAGGAAGATCAGAAACTTTGGGTAGATATATATGCCAATTTAGAAAGAAAAAAAATACTTTACTTTTGCTCCAAAACCCGATTATAGCATCCCCGGTATTATCTTCTCATTCACAATAAATTCGTTGTTTTATTATCTTTGTTTTCCCACTCTTTTTTTCAGATGTTTCAAATTTCCAAACTGCAAAAGGGTAAGATTCTTAGCCAACCGTTCTCCTTGATTTTTTCTTCTTCGTAATTCCTGGTTTTTTTTTTTTGAATCCATGGTTATGCGTAAGTGTTTAATCATTTTTTGTTAAAATTAAGCGCTTACCGTTGTATTAAAACAAATTGGTGTCAGTAAAGACGCTACTTTATTTCTTATACATTAAGAGTGTGGGCAATCTGTCCCAACACCCCCCCTCAAGTGTTGGCAATCTGTTCAACACTTGCACAATTTTTTTTTTCAAGAGTGTGGGCAATCTACCCAACACCCTCCTCAAGTGTGGGCAATCTCTCCCAACACTTGCACAAATTTTTTTTTTTTTTAATAATGTTTCAACCAGAGTTCGATCTCATGACCTCTGGCTCCGATACCATGTTAAGATCAAGCGCTTACCGTTGTACTAAAACCAATTGGTGTCGGTAAAGACGCTACTTTATTTCTTATACATTAAGACATTTTTTGTTGGTTATTAATTTGTATATCGAATGAAGTGTTGTTAAACAAACACAGTCGTTCTGTTAAAAATGTCTCACATTGGGAAGTTGTGATTGTTTCACCAATCATATTAAGAGATTGACTTAAATCACCTCATAACATAGGTTATGGGGATGAGGCCGCCACCCATTTATTGTGCAAGTGTTGGGCCTCTTTGTTGCCCTTGAGAGTGCCCCTTGGCCACACTTGAGGGGGGCAGTTAAAAATGTCCCACAGTTAGGGAAACTTATTATTTCACCCACCATATTAAGGTTCACCCACCATTAAGAGGTTTTGAGGGTGAGGCCCCTCCTCTTATATAAGGTTGGGCCTAGATTTCTACACGTTCACAAACAACCTCGTATTTGATTTGTTGGTGTTTGTGGACGTTCGTTCGTTCGTTTAGTTTAACGAACCAAGTTTAAACAAGATAATAAGTTTGTTTCCTAACCAAACGTACACGAGTTTACTCGTGAACATGCGGTTATGTTCACGAACTTGTTTATATAGAGAAACCAATGTACAAATAAGCCTAACACGTAACATGTTGAGACATTTATTTATCTAAGACACTATAAATTAATTTTATAGAATATTTATGCAGTTTTCATACTTTTTTGCTACTACAATATTTGAATATTATTTTTTACTTTGTTATTCATTTGGCCATGATTTTTTCATGCCTTAACGAGTCAGACTCAGGCCGAGATCGAGTTGGAAGTCAAAAATACGTGTATCAAGCCAAAATCGAACACGAGCTCAAACAATTTTTCGTTAAAAAAGCTTAGCTTAAACATAAATTTTTTGTTCGTTTATTAAACAAACGAATGCGAACAAGCTCGTGAATTTAACGAAGCAAACTTGAGTATTGTTTTTGTTCGTTTATCAAACGATCGATCATGAATAAATTTGTGACCTAAACTAACACAAATTTGAAAAACAGATACTCGATTCGGCTCGACTCGTTAACAACTGTAATCGAAGACATAAAAAAAAAAAAAAAAAAAAAAAAAAAAAAGAAAACATATCGTGAAACAAATATGACTTTGTGCTTTATAACCTATATATAAAATTTAAGAAAAAATGGACTTTGTATTCGTAAAAATATATATCTTGTTATAAATATACTCGTATTATGTGGATGTCTATTAGATATAATATCTACTCCTCCGTGTAAAACTACTAGCGTGCAGCTAGTTTACTTATTGGATAAGTATCGACGCAAATACTTGATATGATCGACAGATATTTTTACAATATAAAGCCAGTGTAATATGTCGTGTCTTTATTAATGAAAAATTAGGGATAAGGACACAATCTGAAATATTTTTAAGTAACGGACAAATTACATATTTTTTATAGGGAGAAGGACATTGCAACCGCATAATTTTTATAGCGAGAAGGACAAACCGTGAATCCCGAAAATCGGTGAATCTCCCCAGTGAATCCCGAAATCGGTGAATTTCGACGGTGAATTTACGGTGAATCCCGAAAATTAGTGAATTTCGACGATGAATTTTGAAAATTAGTGAATTTCGTCGATGAATTTAAACGAAATGAATTTCGAACACAAGTGAATTTCGACAGTGAATAAATAGTTTTGTCCTTTATGCAAAAGTTTCAAAAAACTGTCCTTCTACTCAATTGATGAAATATTTCTGTCCTTCTCCCTCATTCCTCCCTTTATTAAATGGTACCGCGTTAGATAATTATCCGGGATAATTATCGGTTAACGCGAGGTGATTATCACATGGTAACCAAAGGTTTCCCTCCTTGTATCACATGTCCAACCGCTTTTGGAGTCGGCAATTCTCTGTATATATATATCTCTGCCGGAAGAAACAAAGGGGATAGGCAATAAGCAGCACTAGTCATACGAATTCAATTGGGATTTCTATTCCTCAATATATATACAGAAGCAAACTTTCAGTAGTCATATTATTCATACGGTTTGCTTTCCTAAGCATTATTTTTGTGTGAATTATATATATATATATATAATATAACACGTTATCAGCACGAGTCTCTACCGATTAAGCCGTGTCGTAAAATCCTCTCCGTTCCGATAAGATTTATGGTGTTTATGTGTATTCTCTGAATCTTGTAAAGCCAGGTTACAAGAACAAACAGCTTCATTCTACTAGTTTCTTCCTCCTCTTCTCAAAGCTAATTAAAGCTAGCTGCATAGTGATAGTTTGAAGCTAGAAAAAGTAATTAAGAAACAGATTACGTACAATTAAGCTGCTTCGATCCATCGGTGTTGGAATGAAGTAAGCAGCAACGTTGATGGTTTTCTTGGTGCTGTGATATTATGATATATAACATGGCGCATACTTTGGTATTCTGTGTTACGATGATATTCTGGTGTTCCGATATTACGATATTATGGTTACTAAACTCATCTATCATTATATTGGTATTCGGATATTCTATTTATGGATTTCTATCATTGGATTATCGGTTGTCGGTTATATCTTATCCAAGTTGATAAGAGTTTATTATTACGGTAATCGATTATCTGGATATTCTATGGATCCATCTTATATATTAATAAATGGATGTCTATTATTGATCGATCTGAGTCAATAATTTATAATGGTGATATATTCTATCACTGAGGTAAACTATGGAGGTAAAAGTTTATTCTATTCAATTTATGTATTATAATCAATATATCATACGGTGATATTATTATGTATTGTAATATATAAATTATTGGTGAAAATGATAATGCAATACCAATTCTCGAAGTGAATGTGTGTCTCGGATTTTATCTAATGAAAATAAACAAGTAATAAATTTATAAATCCGGTATACCCCAAGTGTAGGGATCGTAGTATAGAGGTTAATACCGGAGTCGAATCACAGGGAATCGAGATTGGTCTAGTTCTTAATTTTTCCTAAAGGTTGTCACGGAAATTAAAACAAAACAGAACTAAAGAAAAACGAAAACAAAACGAAAAGATAAACTGGACAGAGGATTGTCAGTCCAAAGCCAGGGAAGATCGTTGCGAACATAACTAAACTATAAACGAGAAAAACAATAAAACTCATAAAAGCATGATAATGACTATAGCGATTAAACATAGAACAAGCAATGATCCACCATCCCGCAACCCTTAATTTCCTCTCTAGATTATCTTATGATGATTTAACTAAAATTGTGATTCACCTATCAAAGGTATGAACTCCTAATCTCTTAGAAAAGTTCGCCTATCAATCTTTTATCTCTCGATCTTAAAGATCAACGCTTTCAAACCAAGGTGCAAGATTTATTCAATCTAGCAACCTAGACATTCAACCTAATCAACTCTCGTATTTTTAGGTTAAAAAAGATCTATTCTTTCCTATGGTGATCTAGGTTTACACCGACTCTCGTCACATAGTAAACATCAATAGCAAAACATCTCTCGATATAAATTTACATAACACATAATCATAGAAAAGAAACAACTTTAATTAAAACTCACAAAATCATCCAAAGGGAGAAATAAAAACGCTGCAGAAAAGTTTCACATGCTTGCCCCAAGTTTGACCAGCTTCCAGCCATCCTCATGATCCGGAAGGAAAACGAAACAAAATAAATAAAACAACTAATCTAACCCTCGGTCGACCAAGCACCAAGGCTTGGCCGACCGAGCACAACTCGGCTTCAGAATTTAGGGTTTTCTGCGGCTGCTGTAATGTGTGTATGATGATTAGGGTTGAGAATGCGGCTGCTTTTATAGAAAACTAGGTCGGTTATGCTGATGTCGGCTGTGGACGCCCGTCTGATACCTCTGGACGCCCGTCCAGAGCGTTCCCTGAACATCCTGAATCGACTTTCCTGTCTGGACGCTCGTTCAACATTTGTGGACGCCAGTTCAGCA
Source organism: Gentiana straminea (assembly GCA_036785695.1). NCBI lineage: Eukaryota > Viridiplantae > Streptophyta > Magnoliopsida > Gentianales > Gentianaceae > Gentiana > Gentiana straminea. The sequence goes on along the minus strand of JAVUPR010000299.1, from coordinate 7,020,122 downwards.
ATTCTCTCAAGACTCTGAATCAAATTTTTCTCCCTGGACGCCCGTCAATATCTTCAGACGTCCGTCCACCCTGGACGCCAGTTCAATACTTCAGACGCCAGTCCATGCTGCATGGGTAGTGAACGCTCGTTTGATTCTTCAAATTTTCATTCCAATCCTCAACTTGCATCTTCCTCCTTCCATTAAATCTCCAATTATGACATGTTTATGCACCTACAAAACCATAAGAACACGCAAAGTGTAAAACCATAGATAATTACCAATAAAATCACGAAATTAGCTCAAGTTTACACTTAAATACTTTTAAAACTCATTTGCTCAATAATTCGATTAAACCCTTAATTTCTATGCAAATTATATGAATATGGAGGAAATCATTATAAAATATAACGATATAAATCATATAAAATCACCCTTAAGAATGTGTATAAACGGTTTAAATGCATCAAATTATATAGGTCCGTTCCCAGAAGTGAACGTGATTATACTATATATTTAAGATGTGTCGGTTGACACAAATATATTCCCAGAAGTGAATGAGATGAAATGAAATATTCGAGGTGTATCGAATTACCCGAGTCTATTACCAGAAGTGAACATGACCACTTAATGAAATGTATAAGTTAAATCAAACTTTATAGGCTCATTCCCATAAGTGAATGTGACGTAATATATTTAAGATATATGAAACTACACGAGTCGGTTCTCTGAAATGAACGTGGCCAACCTATAAATATTAACGATACATCAAATTATGTAGTGTCATTCCCAGAAGTGAACGCGAGTAAATTAAATATTTACGATGTATTGGATTATACTTTTCCATCACCATAAGTGGATGTGACTAAACTCAAAATTTATGATGTGTCCGTTCCTCGAAGTGAACGTAGACAGTTAAAAATTCTAGATATGTTATGATACACAAGTATGTTCCTAGAAGTGAACATGACAGAATCTAGATATTATATACCGAAATTTTAAACATGTATCGAATCACGTCAGTTAGTTGCTTGAAGTGAACTTGACATAGATAAGACTGTGATTTTAAAATCATCATAATAAATATCACCAGAAGTGAGTTGATGACGCTAAGGGAAAATGATACATCAGTAGAACCCGGTATACTACGAGTTCATTTTTATATTTTATTTTATATTATATATACATGTATATTTATTTATGCATTTATTTATTTATGTATTTACTTTTGTATCGCTTAGATTGAGTCCTGAAGACTAAGTCTAATATAAAAGATCGTTTTGTCTTGCAGACAACTTTGATTAGAAAACTTGATCACCAGAAGATGATCATTCATTTAAAGGTATATAGTGATGGACCAGAAGCTCATCAGAAGCACTTGTATGCTCATAAAAGTGAATCTGAAATTCACAGAAATAAAAACAGACTCGAAGTCCGTATGAATTGGAATGATGTTCCAACGAATGACCTGAAGTCTAAAGATAAGAAAAATCAGTAAGAACATCGTGACACTTCTTTAATCCTCGTAAAAGGATTGTATTTATCGTTGCGATAATTTGCTCCCGTAGTAGCAATACCAAAAGAAGTGGTTTATATTCAACAAGATGGTTATCATATAATCATCATGAAACACGATCTATTTGGTTTAGACCATTCCCTGAAGCGAATGTCACTTGATTCGTGATATAAAAAAAGATCAAATAGTACTTTGATCAGAAGTATTAGTAGTATAAATTACTTGTGCATTAGTTTTCGTAATAGGATATAGATGGCATACGAGTAATAGTTTTACCTTTGTTTTACTTCATACACGTGTCTAAGTTCATAAACTAGATCGCGATCAATATATCCCTGATGGATATCACAAACGTTTGTCTCCTTGGAGGGGAAGAATTGTCCACAAGAAGTGGAACAAATCGATATTAAATTCTGGGAGAATAATGAAAATCGATTATCACAATGTGGCATAGAAAGTCACTGGTCGCGTACTTGTCGTACGGCGAAATATCCGGATGAGAATAATGAAGCTTCAAAATCGTAGTAAAGGCAATGTCATGACACATATACTATATGTTACGGTCATCCTGAAGATGATCTAGATATGATAAATTTTGTTTATCATTTTTCAAAGTTTCAAGCGCAGTAAATTGTGCGGATATTCCCTCATGTGGATATTAAATTGAGACATCGGAAGAATTAAAAAGATATAAAACTCTCAAAGAGATAATATAGTTCTTCCTGATTGAGTCGATATCTGGTAATGTTTGTTGATACTCATATAAATGGATACACATTGACATGTAGAATCCCACATAGGGATAACACATCGAATGCTGAATCCCACAAAGGGTTATTGTAAACTTACGTAGATATGACTTATAATGAAATGTTTTCCCGAGATTAGGGGGAGGAAAGTAAACTTGAAGTTTATAAATCTCGTGGAAGATCATTATATTAACGCACATTTTATCACCGGACGCATTTAATTACTCTCGAAGAGTGAGCAGCTGCAAATGCCCTGGTTGGATTAAATGTCGCAAAAAGATTTGTCCCAGAAGGAAAAGTCCCAGTAGGACATGGGAAGGAAAAGTCCCAGTAGGACATGAGATGATACGTATCAAATTAATGAAAATAACGCTATAAGCGTTAAAGACCAATTGGCTCGATATTTAGAATTCCTCAAAAGAGGTTATGGCTATATTATTTATGAGAACTCTAGAAGAGTTAGACAGTTAGAAAATGCTCAAGCAGAAAATAATATAGTCTATGAAGCTCCGGAAGAGCAATGACATACTTCTGTTGAGTAATGAAATCATAAACCCTTGAAGATGTCAAGGCTAGAAAATGTGAACCAGTGTTGATAAATAATATGTGTGGAACAAATAATATGCATTTGTTATACATACATGAGGTGGGATTAAACGAACCTGAAGTTCATTCCCTCATGTTATTTTCGACCCCCGAAGAAAATGTAATGATTCCCGAAGAATCTGAAATCGTATATGGTTATATTGTTAATTATGTTCAACGCTTGGAGCGTGAAAAACATATTAGTTCCAACATATATAAATCTCATTGTGTTGAGATAATGAATTAATGTTATCATCATTTGAAAAATGAGATACGATAATGAATACAAACACTTGGTTTATGAACGAGATTCATAAAAGAGGCAAATATGTTTAGAAATGTTGAAACCGCCTGAAGCGAATATAGTTCCTGAAGCACACAAGACGCTAGAAGCGTGCCCGAAGCATACAAGACGCTAGAAGTGTGCCTGAAGCATATAAGATGCTAGAAACGTGCCAGAAGCTTATAAGACGCTGGAAGCATTAAATGCCTGAAGCATACAAAGTGTATGAAATGCACAATATATGTTGCATAAAGTACCCCATAAGGGAATAGATAGTTTTGATCTGAGAAAGTTTGGATCTGTAATTAAGCTCCGGTAGAGTTACAAAGATGATAAAGTATGAGTATGTGACTTATACTATTAAGATCCAACACTTGCACATGCAAGATGTCATTTGGCCCTGAAGACCAATGATTGTACTCTTTTTTCCTTTAACAGGTTTTTCCCATTGGGTTTTCTTAGTTAAAGGTTTTTAACGAGGCAATCAGTGCATGAGAGCACATATGTCATGAATCTTTTCCCCTTGGCTGGATTTTTTCCCACTGGGTTTTTCCAAGCAAGGTTTTTAGTACATGCCATATATGTTATACAACTCAGATCAAACGGAAAGCAAGTCGAGGACTTGTTGATTACACAAATGATCGATGTTTATCGAACACCCTCCAAAGGCAAAGCCTCAAATTGGTTACTTTTCACCAATGGTGGTACATCGATTACACGATGCTGAACATAGCAAGATCTGGTCGCGATATCTTCTAATCATGGCAAAATAAGTAGCTACTCATGAAGCAAATGATCTTCGAAAGAAAAGCCAAATTGATGTTCAGCGAATCAGATCAAGCGACAATCCAGAAGGTTTATTCACTAAAGTATTAACTAACGCTATGTTCGAGAGTTTGATCCAGAAGATCGGGATACACCAACTTGAAGACCTGAACAGATGTTCAAATCAGGGGGAGTAAAACACAAATGAAGGCTGTACTCTTTTTCCTTCATTATGATTTTTTCCCACAGGGTTAAATGAAGGTTTTAACGAGACAGATTCTTTGTTGATGGACATCCAAGGGAGAGTGTTATAAATATACTCGTATTATGTGGATGTTCATTAGATAGAATATCTACTCCTCCGTGTAAAACTACTAGCCTGCAGCTAGTTTACTTATTGGATAAGTATCGCCGCAAATACTTGATATGATCGACAGATGTTTTTACAATATAAAGCCACGTATAATATGTCGTGTCTTTATTAAATGGTACCGCATTAGATAATTATCCGGGATAATTATCGGTTAACGCCATGTGATTATCACATGGTAACCAAAGGTTTCCCTCCTTGTATCACATGTCCAGCCGCTTTTGGAGTCGGCAATTCTCTGTGTATATATATCTCTGCCGGAAGAAACAAAGGGGATAGGCAATAAGCAGCACTAGTCATACGAATTCAATTGAGATTTCTATTCCTTAATATATATACAGAAGCAAACTTTCAGTAGTCATATTATTCATACGGTTTGCTTTATTTTTGTGTGAATTATATATATATATATATATATATATATATATATATATATATATATATATATATATATATATATATATATATATATATATATATTTATCTCACATTTTAAAATGTGACTCCTTAAATATTTGGGTGATGAAAAAAACAAGACATGGTAAAACTAATAGAATATATGTATACAAAAATGATAAGTTGATATTATTATGTGTACACGACATAATAATTGATCAACGGACGAAGTGTAACGCCCATGTCCCGGATATCGATTATCCGAAAAAACACGTTCGGCACGTGACATTTGGAGAAATCTCTAAATATCATGTAAATCTCGTGTCATATCAGAAAGCGTGGAAGAAAAGAAACAAGCAAAATACTCGAAAAACTGACACTTAAGATATTTCATTAAATAACTCAACGGATTACAACGACTGTCAAAATAAAGGGGGAGTGATTTAAAAGGACGAAAAAAGGAGAAAAATAGGAATCATGATATTGAAAATATAAATTGGGTGATAAGGACAAATCCACTATTCATAACGTGAAATTTTAAAATACAACCGTTGTATGAAGGTTTTACCAAGTGGCATATATTACAACCACACATTTCTAACTCTCACACACGATAAATGTGTATTATGTGAAAGAGAGTAAAAATGAGAGGCTCTGATGTATGCCAAACTATCATAACCCAAATCCAATGTTTCACTATTCCACTGTTTATGTGTTTTTTTTATTTTACAAAATTGACCTTGAAAATAATGTTAAAAAAATATCAAAGGCCGAAAAAAAGGAAAAATTTGATGAAAGAATTACTATCTTTCGACAATCAGATTAAAATATATATTTGTTTTAGTAGTTGAATATGACATAATTTAAATCAAAGTGGAATAAGGACATGTCTTTTTTACCCGAAATAAAATTCCACTGTCTTCTTTGCATATTTCTATGTTCAAATTGTCATTTTTTAACAATAAACCCTCATACTCCGTAAATAGCTACTAACATTTATTACAACTCAACTTAAATAAAAAGAAAATAGCTGATACATAAAGAACTTCATAGCTCCATTCCTCATCATACAACTCGTCTTCAACTTGTATTTCTTCTTATTTCAAATAAAGGAGTACGCGAGCATTCTAGAGTGCCCAATAAGGATAAAGAAGATCAAAATAGAGATTCGTGTTTGTCGAAAGCCAGGAGACATGACATTAATCTACTTCATCCAGTTTACATAGCAAGTTGAAAACATAGGCTTAAATCATAAAGAAAACTACTTTAAGAACATAATTTGAATCATCGTGTAAAATAAATCATAACTTGAAGAATACATGAAACATTTCTAAAAGCACATCTTGAAACATAAAGAAATCCACTTTAAAACAATCTAAATCAATGTATGGAAAACATGATCTATTAATTATGTTAGTGCATCTTGTACGTGCTTGTTTGTTTAATTAATTACTGATTTACCGTGTCTAGTCTGGGGATCAAACTTACGTAAGCTATCTACTAACAGTGACGGACCTACATACAGCTAAGGGGGGCAACTGCCCCCCTTAATCCGGAAAAAATCTACTAATATATGTAGTATGCATGTTGTTTGCCCCCGTTTAATTTTTTTATTTGCCTCTTTAAAAATTTTTATTGCCCCCCTTACCCGAGATCCTGCGTCCGCCACTGCTAACTCATACACTACTTGTATACTAACCATAAAATATTCGTGTCTTGTCTGTCATGTCCCTGATTCTTACTTATGTGACATTAGGGCATGGCGCGACACGGAGAACATGACTAGTCATACGTCCAAAGTGGGTTGGGTCACGGTGCCCCGTTCGGTACATCGTTTTAGAAACGACATGAGGAATAAAACTAATCACACACTCGACAGAGACTTAGAACCCATGGTATTCCGTTCAGTAAATCGCTAAGTCACTAACTATAAACACGTAGGAGTACATAAACCACATTGATTTCATGTTATAATCCACACTAACCTATGTGAGCATACGAATTCCGTAACAACACCAAACTCGCATCCTATCTCAATACTCGCGTAAAAACAAAAACCATAAACATATCCATAACTTAGAGTAACTTTCTGAAAACCTTGTTGACAACACAGAACGTCCAAAAACTAAGTTTGGAACTCAGTCCGTGCGCTTTCCGGGTGAGGGGCCAGGAAAGCGGCCCAAGCCTTAGCCACAGAATCAAGTTCTGGTCTTACAAGTACCCATGTCCGTATTTGTGCAGTTTAACAGAAAGTTGTATTCAAAACAACTTAAAAACATGATCTTTAAACTAAAAACGAAGCATTTTGATAAGAACTCATTACCTTAAAGATGAGCCGAACTATGAACTGATCAACAACTAACTTCCAAATCTTATGCGAAACTACAAACCAACAACGAATCTAACATAAATATTACAAGAATCTGACCGTCAAAGGTCAAAGCCAAGAACAACTACGAAAAGATTAGATCTTACATTCAAGAAGAGATTCAAAGCCTAAAACTGCTGCTGAAATTGAATTTGCTTTGAACAAGCTGATGAACGAACCCAAATAAGCAGGATTTCTCCAAAAAATATCTCATGTGGAGGTTTCCCGGGAGAGGGGCCAGGATAGCGGCCCGGTGCATAGATAAACTTTCTGAAAACGATATTTATGTGAAGTCTAGAGATATATGGAGGTTTTGTTATAGATGTTTTGAGCCTATATCGGTTTTTATACGACTTGGATACCAAAAAAACTTAACTAACCTTAAAATCAGGGCCGGCCCAATAAGGAAGCAGATGAAGCATTGGCTTAAGGCCCAACCATCCCGGGGCCCGAAAATACATGTTCTGCAAATAAATGATAATTAATAACGATATTTATTAAATATTCAAATATTTTTTTGTCATCTATTATAGTCCAGTTAGTTAGGATATTTGGCTCTTTTTTTTGAAAGATTTGAGTTCGAGTCCCGGCTGTAGCCGATTTATGTTTTTCACTCCTTTAAACCACTTTGGGTTTTTTTTTTTTTTTTTTTCTATTATTTCAGTCAATTTATTGGCTCCTTTAAACCACTTTGGTCCTTTTGAACTTGGATATATTAGCACCCTCCAATATTATATGTATATTATTTATTTACTAGGAATGTGAGTGCCCCTAATGTTCCTTCTCGGTAATATCGTTATTGGACTGACGTTTTTCACTAATGATACATTTATTTATTTTTTTGGTTTGAAAAAGACACGGAAGAAAAAAATAATATATATATATATATATATATATATATATATATATATATATATATATATATATATATATATATATATATACAAAGACAAGGGCAAGTGCCCTTGTGCTGACACGTGTCATTTAAAATTATTATTATTATTATTATTTTTTCCGCAGGGTATATTCTAGATTGATTTAACAAATTGTGCTACGTATTTATTGTTCCTTTTTTGTCTTCGTTTTTTCTTTATGTATGTGTGTGTTTCCCGTTTTATCGTTTCCTTTGTCATCATTTTTTTTTATACATTTTCGATTGATTTAACAAATTGTGTGTGTGTGTGTGGTTTTTTTCCTTCTGGCGACACGTGGAGGGTTTTTTTCCCCCCTTTTTTTTTTCTTTTTTTGTGTGTTTTTTTATCCTTTTTTTTTTCTTTCCGCAGGGTATATTCTAGATTGATTTAACAAATTGTGCTACGTATTTATTGTTCCTTTTTTGTCTTCGTTTTTTCTTTATGTATGTGTGTGTTTCCCATTTTATCGTTTCCTTTTCGTCACACGTGTCATTAAAAATTTTTTATTATTATGATTTTTTTTCGATTGATTGATTTAACAAATTGTGTGTATTTATTGTGTCTTCGTTTTTTCTTTATGTATGTGTGTGTTTCCCGTTTATCGTTTCCTTTGTCATGGTTTTTTTACATTTTCGATTGATTTAACAAATTGTGTGTGTGTGTGTGTGGTTTTTTCCTTCTGGCGACACGTGGAGGGTTTTTTTTTTAAATATTTTTTTTTCCCTTTTTTTTTTTTTTTTTTTCCGTAGGGTATATTCTAGATTGATTTAACAAATTGTGCTACGTATTTATTGTTCCTTTTTTGTCTTCGTTTTTTCTTTATGTATGTGTGTGTTTCCCGTTTTATCGTTTCCTTTGTCATCAATTTTTTTATACATTTTCGATTGATTTAACAAATTGTGTGTGTGTGTGTGTGGTTTTTTCCTTCTGGCGACACGTGGAGGGTTTTTTTTTTTTTTTTTTTTTTTTTTTTTTTTTTTTCCAAAGGGTATATTCTAGATTGATTTAACGAATTGTGCTGCCGACATATAGACGGTTCTCTTTTTTTTTTTTTTCCTTCCTTCCCGCAGGGTATATTCTAGATTGATTTAACAAAATGTGCTACGTATTTATTGTTCTTTTTTGTCTTCGCTTTTTCTTTATGTATGTGTGTGTTTCCCGTTTTATCGTTTGCTTTGTCATCAGTTTTTTTTATACATTTTCGATTGATTTAACAAATTGTGTGGGTGTGTGGTTTTTTTTTTTGTTTTTTGGGGTTTTAGTTTTGGTTTTTTTTTTCCCTTCTTCCCTGTAGCTCTTCTACGATACGACATTGTGACGTTTCAATGTACTATAGTTTTACGATATTTGTTTACGCGTTTCTATCTACAACTTTTTGTAGATAACTCATTTTTCGTTGAGGACCAAAATAAATTTAAATTTATCTGTTTATATAGCTACTTCCGCATTATACTTGCTCGCAGCTCGAAGATATAATGTTGTTAAAGTAATTTTTTAATTAACTAAATTTGAATTTTTCCCCCCTGATACATTTAATATAATAAAATATGTTAGTCTCCTCCATTTTGTTAACATTTTTTTATTCTATGATATGTGTTTTGTACTCCCGAATTTCTTACTATAAGAAGGGGGTGGATTAATGAGTATTGGGGTTTGGTACAACTAATTCAAAGGCTATAATGTATACTCATCCTATTATCTCTTTTTGCAATGACACTTATTCAATGTATTTGTAGCTTTGCATTTATTACTACTACCAACTACAACTACCCCTTTCTCTTCCCAAACCTGCCTTCTGCACACAACCTGAAAGGCCCATCGCCGGTGTACTCCTCCTCCATTTCTGTCATATCACCACCGCCAACAAGACACACCGATCTATCAGTTTTTCTATCAACCCTATTTTTAAAAATGCAAATCCTTTTATATATCTCAAATTCGTACATTTTTAACAATAATGTTATCATTGCATTTTTCACCAAAAGCTTCAAGACTTTCCCGACTTTCGTTTCCTCTTATATAAATCCACCCTCATCAGAATTTCTTTTAGACATACAAAAGGTACAAAAATTTTCTTCACTCTTTCTTTTCATAAGACATTGTTCTTATGAGTGTAGCTAAACATTTTATTTAGCTTTTGCATGTTCTTACAAAAATTTGATTACATTTGTATATGTTTTTCTTATGTATTCCTTAGGATTTGCTTCAGATAAATTTACTGTTGTGATTAACCGAAGAAAAATATCTGCTTCAGGTGTATATTTTGATTTATTCTTTTTTTAGGTTTTGCTTATGCCGCCTTTTTCTTTTGTTGCATTCATCTAATTCCTGAATTTGCTATTTTTTTACCTATGTTAGTCAGTTTTTGTTTTAATTGATTCATCCTTGTTAAATCTATTCTTCTCTGAAACGGCTTTCATGTACAAAAGTTTTTGCTTCTTAGGTTTTTTTTTTTTTTATTGTCGTTCTTTACTTATTTATTAGTTTTCTTTTGTTACATAAGTAGCTTCTTGTCTTTGAAAGGATTTACTTGGTGGTTTTGCTGTCTATTACCTTTGTCCATTAATTTTTTTCCCACGTACTTCATGTTTCACGTTATGTGAAAGTTTTTTTTTTTGTTTCAGAGGTATGTGGTATTAACATTTTTCAAGGGACCTTATTCTTATTTTTTATTACATATGCTTATTATCTTACTAATCCTCTTTCATTTTTACTTTTTGAATCATGTGTTGCAGTTGTCATTGACCAAAGAAAAAGATTTGCTTCAGGTGTTGTGTTCTATGGTTTTTTTGTTTGGATAATCTTATGATGTTAATTTTTTCCCCCTGTTGTATTGACTTGCCTTCTAACTTTGTAACATGTTATGTTTATTAATCATTTTTTTGAAGTAGTTCAGGCTGCTTAAATCTGATCTTTTGTGAAAACTCTTATGCTTTCAAAAGTATGAGCTGTTAAGGTTTTTTTTTATTGTGTTTCGTTACGTACTGAGTACTTTTTCTTTACATTGGTTTTCTTCTTCTCTTTGAAAGGATCTAATTGTTAGTTCTTCTATTTATTACCTTTTTAATAGTTCTTTTTCCAAGTGGTTCTTGCTTGTTACATCCGATCTTTTGTGAAAGTTCTTTTGCTTTCAAAAGTATTTACTTTTAACGTGTTTTAACTGCCACTCTTTGTTTTTTAAAGCCAATTTAGTTTCCTTTTTAATAGATTTACTTCTTCATTCTGAAGAGAACTTCTTCTCAACTTTTTTTATACATAGTTGTTCTGTTAGTTATCCTCTTACATACCTTATGTGTTGCAAGTTTGTTTCTCTTGTAAGATTCCTTATGTTGTTGTTACATATTAGAAGATGTGAAATGTCCTCTTTGTATGCTTGAATGTATCCTATTAGTTGTGTGTCTTATGTATGGTTTTCACCTTCTTTTACCCTTTTCATCTGATTTCTTGTTGCATCTATCTTTTGTCCCTAGCTTGGTAGTTACAGTTCAGTTCTCATCGAAACTACCTTTGATCCTTATGCTCATGTTGAAAAATTAGTCTCTTCAACAGCTAGCGTAATTGCACCTGTTGTTAGCACATTTGGTAATTGTCTCTCCTACAGAAAATTAGCTATAGAAAAATGGCGTAGGAAGAAAACAAAAAAAAAAACAGTACCACTTTAAAGCCTGCCTATGTAAGTAAAAAAATGGGAGCTCAGATCAATCTTAGGAGATCTGTTCAACGTCTTCATGATCCACATGTTCTTACGGTTTTAATCCAGATGCATTAGTTGGCATAAGCCTTATAGCATCAAAACTGGCACAAAGTATGTTGGACATAGTGTACCTAATCATTTTCATATTGAACCATCTGATGAATCCTTAGTTCTAGCTTCTACGATGCACCGTGTGCACAAACATTCAAACCCCTTTCATATCTTGCCTCTTCATGTTCCTGATAATCTTATTTCCATTTGCCTCTTCATAACTTGCCTCTTCATGTTCTGATTAGTTTGGTTTTAGCATTCAGTTTTGATTTATGTTTTTGTATGTGACTGTTGGTCTGTTGCTGAATTACCATATGGTTGATTTTCTGTTTGCCTATTATGACTATAACATTCAAGAATAAGTGTGGTTAGGTGAATTGCTTATTGGCATGTTTTGAAACAATAGAGAAAATGGTGTGTGTATGTGTGTAAATATGTTAAATTGGTTTCATTCCATACTATAGTTATAGGATCCAATTTTTCTCCTCTTTACAATTTGCAACCAAATAAGCATAGTGATCATGTATTCACAGTATAAGAAAGTGAAATTTGGCCTTACACTTTTGCCTGTCGGTCACATGATCTTTCTTACATATGCATTCAAAATATGTTACTTCTCTTTTACTTGAGTATGTCCCATCCATGTGTGTCTTCATTGTATAATAGACTTTTAAGTTTCAATAAACGTATTGTCTATGTGTCTGTGTACACATGTGTTCAAACTGAATCCTACTACTTGTGTCCATTCATGTTTTGTGTGCAGTGCTTTAATAGTAAGATTAAGTTCTTGTTATTGGCTTCTTTTCCTTGCTGTATTTTGTTTGGGGTCTTCCCATGTTCACATGCTTTTTGGTTTTTTGGCAGCTTCCCAGCATTGAAGGTGTTCACGGTTCATTTGCTAGGGAAAAGAAAACATTGCTTCAGGTCAGTGTAGTTAGGGGTACTACTGCAA